>OY998181.1:17120612-17444413 GCA_963921935.1 Galeruca laticollis | reverse complement strand
AAAAAAGATAAGTACTTAAATCCAAAACTAATAAGCAAAAATTTAATAATGAAGTTTTTATTTTTGTAAAAAAAATCATAAGAAATATTTCGAAATCATTTATGTCATATAACTTAATAAGAGGTAATAGCATAGAAAAATATAAACATTTTTCAATAACTTTCAATAATAAATTTAAAACAAAAAAGGTTTAGGAGAAACTTGCTTTTTAAATACGTAATAGTACGATTATTAAAAGTACACTTACTTTCATCGGTAGTATCACTACAAGCCTTTTCTAAAAGGGATTTGACAGCTTTAACTTTAATGTGACCGTCTTTTTTTAAAAAGGACACTATTTTAGGAAAATATTTTTCCCAGTTTTTGAATAAGAAATCACCATTTTCAAAAGCAATGTCGTAATCCATATCAACCTAAAAATAATTGATGTTATGATTCGTTTAAAAATAGATATATGATTAGAGATTGTTCTAATAGAAAGTACAATGTAGGAATGACGGGTGTATGAACTGAGAAAAATTTGTTTACTGCCCTGCCTACAAAAAAAAAGTTTTTCTTAACATGAACTAAAATGTAACACATCACACTGTTTGACCCATGTTTGACCAAACTTTATTTTGACATCGTTACAAAAAAAAATATGTATATCCATAATATCTTTACCCGTGAAATTATCGTTATTATACAGCGACAAAATGGATTCTGCGAATGAATTATTTAATGCGTTGTTAATTTCACCTAAACAAAATTGTTCATTTTTTGCAAAGTCTTCAATAACTATTTCATTTCGAGTTAAAATATCACATGCTTTTTTTCTTTCATTTTTGGAAATTATATCACTAGATTTCTCAACAGAACTATTAATTAAAACATCTGGAGTATCATTAATTTTCTCGCTTTTATCTTCATTTCCAACCGATTCATTATGTTTTCTGTTGATGTGCTTTTTAAAATTTGTTAAATTTTGAAAAGCTTGATTGCAACTAACTTCAGGACAGCGGTAAATAGAATTTGTCTTCAAATCATGTTTTAATTTAAAATGTCTTATCAAAAGAGAAAAACGATATTTACATACAAAGCAATTCATATTATTACACACTCGTTATTTTAGGTCGATTAGGTAAATGAATATTTGAAATAAGTTCACTACAAAAAGAAAACTAAAAGAGTACTCACACTTGCAATTAAATATGAAGATTATATTGTCTATTCGTTGTAAAAATAATAAATAGTCTATCCTCAATAAAATGGCAACATTCCACCTACTAAAAAACATAAACCACACAAAATTCACCAGCTTCACAACGGAGCACAACAAGAATGTGGTTGATCCTTCCGAAAAACAAAAAGACTGAATAATTAATTAGGCGGGAAGATGGTCACGTATTTTGTTTTCTATGTACGCCTGTACGTAATATTAATGATTACAATCATGGATCTATGAACGGTTTACATTAACTTTCGCGCGTTATTCTGAGTCCATGTAAGCTGTTCGTAATATTAATGTTTATAGTTATGGATCTATGAACACGTGTCATTGATTTTAGCGCCTTATTAGAATTTTATGTTTGAGTTCGTAATATTAACGTTTAGCAAACATTGAAACAATGGATACCGTTTATGGTGTTTTTCCGTATGCTGTTCATAAATCCATAACAAAAATTTATTGTTTTAAAGACGAACAACATCAATTTAATAACTCTCAAACCTTGATTCAATGAACTTTTTCATTGTACCAATGAAAAAAATAATTAATTTTTGATGTTTTTCGTTTATTGCTCAATGCTAGGTCATTCATTGTTTCAGTGTACTAAGACATTAATCCATGATCAGAAATCATTGTAACAATCACCGATTCATAGTATTAATGTTTAAAATATTGACGACCGGTGTTCATTAATTTTACGTACAAAATTTCTTTCTGTGGACAATGAAACTAGAGAATATTAGTCACTGGTACCACTTAACAACGCTCGTATTTTAGCACACCCCAAACGATCCGAGTTTCACATAGGAAAACATGAATTAACCTAAAGTGGAGCCCGATCATATACGGATGCCATCGATGCATATAATAATTAGGCCACATGAAGCAACTTATGGAGGCTTTTAGGCAATATTCTGAAGTTATTCAATATTTGAAGAGTTTTGTCTAAACTACCAGAGGATTGGTTAAAGCTAATATTTTGGCCGGTTCAGAAATATAGAAAACAATGACCAGTCACCAATTATCACAAATACGAAAGAGGAGTTGTACGGTTCCGTGTCAATAAAAAAGCCTATTTCTTATATGCTCAATAACTGCAAACGTACGAATTGAGGAATATCCCTACAGCTGCTACAACATGCTCACTTAGATCAGAGCAAAGATAACGAGGGGCAAGCTGTAATGAACATTAAACAACATCATCAAGGACAATATAGTTAAAACTGGACGGATGACTATATTTTGGGGGCTAATGTGAGAAACTTGATCAGAAGAAATACAAAAAAGCACTGAAATAAGCGCTGAAAATGAAGTTTTTTTTTGTATTTCTTCTGTGCGTGTGAGAGATTTCTCATGTTAGCCTCTAAATGTAGTCACCCATCATGTTCACAGCAAACACAGAAAGGCTGTCAAAGCATTGGGTCAATGCATTTTTCGATGGCATAATAATGGCCAAATTTATAGATCATTAATTCGCTGTTTAAATGTCAGTTGGAGACATACCATTGGGCCAATCATTATTTTGTGCAGTGTAAAGTTATTGGAGACAATCGACCAATTTTTTTATGAGAGGACAATGCACCGCTGTAATAATGATGGGCCTAAGCATGTTTTAAAGCTCTTAAAATGCAACACTTAAAACACGCTTCTTTTGTATGTTAAGCACTACTGGTCAGTAGGCTTTAAAATACGCTCTCTAAGAGCGCTGCTTATCCAATAATTAACAATTGACAGATGACAATTGTTCTTATCGTCGCGAGTTTATGAACGTATTGTTTATGGAAAGATAATGGGAAAAGTAGGTATCAAAGTCTCTGAAAGAATTGTAAATCGTAGTCATTGCAATTTAAAGTAAAGTGCACGCTATCTGTGTGATTTTCGTGAATGTATCACGAAGATAATTCAAATATGTTAAATAACAATAAGTAACTACCCCTTAAGAAGTATTTCTTTATTGTAGTTCCTACAAGCCAATTTAACCCAACTTTTTAACATTTCCTTTCGGCGGAGTCGAATTGTCTCCCAAAATAAAAATATTACCTGCTCTCAAAAAGGTGACGGTCGAAATGTCTCCCGGATGATTTTAATCCGTAATTAGCATAAGTACTTATAATACCTTAAAATCTAAACGTTGTTGCCAAATCGATCTTACTTATATCTTGACGAAATATTTGGAATGGTATTTCCTAATTTTGTTAAAATAAAACAGTACGTAGGAAATTATAATTATTTTATTATAATAAAACAAAGGAAAATATACAATGGTTTACTTATATATATATATATATATATATATATATATATATACTTATATATTTCAAGACAATAATATTTACAAAAATGATATAAAAACTTTTTCACTCTACACACTTATAATACAAATTAGATTCTGCATTTAAAAGAAATATTTTTTAAAAATTGAAAATTGGTAATCCTGCCGTCTTGTAATTTTTCTAAATTATCTTCCAAAACCTTTTTTTTCATTAATACTTTTCGATCATATACTTTGCCACGCACTATTTATTGATAGGTTTTCTTTTCTGAAATTTCTACAGGTGGTATGAAGACCAACTGTTCTTTTATATATATATATATTTTTTTTAACAAAATTTAGAAACGAAAGTGAATTTAGACTAAAGGCAAATTAGCAGAAACAATAGGCTATGGTATAGTACTGGCCAGTGGTTTAAAAAGGTGCGAGCAACACCGGCTAGGGAGTATACTGTAAGTAGGTTCGGCGCCACCGGTTTACCGACTAAACCGGAAGTCTCTAGGTGATCACGAACTGGCCGATACTCTACCAGCCAAATCAAAGTAACTTATGCCTCCTGGACAGTCTGCCAAGTAAAACACAGTCTCTTAAAAGGTCACCAATTTAATAATAATAAAAAAAAAATGGTAAGAAACATAGAAATAAAGAAATATATAGGTGTTAAAGTTACAATAAGTTTTTTTGTTTTTATTATAATAATATCCTTGAAGCTATAAACCGCAACGTGATCACGTGTTCAACAAGTTAACTTAACTTTAATAATTAGCTTAAAGTAAAATGACGAGTGCGCAATAATAACTATGGCCTCGACTGGCCCACTAGAAAATTAAAAAAAAGGAACATAAACAGTACGCAACAAACAAAGACTCATAATAAGGTAGACTTCGCTGATTTCCGGTTGTCCCTGAGAATCGCTGAATTGTGGGAAACTTGAGGGCGTGTAGCACTGGGTTTGCAGTCAATGTCCAGGCAATTTTCCGCCATAAAAAAAAACCCTAGAGAGGAAAACATAGAAAATCTCTAATGTCTCAACACAAGATACAGGGAAACGGAGGATACTTACATAATAATTGTATAAAATGAATTATCGAATTACTTAATTATACTCAAAAAGTTAAATGGAATAATCACGGAAAATAAGAAAATTGGAGCATTGTGATTATAAACACATAAGTTAAAAGAAGTCCAAAACCCATAGATCATTACATTACACAAATTACTTGAACCCCATTTGTGAAAAAAAAGGAAATAAAAGGTTTACGAAAACATTGACCCCCCGCCCATGAAGTCGTTGAAAAATATGGAACAACAATAAAACTATTTCATATTGTCAACTGAGAAACAAACATTAATCAAGAAATCAAATATCACGTCAATTTAAACTCAAATCAATTAGCAAAATTGAAAAAGTGGTAAACAATAATCATTAAAAAAAAACTCAACTCACCTCTGGCCAGCAGGGTTTTTTTTTTATATAGTATGCTTGCGCTTGTCCAAACAATTCAACAACGAAATAACTAAGTACGGTATCCAAGTCAAAGACGGGGTGTAACCACTGAGTGTCTGGAATAAAATCGACAAGTCCAGAAAACGTGATTCGATTATCCACCATAGAATTCTAATAGGAAAAAAGCAAAATAAATAAAACGCTAAATTTAGCATAACAAGCAGAATCGAGAAAATTACTCTTCAGTTATAAAATTTGAATAGCTTACCTGAAGAACGGCAAAAAAATCCTACGTAGTAGTATCAATAAAATCTCCTCAAAAAATTCAGAAAATAGCCAAGATAAATGAAAGATAAGCTAACTGAATTGATAGATGGAGATTAATTATATAGAGTTTCAATCAAATCCCATACAAACTGGATAATAAAATTTTAGATTGAAATCTCTAACCACTCTTCAATATTGCTTTCTGTGGTAAAAGATGGCCGGAAAAAGAAAGAGAGTTTCCCAAATTTCGCACTAGGATCGTTGCCAAAATACCACATGCGTAAAACTAAACTCCGATGCCAAACTTAATTTTCGGCTAACAACCAGAATAAATCAGATGGACATTCAACTGAATTAGATTAAGGAATGAACTATAAAATGCATGGATTTTCGATAAATTCAATAACAATCGGCAACTGTGTTCCTAATAGTACTAAGCCAGTGTGTGAGCAGAAGGAAGAACATGTGTTCATAGCGCACACCATCACGACAAGTAGAACCGATATAAACAATATATTTTGTTATGAATAAACATACTTAGGATTGTTTACTCGAATATTGTGCACTCCTGGACAAAACAAGTGCTCAATAACCGGAGTTGTTAACCAGGGAGAAAAGTGATATAAAAGTTTCCTCCACCAAGTGTTTATTCCAATGTTGTCCCAGAAATTAAAACGAAGTGTTCGTCATGGGTCTGAATTTAATTAAGAAATTAGAATTATCAAATATCAACTTAAGTACTGGAAAAGGAAGTGAAACAGAACAAAACCCACCGGAATTATCAGGTCAGTAACCTAAAAACCAGAAGTGAAGACAATCAAAAGTCGATACACTCAAACTATCAACCAAAACAACTATCATTTTTGTCAATATCATTTGTATCTTCCCAATTTCAGACTAAATAGCCTAATATACATATCAATAGAGAATGTTAGTGCCGATTACCACATAGAGAAGTTTACAAATAACACATCCCAGCTATTCACAAGAGATTTTTCGAATTACCACCTGGAAACAACCATGGATGTGCTAACAAGGACAAATAACAATATAATATACAAAATATACATTAGATATGGATTAGTTTATCGGTGAGTTTGCTAAATAATATGAAAGAGGTTAATAAAGTCAACAATTGATAATCTTTAGTTACCAACAATATTCTATTGACAAAAATAATATTAAAAGAAAAGTAGTTACAGAAAAATAAAAATCGAAACTCAAATATAAACAATGCGTTAACGGAACTCTAAAATTAATGTAATTGTGAGGTATTTTAATTAAATAAAATAGAATAACAATTGGAGTTAACCTTTTGATAAAAAAAACGTCAACACTGAAACAACCTTGCTAATATGGTGAAGGTGACGATAATTACCATAATAAACACAGTAGTAACTTAATTTTGATAGAGGAAATATTTAAATATTATGATTGCGACGTAGTCGATATAGAGAAGTTATTCGAAGGAGCGTCTAGCCAAAACTTAATGATCAATTTAGACCGTGACAACTCCCCCTCTCCAAAAGCAGGAGGTAAGTTTTCAACAAAAAAAGTTACCGACGATAGTGTATCCTAATCTGAGGGCAAAACGTATGACCAAAGGTTGACTCTTGATGGACTTCTCCCACCGATCCCAAGGAAATCCAACACCATTCCCTGTGATTTGGCAGAAAAAGGGATGCAAAGAAAAGAGAGAATGGAATCAATTCTCAGGGAACAAGTTATTTAGCATGACGGACAAATCGTAAGATACATAATTCCAAGTCCATGGATTACCGTGGTTACTTAACAAGATGGACCTTCAGAAACAGAATCGACAGTCACGGGTTTTAGATCTTGAACATGCCAGACACCTCTGGATTTACCAAATTCGTCCTGTAACTCGTACGTACAGGTACCAGTTTTCCGTTTTATTGAGAAAGGTCCTACAAACTCAGGTGCTAATTTAGCGCTAACGTAGTTAGCCGCATTAGATAAAGTTTTGTTTTTACGCCACACCTGTTGACCGACGGTAAAAGATAATGGACGTCGACGTAAATTATAGCGGTGTTGATTGTTTTGCTGAGAAATCTGGATTCGTTGGTGGATCCTGTCAAATAATTTTCGAAAATCCCCCACGCGTTGCCGTATATGATCTTGAGCCTCAGTCTCTACATATGGAATTTCAGCGACAAAATCTTGACCAAAGAGCTTGTGCTCTCTCCCAAAATTAATGAAAAACGGGGTATAACCAGTGGTCTCATGCCGCGATGTTCGAATGGCACAACCAATGGCAGCGAGATTATCCTCCCAAGTCCTATGATCCCCTTGCTTCACATAAGCTCGCAACATAGTTTTTACGTCTCTATTAACGCGTTCAGTATGGTTCACTCTGGGATAATAATGAGCTGTGTAAAAGGATTTGACTTTATATTTATTGCATAGTGATTGCCAATCTTTGGATTTAAAAACGGAACCATTGTCAGACGTAATAAATTGGGGTGATCCATAAACTAGGAAAATACCTTCCTCGACATTCTTAATTAAGGATTTAGCTGATATTGAACGGCAAGGAAACAACAATACATATTTGCTAAAATAATCCACGGCAACCAAAATATACGAATTACCATGTTTGGAACGAGGCAGTGGACCGATATAATCTAAACTAATAGATTGCCACGGAGCTTTTATCTCGGGACGATTACCCATTAATCCCGCCGGGGGCTTTTGATCAAATTTACTTTGGGCACAGACTCTACAACAACGAATATACTTAATGATGTCCGATCTCATCTTAGGCCAATAATATTTTGCAGCCACTCTCCAAAATGTTTTATGAACTCCTCCATGACCCGAGGTAGGCGAATCGTGACAATGAGCCATGACTTCCTTTCGTTGATCTTTGGGTACAACTATTTTCCAACAACTAGAATGATTAGGGAAGTTAGGGTCCGCAGTTTTGACAAATTTATATAAGATACCCCCATCACTTCTCCAACAAGGAAACTTGTCCGGAAATTCCTCCAAACTGTGCACCATTCTTTTATACCACTTATCGGAACTGTCGCAAAACGTAAAAGGATTGGGGGTCGCATGACTCCCAGAGGTTAATGTAGTAATTGAAACAGGCACAGACCTCGATAGAAAATCAGGTACCACGTGATCCTTCCCCTTACGATGGATAAGTTGAAAATCAAAGGGTTGTAATCGAAGAGCCCAACGAGCGAGACGACCTTGAGGATCCTTTAGATTATGTAACCACAGTAAAGAATGATGATCAGTAATAACCTTAAAATGAACTCCTTCCAAATAGTGACGTAATTTTTCAACACTCCAAATCACAGCCAGACATTCCTTCTCCGTTACAGTCAACTTCATTTCTTGTCTAGTTAAAGAGCGAGATAGGTAGCAAACCACTTTTTCACCGTCATCGAATTCCTGGGTAAGGACAGCACCTAAGCCATAGTTAGAGGCATCGGTTTGGAGAGTGAAGGTGCGACTAAAATCAGGAGACTGAAGAACCGGAGCAGTAACAAGAGCCTCCTTAATGGCTTTAAAAGACTGTTGGCACTCAGGAGTCCATATCCAAGGAACGGCCTTTTTAGTTAGACGAGTTAAAGGAGCCAAAACAGAGGAAAAGTTTGGCACAAAACGGCGGTACCATGATGCCGTACCAATAAATCTACGAATCTCCGTGATATTCTTGGGAGGTAGAATGTCCAGAATTGCCTGTACTTTCTCGGGGTCGGGTCTTAATCCATTAGAGTCTACAACATAACCTAGGTATTTTAACTCAGGTTTACAAAATTGACACTTCAAAGGTGAAACAACAAGCCCTGCCTCTCGCAATCGATCGAATACTAATCCCAAAATGTTTAGATGTTCCTTAAAGGTTCTGGAAATAATAATAATGTCGTCAAGGTATACCATAACATGATTCTCTAAATCAACTCCCAAGACACGATCAACAATACGTTGCCACGTAGCAGGTGCATTGGTTAAGCCAAAGGGCATGCGTAGAAAATGATAAAGGTTTCGACCAGGGACGGTAAAAGCAGTGTACTCTTGTGAAGACTTTTCAAGAGGGACCTGCCAGAAGGCGGACTTAATGTCAATAGAACTGATATATTTGGTATCCCGAAGACGATCCAAAATCGCTGAAATATAGGGTAAAGGGTAAGCATCCTTTTTAGTTGCAGCATTAAGGCGTCTAAAATCTATGCAGAATCTATAGCTATCATCCTTTTTACGAACCAAACAAACTGGACTGGACCATGGACTTTTTGAAGGGGTTATGACTCCAAGCCTCAGCATCTCATCGATCTCCTTATCCAAAATAGCCTGCTTAAATGGAGAAACGGGATAATAACGTTGTTTGATTGGTTTGATATCAGGTAAGAGCTCAATGACATGTTCAGCGACCTTACAACAACCCAACTCAGTATCCATAAGAGAAAATTTCTCGTCCACCAAGGCATCCAATGCTAATTTTTCTTCGCTGGTTAAAGAACTACTATCGATAACATTACAGAACTCAGTATTTGAATCATTAACATCTGAAAAATGCCAAACATCTTGTTTTAAATCTGGTATAATCTGCATGGCTTTCCAAAAATCAATTCCCAAAATAAGTTGATGAGACAGCTCGGGCAAAACCAAAATGTCAATCAATTTTGTTTTATCTAACAAGGTAAGAGGGGCTTGAACATAACCGGTACTAAGGCAGCTTTGACCGTTGGCAACAGTGCAGGTAGTGACTGACTTGCACAGTTTAAGACCTAATTGTAGTAAGAGTTTGAATCCTGACTTCCCTACGATGGTGCGGGAGGCTCCAGAGTCTAAAAGGCCTAAAAGGGGATATCCGAAAATAGAAATTTGAAGATATGGCCGTTCATCACCACGAGCATGCGCCAAAATAAAATCAAGGACCTGACTAGGATAACTAGTATGATTATGGCAAGCGGTCGGTGTGATATTCAAGGGAGAAGCCTTACGACCATCTACTGACCCTCCCGGGGCGCGTTTCCCGAACATTTCGGACACGATCGAGTGGTGACATCAGGAGCACCACATCTGAAACAATGGATCCTTTTCGGATCTGGACACTGTCTATTAATATGGCCGGTTCTCTTACAGTTCCAACAAGTAACAATTCGGCTGGATTGCTTGACATTGGAAACTTCATTGATTTGAGAGGTACTGGCGATTGGCTCGTCAGCTGCTACAAAAGCAAAATCGGGCTCAACAAAACCATGACGCTTTCTGGAAGGTGGGACGTAATGTTCAGCTCTATATTTTTTTGCCTCCAGCTTGAGGCACTCCTCCTCGAGTTCTGATAAAGTATTTACAACCGGAAGTTGGGTGGTGTAGAACGGAGAAAGGTTACGAGACACAACATCAAGCTGCACATCAGCAGGCATACCACCATAGCGACGAAACAATGCATTCATACTCGATAGATAATCCACGATACTTTCACTGGGGTCCTGCGTGCGATCCAGAATTTCCCGAAATAACCTAGCTCTGTAATCAGGAGGCTCGAAATGCTTAC
The DNA here is from genome assembly GCA_963921935.1 of Galeruca laticollis. Taxonomy (NCBI): domain Eukaryota; kingdom Metazoa; phylum Arthropoda; class Insecta; order Coleoptera; family Chrysomelidae; genus Galeruca; species Galeruca laticollis. Next base: position 17,433,684 of record OY998181.1, on the reverse strand, counting down.
ATAGAAGTTCTGATAATGATTTCCAGTCCTTGAACCTGGAATGATTGGCACGGAACCAATTCAAAGCCTTCCCAGTAAATAGGTCAATAGCAGAACCAAACAATTCCCTTTCAGATATACCGCGAGCAATACGCAACTCCGAAACACGTTCTAAAAAGTTATGCACCGAAAGTTGTCTAGTATCACCAGAAAATTTGAGACCCCACTTCTCCACTCTCTGAGTTTTAAAAGAAGAAAAATAAGAATGCTCAGCTACTGGATTATCTGGACTTGGTGCAACAGCTCCAGAAAAACCTGCTTGATTAATTGGACCAACATCATCGCTAGAATCATCAGCAGTTGATTCGTGTATATGAATATTTTCCAGCAACATACTCAAATTTGGATCCTGTTTAGAGCGTCGCTCCATTGTATCAAGGGTAGACAAAATTTCAGCTAACAATTCCGACCTTGAGCTTAGCTCCTCTGGCGTGAGATTGACCACAGGAATACGATCAACACGACAGAGCAAATGAATTAACCTTGACTCAAGCCTCAAAAATTTACTACGAGCATTTTCCTCAGAAAAATCGCTTAAGCCGTTTTGAATATCTTTCAAAGTTCTAGAAATAACATCATGTTCGTCCGCAAAAGGAAAATTATAAGGCGGATAATTTAAGGCTTTGCCTCTTCTTTCGAGGCGCAAAATTGGGCGCAATGAAGAGCGCAATTCGTCTACCGTCTTGGTGTCATCGGCTGGCAGTCCACGAACTTTCAATTCAAAAATAAGCATATCTTTCTTTAAATAATTCACCTGCATTTTATAATCCATCTTGTTAAATGTCAAAGGTTAATAAAGTAGGAAAAAACTAAACTCAAAATAAATATGAATTATCAGATTGCCAATGAAAATTTAAATTAATGTTATCCAAGCGCACCCAATTTACATTAAAACTACGAAACAGTAAATTATTATAAGTATTGTCCCACTCGGGTATCGAGAAGAATCAATATAAAACATATAAATTTCAATTTTTTCGGTACAGACTAAGTGTCCTGGCGTGGTTCTCGAAAGAGAGAGAATAATCAAGTAAATTAAGAATACCTGCGATCCCCACACCAAAACACCAACCCTAACGTACCTCAAAGTTGACGCACTGCCAGGAGTAAAATATTAGAAGAAAAGGGTGATATTAGAAAAGAAGGCCCCACGTTGGGCGCCAAAATTGCCACGCACTATTTATTGATAGGTTTTCTTTTCTGAAATTTCTACAGGTGGTATGAAGACCAACTGTTCTTTTATATATATATATATTTTTTTTAACAAAATTTAGAAACGAAAGTGAATTTAGACTAAAGGCAAATTAGCAGAAACAATAGGCTATGGTATAGTACTGGCCAGTGGTTTAAAAAGGTGCGAGCAACACCGGCTAGGGAGTATACTGTAAGTAGGTTCGGCGCCACCGGTTTACCGACTAAACCGGAAGTCTCTAGGTGATCACGAACTGGCCGATACTCTACCAGCCAAATCAAAGTAACTTATGCCTCCTGGACAGTCTGCCAAGTAAAACACAGTCTCTTAAAAGGTCACCAATTTAATAATAATAAAAAAAAAATGGTAAGAAACATAGAAATAAAGAAATATATAGGTGTTAAAGTTACAATAAGTTTTTTTGTTTTTATTATAATAATATCCTTGAAGCTATAAACCGCAACGTGATCACGTGTTCAACAAGTTAACTTAACTTTAATAATTAGCTTAAAGTAAAATGACGAGTGCGCAATAATAACTATGGCCTCGACTGGCCCACTAGAAAATTAAAAAAAAGGAACATAAACAGTACGCAACAAACAAAGACTCATAATAAGGTAGACTTCGCTGATTTCCGGTTGTCCCTGAGAATCGCTGAATTGTGGGAAACTTGAGGGCGTGTAGCACTGGGTTTGCAGTCAATGTCCAGGCAATTTTCCGCCATAAAAAAAAACCCTAGAGAGGAAAACATAGAAAATCTCTAATGTCTCAACACAAGATACAGGGAAACGGAGGATACTTACATAATAATTGTATAAAATGAATTATCGAATTACTTAATTATACTCAAAAAGTTAAATGGAATAATCACGGAAAATAAGAAAATTGGAGCATTGTGATTATAAACACATAAGTTAAAAGAAGTCCAAAACCCATAGATCATTACATTACACAAATTACTTGAACCCCATTTGTGAAAAAAAAGGAAATAAAAGGTTTACGAAAACATTGACCCCCCGCCCATGAAGTCGTTGAAAAATATGGAACAACAATAAAACTATTTCATATTGTCAACTGAGAAACAAACATTAATCAAGAAATCAAATATCACGTCAATTTAAACTCAAATCAATTAGCAAAATTGAAAAAGTGGTAAACAATAATCATTAAAAAAAAACTCAACTCACCTCTGGCCAGCAGGGTTTTTTTTTTATATAGTATGCTTGCGCTTGTCCAAACAATTCAACAACGAAATAACTAAGTACGGTATCCAAGTCAAAGACGGGGTGTAACCACTGAGTGTCTGGAATAAAATCGACAAGTCCAGAAAACGTGATTCGATTATCCACCATAGAATTCTAATAGGAAAAAAGCAAAATAAATAAAACGCTAAATTTAGCATAACAAGCAGAATCGAGAAAATTACTCTTCAGTTATAAAATTTGAATAGCTTACCTGAAGAACGGCAAAAAAATCCTACGTAGTAGTATCAATAAAATCTCCTCAAAAAATTCAGAAAATAGCCAAGATAAATGAAAGATAAGCTAACTGAATTGATAGATGGAGATTAATTATATAGAGTTTCAATCAAATCCCATACAAACTGGATAATAAAATTTTAGATTGAAATCTCTAACCACTCTTCAATATTGCTTTCTGTGGTAAAAGATGGCCGGAAAAAGAAAGAGAGTTTCCCAAATTTCGCACTAGGATCGTTGCCAAAATACCACATGCGTAAAACTAAACTCCGATGCCAAACTTAATTTTCGGCTAACAACCAGAATAAATCAGATGGACATTCAACTGAATTAGATTAAGGAATGAACTATAAAATGCATGGATTTTCGATAAATTCAATAACAATCGGCAACTGTGTTCCTAATAGTACTAAGCCAGTGTGTGAGCAGAAGGAAGAACATGTGTTCATAGCGCACACCATCACGACAAGTAGAACCGATATAAACAATATATTTTGTTATGAATAAACATACTTAGGATTGTTTACTCGAATATTGTGCACTCCTGGACAAAACAAGTGCTCAATAACCGGAGTTGTTAACCAGGGAGAAAAGTGATATAAAAGTTTCCTCCACCAAGTGTTTATTCCAATGTTGTCCCAGAAATTAAAACGAAGTGTTCGTCATGGGTCTGAATTTAATTAAGAAATTAGAATTATCAAATATCAACTTAAGTACTGGAAAAGGAAGTGAAACAGAACAAAACCCACCGGAATTATCAGGTCAGTAACCTAAAAACCAGAAGTGAAGACAATCAAAAGTCGATACACTCAAACTATCAACCAAAACAACTATCATTTTTGTCAATATCATTTGTATCTTCCCAATTTCAGACTAAATAGCCTAATATACATATCAATAGAGAATGTTAGTGCCGATTACCACATAGAGAAGTTTACAAATAACACATCCCAGCTATTCACAAGAGATTTTTCGAATTACCACCTGGAAACAACCATGGATGTGCTAACAAGGACAAATAACAATATAATATACAAAATATACATTAGATATGGATTAGTTTATCGGTGAGTTTGCTAAATAATATGAAAGAGGTTAATAAAGTCAACAATTGATAATCTTTAGTTACCAACAATATTCTATTGACAAAAATAATATTAAAAGAAAAGTAGTTACAGAAAAATAAAAATCGAAACTCAAATATAAACAATGCGTTAACGGAACTCTAAAATTAATGTAATTGTGAGGTATTTTAATTAAATAAAATAGAATAACAATTGGAGTTAACCTTTTGATAAAAAAAACGTCAACACTGAAACAACCTTGCTAATATGGTGAAGGTGACGATAATTACCATAATAAACACAGTAGTAACTTAATTTTGATAGAGGAAATATTTAAATATTATGATTGCGACGTAGTCGATATAGAGAAGTTATTCGAAGGAGCGTCTAGCCAAAACTTAATGATCAATTTAGACCGTGACAACTTTGACCACGGTATCAATACTTTGAAGCTTAATATAGGTATCTATTTGAAAATCTAGAAGAACTTTTATAAACTGGTTAAAATTTGGGTGTGTATTATAAAATGAAGCATTATAACGCGAATGAAAAGATTCGCATGCGTTTGTTGTCCTTTTTAAAGAAGAAGAGCTTTCAGCCCAAATGTTAGGAGGAAAGGTAGAAATTTCATCTATGTAAGTTTCAACTAAATAGTCATTGAATTTAATCACCCTCTCATCATCTGGTTGAATTGCAATGAGATCAAGAACAAAGCAATCGCCAACGTCTTCTGCTTTAAGGAATGGTAAACCGAAAATATAAGTAAGGTATTTAGTTATATCTGTTTCTAAATTGTCTTTTAACTGATACTCGGTAGAAAGTCCTAAACTTTGAATTTTTCTATACCAACTTTGACCTAGGTGAAATAGACATCCCTTAATTTCTGTTTTTGGAAAAATTTCGCGAATTGCTTTGTGTATTGCTAATTCAAAATCTGAAGTTATAGTTTTTGGAAGAAAGTCGTGACCTGTTGTAGATAGATATATTTCTTTTAAATATTGTAAAGCTAATTTATACGATACTGTATTTTTATTTTTTAGAAGAAAGAAAACCAAAGGAATATAATGATTATTTTTAAAGCCATGAATGTTAAACAATTGTAAAAAAAATTTAGGGCAATAATCGAAAGTGCCATCAACATATAATTCACTTATTTCTTTTAGAGCAATAATATTTGTTTTACATGAAAACATGACTATATTATTTATTTCATCATTTTTAAGAATAAAATATTCGTCCCTATTAGTTTTTAAAGTAACAGAATTTAATAAACTATGAAATTCAACTATATCAGTTGGAAGTTTTGATGCAATTTTGGACCTAGCAGTATACATATTTTTTCTCATCCTTTCAACGTCATGAGTAGTAATAGTTTCACAATGGGATTCTCTTACCTCCTTTCTAATTAGGCCCATTGGTTTTGCCGAAACATCTTCTATTGCTTTAATTTTTACAGCATTGCTTAGAGTCTGCCTATTTAGAAGTTCTTCTGATAATTTCTCATGGTTGTGGTTTAAAGAAGATTCGATCACTTCTGGACGGTCCAATTTTGTTTTAACAAAAGCTTTGCACTGCGTTTTCCTGGACGCACAAAGCCATCTTTTTAGAGTGTCTCTTGCTAATAACTTGTGGAATGAAAATTTAAACCCATCGATCACTAACAAATCTTTGCCTTTTTCACTTTTAATTATTGTAGCCTCCATTATACGTATAGTTTCACTGTACCACTTTTAACTATTCAACAACTTCGTAAACAAACTTTACAACCTCTGAAACTTGTGAAGAATATGTGAAATATGGTTTACTATTTTTAATACCACCCTTTATAAGGCGAAGGAGGGAAAGTACTTTCAAACGATAATGTGAAATTAATGGTACCTACCTGTTTTTGGATTTGTAAAATGTTGATGGATTAACTTAACATTCTTTTAATGTTTAATGTTTAATGTAAAGATTGTTTTCTTACTTTTCTATTTCAAGGTAGTTAAATGATTCTCATATCCTGAGAGACATTTTACAAAAAGAAAAAGGTATCAATAGTTCAACGTACTTTTAAAAATAAAAATTTTGATTTGGCAACAACGGTGTACTTTGTGAAAATTAATACCTTTTAATGTATATTACCTTGGGAGACAACTCGACCTATGATGGGAGACAATTCGACCTATAAAAAAACTACCTGCTCAAGACGGGAGACAACTCGTCCTTGCCCTTTCCTTTAATGTATATATTAACCTTTCTAACGGTTTCCTTGGTTCTGTTACCTACTTTTTATGGAAAATGTTTATATTTAAAAGAAAAGTTAATGTGCTTAAAATAGACGTGTTAGAAAATGAGACCAGCAAATATTACATTTCTGAAGCTAATAAACAAAGTATTAGCTATATAAACTTCACTGTTGTTAGTGGAACGAATGTACCAAAATTAAATGCACTTGTCTGTAGGGTTTCTTATATACCAGTATTAATTGCATAATATGTTTGCCAACCCTGGAATATGGACATCCTTTATTATTAAATGTGAGAAGTCCAGCAAAATATAATATTGAAGTAGCAGAAAGAAGTGCACGGCAACCAATCACCAAAATAAGACATTCTCTACGTAATCCTTCTAACCTCTCACTATATTCCTTAACCAAAATAATTTCCATATCTCCAGAAACTCCAAAAATGATGCAGAATTCATCAAAAGACCACACAAGCTAAATATTTTACAACCTCTTGTCGTGACCAGATCACCACATCATGTCTCGAGATTCCGGTTTCCACATAAAACTTTATGGGACTGCCTAGAGGAACCGAATTTGAAGAATAGTTATAAGCAAGAAATAGTACGTGCTGTGTGCTATTCCTTTGCTCCTTTTATATTCCATATGCTGACTAGGCAAAGTAGTAGGGAGTAGAGACCCTCCTTACAATTTTAATTCACTTCAATATATGTGGGCTGCTTAAACCGTTCGAAAATTGATTTTACACCTACTAAACTGTTCCAACAGACATGATTGTTTAAAATATCATTAACTTTATTGTGAAGAATAATCTAACACTGTACCCTTTTTCACAGAACTAAAGTACTTCGGTTAATGGCCACTAATTTGACTTCACAAAGGAGGTGGTGGGCCCGGTAGTTTTAAGAAGGCCCGTGTGTTAATCATTTAGTTCTATACTATTTATGTATAGGTTCTTATTTATTCTTTATATATTTTCAATAATGCAGTATATTTATTGTTTTGTAAGTATATGTTAAGTTTATTGTTATAACATTGAAAAATAAAAAAGGCTGAGAACTACAAACCCTGTTGACTACGTACCATATTTTTTGTTATGTTTATGGAAGTACTTAATGGATCGTCTCTACCAAAATGCGAAAATTTATTTTAATTCTTCTATCTATTTGCGAGAGAAATTATTAAATGACGTGTCTCACAAATTGTTTTACATTATCAAGTTCAGTTGCTGCATATCTTAGATATTTGACTTTCTCAAAAATTGTGCAAAAAAGTGAAAGTTTTGATTCCTTATTTTTTGGTAGGGGCGATACAAATCCTGGCCTTAAAAACGATGTAAAGCCATTATATTTTTTGGCGTACTTTCTGCGCAATGCTGGTGATGGATTAACAGCACCAATAAAACGCTAAAATAATGCTGTTAAAGATGTATAATTGGCCAACGTTTTTAAAAGAGTTTTGCCCCAGCGCATTTTTTGCGCTTTGTCATTATGTTTTGTCAGCCATTCGCCATTGTTTTTGAATTGGCTGTTCAGCACTTGTTTACAATGTACCATTGTTCTGTGTCTGCTGAGTTCTCAATCAATTCTCCTCTATGATGTTCAAAGTTCATAATATCTTGGTGCGAACGTTCTCCTTGTTCAATGCAACTAAAGGAGAATGTCACTAGTACGAAAAAATTCTCTGATTTGTGCTTTTGTTCCGAACTTATCAAATCTACAGTTCGTGAATTTGGTTTGTGTGCATATCAAATCGGAAAGAACTCCCTACAAAATTAAAGGTATTAATAAGGGCCTTAATTGTTGAAAGCCACCACTTTCCTTCCTTTATATCTCTATTCAATTGTGAGATCTGCATTGAAAACTGTCAACGCCTAGAGCGTTAACCGGTAACATTTCATTTAATTTTTTTATTCATGACCAAAACGATGTTTAGAAATGCGCAATCCTTTTGAATCAGATATTAAAGAACTACTGTACGGGAATTGTGGGAAATAAGAATGAAATTTGTAATGAATCATTAAATATTGGGAAAGAATTTGTAAATAAGATAATTGATTCTAAGTAGAGTGAAATTCGTCTTAAACGTACAGACCGAGTTAAACCATTATCTTTTGGAGTTATCTCCATAAATGTAAAAAATGAAATCATAAATGTAAAAAATGAAATCATAAATGTAAAACCCAAATTTTTTTTAATAGAATACTTTGTTCAGCTTCTTCCTCCAATCAGATAAAGGAAGGTTTTAAATACGAGTTAGCACCATGCCACCCTTCTTTGATCGAAAATGGATCATTGAGAAAGACAATTACGTATTCTCTGCTCAAAATATTTGACAATCTGTGCCCAATCGTAGAAAATTTCGCAAAACCCCTACTAGACTACGTGATTGATGGAGGTAATTTATTACATAAATATTTATGGCAAAAACCAGCAACTTATTTGGATCTTTTTTCTCAATGATACAGTTATATTACTGATCATTATGGCCACAGTGTCACTGAAGTACTTGATGGATACCAGCAAGTAATTACAGTAGAACAAGATCGTAGGTCTATAGGCACCAACTGTAGAAATTTTTAATTCATCAGTTATCAAGTTTCCACAAGATGATTTTTTGTCTATCACAACAAATAAACAAAATCTTATAGAACAACTTGGGGAGTCCTTGTCGGAAAAGGGTGATGCGGATACGCTTATAGCAACAACTGCTAGAGCACTTAGTGAGAGATGTGGTGGGGTCGTTTTTGTAATTAGTGAAGATACTGATGTAATCGTTTTATGAATCCACTACGCTAAACAAAATTTGTATATGTTACGCCCAGGAAGAACTTAGAAACCAAATAAAATAACCAATACTTTAAAAAATGTTCTTCTCGCAATGCACACCATTTACGGATGTGATTCTACATCTGGCCTTATTAACAGGAGAAAAATTAATTTGGTCAATAATGTAAAAAAGAAGAATTTGTTAGATCTCCTTGAAGGATTTTACAATCCAAAGACAGATTGAAAACACTATCAACATTTTTATTTCCGTCTACGTCAAAATAGAACCAGTGCCGATTTTATTTGTACCAGCAGTATGTAGCAAAGTTTAAATAAATATTTTAACCTGGCTTCACTTCCACCGACCATGAATGTATCTCAATTCTTTCTAGCTATTCTTATGTAAGTTTGTCGGTTTGGCTTATTTATTATTTAATTCATTTTTATTCCTTGTTTACATGTATAATTAACTTTTAGGTTCAAGCATGGTTGAATAATAGCTTACCACTTCAGGGATAGGGATGGATTTCAAATCAAATCTTGCCAGTCCAGATGGATCAAGATATAGCCCCCCAATGGGTCCTTAAACACATTTTTTGCGACTGTTCATCAAGTGATCGCAAAAATGCGTGCTTATGTCGTAAAACAGGTCTAAAGTGTACTTTAGCATGTGGTGTTACTTGTTTTAATAAAGTAATTGGAGATTTACCGGCGGATGACGATATCAAAACATGCAGCTAATTTATTTGGATAAAAATAATTAAAAACTTGTATTCATTTAAACGCAATCTAAAAACATTTTTAATTAAATTTAATGTTTCAACCCTTACTCAGTGGAATGTACTGATACTTCTTTTTTAAATGAAACTAACTGTTCCTAAATAATTCCACAAGTTTTGATGTAGAATATGTAAAAGATAAAAACTGATATAATTATTTTCCGCCAAACATATATTGGGTGGGTAGTATTACACATTCTAAGCAAGCAACTACTCTGTTACAACGTCACATTTCAGGTGATATGTATACAACAACAACAAAGACATTCATGGGTAATTCACGCAAAAAGAAAAAGGGCTAATGAAACAGAAAGGTAACCGCGGACATGCATGTTTCTGGCTCATTTGCCGTCCTCCGCACGGTATAACCAAATATATGCGCCTCCGTGTCGATCTTGGTTGTTGTCCCGAAAACTCGAGATCTTCCAATTGAAGGCACAAATGAGCAGGGTTTCCCTGTTGAAATCCGTTACTTTGTGTTTTCCCATGTTTCGATTAACATCTTGACTCCTTAATAAGTTACACCGTGCTGAGGACGGCAAATAAGCCAGAAACAAACATATCCGCGATTACCATTCTGTTTCAGTAGCCCTTTTTTTCGAGGAATTAGTCATGAATCTCTTTGTTGTCTACATATCCCGCGATATTCCTACATCTTCTTTGTTGTTTACTATGGGTCGGAAGGTTCAGGCAGGGGGCTATATGAGCCTCCGTGTCGATCTTGGTTGTTGTCCCGAAAACTCGAGATCTTCTAATTGAAGGCACAAATGAGCGTTTGGTTTCCCTGTTGAAATCCGTTGTTTTGTGCTTTCTATGTTTCGATTAACAACTTTGCACCCAAGTTTCACATCCTTATTTGGTTATACCGTGCTGAGGACGGCAAATGATCCCGAGAGATTCATGTCCGCGGTTACCACTCTGTTTCAGTAGCCCTTTTTGTTTTTGCGTGAATTACCCATGAATATCTTTGTTGTTGTTGTTTACATATCACGCGATATTCCTACATATTCTTTGTTGTTCACAATAGATCAGAAGGCTCAGGCAGGGGGGGCTATATGCGCCTCCGTGTCGATCTTGGTTGTTGTCTCGAAAACTCGGGATTTTCTAATTGAAGACACAAATGAGCGTTTGGTTTCCCTGTTGAAATCCGTTGTTTTGTTGTTTACCATGTTTCGATTACCATCTTTTCTCCCAAGTTTCACACCCTTATTTGGTTATACCGTGCTGAGGACGGCCAATGAGCTAGAAACATGCATGTCCGCGGTTACTACTCTGTTTCAGTAGCCCTTTCTATATTTGCCTGAAATAACCCATGAATCTCTTTATTGTTGTTGTTCTATATATATATATATATATATATATATATATATTTTTCAAAACAATTATTCTTGGGATTTTTTGGTTCTGCATAAAATTGAAAAGTGGTTTCAGTTTTTTTTATTTCACATTTTAATTTATTTTTAACGTTTCGGACAGTCAATGTCCTTCATCAGAAAGGTAATCTACAAAGGACTGTTACAATTAATATGATGTATAATACAAATATATTTCTTAAAACTTACCATAAAACATGGGCCTGCGAGCGCAATGTCCATCACGTATAATTAAAATATCATTCCTAAATTAAAAACTTTTTAAAATAAACACACAACATACACCTTCATCGGTGCAACACAATATGCCTGACCGTCCAAGATCTCACATGTAAAAACAACATTTATCGATTGAAGGCCAACAAGTAGCAGTATTATCGTGTAAGTAAATTAGTTGTAAAACACAGGAGCAACTAATATCCGGAATATAATGTTCGTATTGGTACGTTATTTGGCAAAATTATGATTGTCGCGCCAGCATTTTTTTCCTTTAACTTGAAATTCATTGTATTAAATTAAAATAGATTTTTGATAGATTTTTTGTATCAGACTTGGCGTTGATGGAATGTTTGTTTTTCTGGATTTCTATCATTTTGTGGATCTCTCTTCTCTTTTGGTGGCTTTCAGTTCGTAGTATTTTTGTGCCTGTAAACAGAGTGAATGACGTCCTCAATCGATTTAACAGTTTTCACAGTAAACTACAATTTACTGTTGAAAAGGAACAGCATAATAAAATAAACTTTTTAGACTTGACGCTGCACCATACAAACAACACTATCAGAACGGAATGGTATACAAAGGAAACCTGGTCCTCTAGATATGTGAATTTTTACTCCCAGCACCCAATGTCACAGAAAAAATCTGTTGTCATAGGTCTTGCTGATCGAGCTATAAAACTTTCTGACTGTGAGTACAGGGAAATCGCCATAAAAAAAGCTAAAGAAGCGCTCTTGTTAAATGATTACCCTGGTAATCTAATTGACAGAATTTTTAATAACCGTATTCATCGTTTTCACAATCAGTCCCAATCTAGAAACAGTAGTCAGAATATATCTGAAAAATATTATCTCACTTTACCTTACATTTCGGGGCTTTCAGAACAAATGGGTGGCACTTTCAAAGAATATAACATAACCGTATCGCACAAAGGACATAATCTCTTAAAGACCAATTTCAGTAAACTCAAGTCAAAAATTCCCAAGGACAAAAAAAGTCATGTTATCTACGAAGTTCCATGCAAACACTGTGAAGGTGTCTACATTGGACAAACCAGTCAGCATTTAAAAAACCGCTTAAATGGCCATAAATATGATTAAAAAAACAAGACAGCTCTTGCGAATCATGTTGTTGAACATAACCATGCTTTTGATTATGAGAGCACAAAAATACTACGAACTGAAAGCCACCAAAAGAGAAGAGAGATCCACGAAATGATAGAAATCCAGAAAAACAAACATTCCATCAACGCCAAGTCTGATACAAAAAATCTATCAAAAATCTATTTTAATTTAATACAATGAATTTCAAGTTAAAGGAAAAAAATATTTTTGCCACAAGTTGTAAGTACATATGCTGGCGCGACAATCATAATTTTGCCAAATAACATACCAATACGAACATTATATTTCGGATATTAGTTGCTCCTGTGTTTTACAACTAATTTACTTACACGATAATACTGCTACTTGTTGGCCTTCAATCGATAAATGTTGTTTTTACATGTGAGATCTTGGACGGTCAGGCATATTGTGTTGCACCGATGAAGGTGTATGTTGTGTGTTTATTTTAAAAAGTTTTTAATTTAGGAATGATATTTTAATTATACGTGATGGACATTGCGCTCGCAGGCCCATGTTTTATGGTAAGTTTCAAGAAATATATTTGTATTGTACATCATATTAATTGTAACAGTCCTTTGTAGATTACCTTTCTGATGAAGGACATTGACTGTCCGAAACGTTAAAAATAAACTAAAATGTGAAATAAAAAAAACTGAAATCACTTTTCAATTTTATGCAGAACCAAAAAATCCCAAGAATAATTGTTTTGAAAAATAAATAAAATAGGTTCAAGAAATAAACTAACCAAAAATATATATATATATATGTATATATAATTATACAGGGATAAGGATAAGGAAAAATGTGCATATTTGGATGTAATACTAGTGATTTACACTGTATTATCAATAATTTTGAAGTTTCAATATACAAATAAATTTTGACATTCCAATTTCGGATGACATTAATGCAGAATATACTTTATAACGATTTGAAAACAAGAATACAGATGTCTCTATTCGCAAAATTGCGATTTTACTAAAAGAATGAAAATCTCTCTTTGTTATAGGGAAACGTAAATTTATTTTTTACTTTTAAAAAGAATTTTTTGGTAACCAAAGGAGAGGAGAATTATTTATATAGAAAGTTGAGTTAGTTGATTTTGATATTCCCACGAGGCAACATCGAAATAAGAGTTGCCTCAAATTTATTTAAAAATATCATAGTAATTTATATGAATATTATCAGATCATCAAATCCTGCATTGTAAAGCCAGTGCGTGTATAATTTGCAACGAATTGCATCGATAAAGTGCGGGTGACTTTCCGATTTCTAAATTATTAATTTCGAAAGTTGTGCCTGAATTCTGAACACGGTTTAGAATACGAACGAGTTAACCAGTACCTAGTTGGTGAATCCTGTCCAGTTTATTTACATTATTCCTCGAGAATTAATAGGCCTTTATTAAAAATATTTCAAATTAGATGCATCTTATGGTAATAAATTCGATTGAAATTACAGTAACGTTACTCAAATAAAATTCAACGTCAAGCGAAGATAATTTTGGAATAGACAATTTAAACGGAAATTTGCGTATTTTGACATTGATATACATCAAGTATTTAATCAAACATTTTGAACTTTTAGCGAGTAGATTTATAATTATAGGTTGTCTTAATTTCAAGGTTGATAGAAAATTCTATCTTTGTTTCTGCGTTTATAATATTTTTGAAAAGTTCTAATTTCTTGTAATTTGTTATTTGATAATATATTATATAAATTTGAATTCCAATCATTCTTTGGTACTCATTTCATATTAATTTCTCATTGTATTTGATAATTTTCAGGCGATAGAAATTTTGATATAATAAGTGACATTTGGTTAATTTCCGTAGTAAAATCATATATGTCATAAGATAATTGTCTCGTAGTATATTGAACAAACAGTTATTCTAGATTTGGAATAGCGTAATACGTAATTTGGAAAATTCTTTAAAAATTTATAAATTTGAATTATTATTTGAAATTTTTGATCCCTCCCTGAGATATGAGTGAGTAAGTCGATTGTGTATTGATTTATCTTTCACAATATAAAATTTAATATCCATCTGAGCCGGGCATATTAATTTGACAACTGCTGTCAAAAATTTCAAGAGGTTATATTCAGTGGTAAAGGCATATTCACAAGACTGTAGTTACAATCATAAATTGTGACATCAACAAATAAAATTCATATCGTATGAATTCATAAATTAAACTATTAAATAATTAATAAAACATCGAAATATAATAATTTGTTACCCAAACGTGGGGCAAATATTATAAAGAACATAGAATATATTATAATTGGCGCCCAACGTGGGGCAAAAATATATTTATCATTATTATCATAACCAGTATAGAAAAATATTATAATTTTGGCGCAGCAAATTCATTGACTATATAAAAAAATTAAGTATCGGCCATGGAAAGAAGAATGACATTAAGGGATGGTAAACAGGTAGGAGTTGAAAGTGGATCTGAGGAACAAAGAGAAGAAAGAAGACATAGTATGGGTGATTTTCAGGTGCAGTACTTAGAGCAGGGAGGACAGCAATCAGAAGAAGATGCACCATTGTTAGAAGAAACAGGACAACAGGACAAACAAGAATCAAAAGAAAAAAAGGAAATGGACATAATGAGTATGTTTCAAATGATGATAAAAAAAATGAATAATATGGAAAAGAATATGAGGGGAGATATGAATAATATGAGGGGAGATATGAATGGAAAAATGGACAAACAAAATGAGGATATGAATAACATGAGTGGAGATTTAAATGGAAGATTGGACAGACAAAATGAGAATATGATTAGTATGCGTGAAGATATGAATAATATGAGTGGATATTTAAATGACAAGATTGATACAATGAAGGAGGAGATTAAGGGAAATATTAATAATATCACTGGAAACATGTATAGGCTGGAAAAGAAAATAGATGAAGGAAAAATTGAAAATTTGAAGGAGATTAAGAAAATCAGGGAAGATATGAAGAAATGGAAAAATAAATTTTGTGAAGATATGAAATCGGACATGATGGTAAAAAAAATATACGTAGTAGGGGGGAACATTGTTGAAAAGACGGATGATATGTTGGATAACATGGATAGCAGGATACAAGAAATAAAGGGGCAGGACAATATGGATGTAAATATGAATGACAATATAAATATAAATGATGATACTATAGAGCAGAAAATATGTAATAAAATGGAAAAGGAAACTGAAGAAGTGAAAATCCAAAGTTTAATGGAGATTAAAGAAGTTGAGAAGAAAATTGATAAGATACAGTCTATAAAAGTACAAAGACAAACCAAAGATGAAATGTTAGACATTAATTTACAGAACCTAGGAAGTGGAGAAGTTATGCAAATTTATGAGAAAAATATGTATTGGAAAATAAAAGAATTAGATGTTAATATAGTGAAACAAATTGTGACAAATGATAAAAGAAATAATAATTATAATAGGGGGATACAACTTAATTGGGAATTAAGGGAAATGAACAAAAGATTACAAGAAACTAAGGAAGAAATAGAAGAAACCATAAGACACAATATAGAAAGAATAATTTATGCAGAAAATTTCGAAATGAGAGTAAAACTTAGCAGAAATATAAGGATAATTGATTCAAGAATGTTTAATAGGACAATCAAAAATGAAATGAGAGGAAGTGAGAATATTATGGGAAATAAAATAATAAAAAGAAGAAACAATAATTTGAAGAAATTGGAAACGGAAATTTCAATGCATTTATTGGAAGAAATTGATGAGATATGGGACTTCAAAATTAAAAAAATTATGGTGAAGGACAGAAAGAAGCTACAGAAACCCATAGAGAATCAAACAATAAGAGAAGAGAATAAGACGAAGTTTAGGAAAAGATAATAAAATTGAATTATATGAAAGGATAATAGGAACGAAATCTAGAAAACTAAAGGGAATTGTACATGGAGAGGAATGGATATAAAAACGATATGTAAATAAAAGGTTTATGATTAACAAGTAATATTTAAAAACATATGTAAATAGAAATTGTATAAACAAGGTTTGATAATAGAAGAATTGATAGACATGTTGATATAAATTATGGAAGTGAAAATAGAAGTTACAGAAATGAACAACGAATATATGAAAATGGAGGTAAAATTGATGACAATAGGTATTTTGAGAATAGAAGAGATTTTAGAAACTTTGATAGAAGAAATGATAATGAAAATAGAAATGAAATTAAGCAACATAATAGATGGACAGAAAGAAATAATTACATTTATAGGAGCAAACGGAAGGAAGTTATATGAACTCAGCAAATCTATGATACAAGAGATTGAATTAAAGGATGGAAAGAAGTTGATATGTAAGCATTGATGATAAAGAAGTTAGAAATAGACATAGTTATTGATGAATTGATGAAATATAAGGGAATAATTGATTGTGAAGAGATAGTTAGAATTAAATGGTAAAATAATTGAATTTGAGGAGGTAAATATGGAAGTATTGGCAATTGAAGAGGGTAATAGGAAGTTATGGAATATAAAGAGGAATGGAATTATAGTAGAATTGGAGTTAATGAGTGAAAATAAGGAATATGAAGAAAAAGTGAAGAATTTGATAATGAAATATGAAGGATTGTGTGAGAAAGAAATTAGAATGGCTGATAATTATTTTCGTGAGATAGAATAAATAGAAGATGTGAAAAGGAATGGTAATTGGACAGACTGTAATGAAGAAGATTATAAATTTATAAATGAATTATTAAAGATGTATGAGACAAGAATGTCGAAGGAACTAAGGGTTGCTTAATGGAAATATGGATCATCAAAGTGAAGAATACTGAGGAATGATGGAACACAATCATATCTTGTAACATATTAATGGTTTAGACAGAGTAGAACAGAGTTGGAAACATTTGAGACCATAAAAAAAATTATCAACGTGTATATAGAAAATTTTAGAATAACTAATTATGTTACGTGAAATTTTAATAGATATAGTGGATTTAATAAGTTTTTATGGGAATCAGGAATAATAGTTTAATAGGTTTGAAGATAATTTTTTTTAGCGATATGTTATTAATTATTTGAGAGACATAACTATCTTACTAAGATATTAGTATGATATTTGACAATTTGGAAGATAAATTATAATTATATACAAGAATCGATTTATCATTTTTTTATTAGGGGGATTTAATACATATCCTCTATCTAAATTCTAAAGAAAATATTGAAATGAGAAAAAATGTGCATATTTGGATGTAATACTAGTGATACACACTGTATTATCAATAATTTTAAAGTTTCAATATAAAAATAAATTTTGACATTCCAATTTCGGATGACATTAATGCAGAATATACTTTATAACGATTTGAAAACATGAATACAGATGTCTCTGTTCGCAAAATTGCGATTTTACTAAAAGAATGAAAATCTCTCTTTGTTATAGGGAAACGAGATTTTTTTTTTTAAAAAGAATTTTTTGGTAACCAAAGAAGAGGATAATTATTTATATAGAAAGTTGAGTTAGTTGATTTTGATATTCCCACGAGGCAACATCGAAATAAGAGTTGCCTCAAATTCATTTAAAAATATCATAGTAATTTATATGAATATTATCAGATTATCAAATCCTGCATTGTAAAGCCAGTGCGTGTATAATTCGCAACGAATTGCATCGATAAAGTGCGGGTGATTTTCCGATTTCTAAATTATTAATTTCGAAAGTTGTGCCCGAATTCTGAACACGGTTTAGAATACGAACGAGTTAACCAGTACCTAGTTGGTGAGTCCTGTCCAGTTTATTTATATTATTTCTCGAGAATTAATAGGCCTTTATTAAAAATATTTCAAAATTAGATGCATCTTATGGTAATAAATTCGATTGAAATTACAGTAACGTTACTCAAATAAAATTCAACGTCAAGCGAAGATAATTTTGGAATAGACAATTTAAACGGAAATTTGCTTATTTTGACATTGATATACATCAAGTATTTAATCAAACATTTTGAACTTTTAGCGAGTATATTTATAATTATAGGTTGTCTTGATTTCAAGGTTGATAGAAAATTCTATCTTTGTTTCTGCGTTTATAATATTTTTGAAAACTTCTAATTTCTTGTAATTTGTTATTTGATAATATATTATATAAATTTGAATTCCAATCATTCTTTGGTACTCATTTCATATTAATTTCTCATTGTATTTGATAATCTTCAGGCGATAGAAATTTTGATATAATAAGTGACATTTGGTTAATTTCCGTAGTATAATCATATATGTCATAAGATAATTTAATTGTCTCATAGTATATTGAGCAAACAGTTACTCTAGATTTGGAATAGCGTAATACGTAATTTGGAAAATTCTTTAAAAATTTATAAATTTGAATTATTATTTGAAATTTTTGATCCCTCCCTGAGATAAGAGTGAGTAAGTCGATTATGTATTGATTTATCTTTCACAATATAAAATTTAATATTCATCTGAGCCGGGCATATTAATTTGACAACTGCTGTCAAAAATTTCAATAGATTATATTCAGTGGTAAAGGCATATTCACAAGAGTGTAGTAACAATCATAAATTGTGACATCAACAAATAAAATTCATATCGTATAAATTTATAAATTAAACTATTAAATAATTAATAAAACATCGAAATATAATAATTTGTCACCCAAACGTGGGGCAAATATTATAAAGAACATAGAAGATATTATAATATATATATATATATATATATATATATATATATATATATATATATATATATATATATATATATATATATATATATATATGTATATATATATATATATATATATATATATATATATATCTATATATGTAGTATATACATATATATTATTTATAAAAATATAAAAAGTACGAGGTATGTCTGTAATGATATATAAATTGTGGTTTATACTAAACACCTACGTTTGATTCGAAATATTAATAATTTAGAAATAGCAGTCTGACCATTCATGGAAGAGGACAACTACTTTTCTCCTGGCTAGTACTACGCAGAATATTGATTACACACCCTTCGAAGAACGTGAAGTCGATCGACCTTTTTGTCGATACAGACATCTGTATTGATTCGCAACTGTCAGAAGGCATGGTACGGCTGACCCGTTCTGATCTTCTTGGGTCTCTTCAAGAGCGCCGTAATGACTGCTAATTCGAAGTATTTAATCCAAAGTGAAGATTCCCCCTTCCAACAACCTCTATTTGGCTCGTGGGGTTACACACTTACCAGAAGTACTTAGCTGACGCCATCACCACTTCCAATTTCGAATCACCCCCCCCAGTGAATAATTCGATAGTAGAAGAACTCGTATGAAATAAGATAAAATTTCATCAAATGCGAGGTGTGTCTTGTAACTCGGTATTCTCTTGGACACTAATGTGGCAACCTGAGCAAGATTCCGGCTTGAGACTCTCCTCAAGGGTGGTTACACTCTATATTAGCGTTGTACTAGGTATGTCAGAGGGTTCACAGACTATAAGAAGTTTGGGGCGCCCCTACCTTTTAGACGTCGACGAACTAACAGAAAGGAATTGAACTAAAAGGTAAACTAAAGTAGAAACATCTTGTAGATTTTAATTGGGACAATATTTATTTAAAAAAGTTAAAAACTTACGTAAGACCGGACACGATCCCCTACAGTCTTATAGCTGGGTGGATTCGAAATTAAATTAAAAAAAATAGCACAATTATCTTATTCTGCCAGGAAAGAACAAAAAGGTGAAGCCTGTACCTACTTTTTAGGTACTTATCTTAGATGGTTTCCCTCAGGACGAGTAGACAGAAGCCTTGCCCTGGAGAGGTCCCAGTCTGGTGTCGTCAGTCACTTAAAGGTGGATTAAGTATTCTTGGGATGTATCCTAGCGGTATTCTTGAAGGTATTCTTCAGATGTTTTAACGGTATCCTTGATGTATCTTAGAAGGTATTGAAAGTACCCTAGCGCATTGAGTGTACCCTAGTATTGAATGTACCCTAGCATTGGATGTTCTTTAGCAGCTGTGCTTACCACAGCAATTTAGGTAAAAAATATAAAAAAAAAGATAGGTCATGTCGCGAAGACAGTCGGTAACGAAAAAGGCGAAGTTGGCGTTCTAAAATGGAAGTGTGGTCAGGGTTGGGGATTGGAAGTGGCTATTGAGAGGGCAAGCGGAAATTGAAGAAGGATTTGCTATATAAATTTAAATATCGAAACATGTCGGTGGACATTTTACAGTCTATAATTACATATAAATTGCAGTTTTTTACTAAATACACCTACGTTTAATTAGAAATAATAATGCTTTCGAAATAGCAGTCTGACCGTTCCTCGAAGAGGACAACTACTACTTTCCTGGTTAATACCACGCAGAATATCGAAGAACGTGAGGTCGATAGATCCTACTGGTAGAGCAAAATACATCTACTTAAAGTGTTATAGGAAATTGTATCTACTTTGATTTCTTTTTTCACATGTTTTTTCGTAACTAGCTTTGTTTTTAAGATATTGTCAAAAATACTAAAAAAAGTCCGTTTTTCCACTTTTTCGGGGGTTGTTAAGGGGGGATAGGTACGTCAAATTTCCGGTTGGGTTTGGTGGAATCTCAAGTAGTGTTTTCTATTAGACGACACGAGACTTTGAAAAATCTCGTCTTGTCTCGATAAAAAGTGAATAGTCTCGTCTCGCAATAAAAGTCACGTCTCGCCTCATGACTTGCGCGAGAATCTTGCAAACATTTCACAAAAGTCGCGCAAATTTTTCATGTTTCCTTTCTAAATAAAATACACAAATAAAATCAGTTCAAATTTTTATTTTAATGATCAAAAACATAATAATCTAAAAAGTAAATAGAAAAACACGCGAAAATCCATCATAGATACATGGAATACAAATCAGTTCAAATTTTTATTTTAATCAACAAACACAACAAAAGGTCAACTTTTTCTGAACTGAATCTTCTGTGAATCGGTAATTCTAATTATTTCATAAATATCAGAAATTTCAAGGAAATATACTAATTTCACTTTTCCGCCCAACCTATCTAATATGCGAGAAAAGTATTTTCCCATAAAAAGTTGGAATTTTGAAAAAAAAAATTTATTTTATTATTTTTACGTTTTCCATCAACAACGCGAAAAAACTGTTTTTAGAAGAGAAATCCTGTATGTATGTCGTCGTCGTCGTCGTTGTCGTCGGCCACTTTTCGATACAGTTCTTGTAAGCACGATACAGCCTCCGGAGTGCAACAAGTCACCAATTTTATGATTGGATATTGTTTAGGACATGTCACAGATGAACTCTATTAATTTTCAGCTCACCAGAGCCAGTACAACGGGTTCTATGTTACTTGAAGTACGACTTTTTTGTCATTTTTTGAGAAATTTCAGTTTGTTAGCACGATACAGCCTCGGGAGTATATACAAGTGAATTTTATGAATGGATATTATTCAGAGCGTCTCAAAGATGACCCCTATTGATATTCAGCTCACTAACACCAGTACAACGGGTGCTATGGTACTTGAAGTACCACATTTTTGTCATTTTTGGAGAATTTTCAGTTTGTTAGCACGATACAGCTTCCAGAGTGTATAAAACTGACCAATTTCCTGATTGAATATTGTTCAAGATGTCTCACATATGTACCCTACTGATTTTCAACTGACTGAAACGAGTACAACGGGTTCTATAAATCAAGATATACTACATTTTTGGAGAACTTTCGGATTGTTAGCACGATTCATCCCCCGGAGTGTATAAAAGTGACAATTTTATGATAGAATATTGTTTAGGGCCACATATGCGGAAAAGTTAGTTTTAATCTTTAAATTCGTTTATTTTAATACATAAGTCAAACATGGCTACATCGGAAAATCATTTACTCTAATGAGAGATGGCTTGTTAACTCAGCCGCTTCTGTCGAATTCTAATTTGAACCATGCATAAGTCGTGCATTGCTGCCATGTCATTTAAAGAAACCATTCCTATACAACATAAATACGGTACGTTCGTAAACACGCCACAAGCATAAATGCGATCGATATACAGTAGAAACTGTTCAAGATTGTAAAATCTTGAAATTTATTCGTTTATGATACCTTTAGAATATATGAGATATTTGTATGTGTCCTTTTTTTATTGTATATATTTAAGGCGTAAATTCATTTTAGTTAATAGCTTTGTAGAAATATGTAGCAGAATTGATAAGATCTTTCTATTGTAGTAAATTCAAAGGATATTTTAATTTTATTTTCAAAATACTTTGTAAATATCACGTTTTCCAACCATAATTGTAAATTCTTTTGTATGGGCATATGAATGACACCTTTTTTGAAAGTCGACATTGTCCTATAGTTAAGAAATGAGAAAAAAGCACGTTTCACCCTATTATATATTGTATTGTAAAAACCATAAATTTAGTGTCAATTCTGCATGAATTTTATGGTAGAGGTTCGGAAGACATGAAAGACATTTTCGAATTACCTTTCTAAGTAAGAAGGTTACAATTGCTATTGTATCCACGTGTAAACACGCCCCTCGCAGATTTCTACTTAACACGTCTCACAACGTGAAGAAATCAGTTTGTTCACACTCATCGATTCGAGCGTAATGCTCAGCAACAAAGTTAGTTTTTAACTCATCGAAACGAGCGCAAAGCTCAACAACAAAGTTAGTTTTTTACTCGTCAGTTCTACACTTCTAGACGCGAGTTTTACATTCATCGACGCGAGTTTTACACACTCATCGAATCGAGCTCAACGCTCAATAACAAAGTTAGTTTAAAATTCATCAAATCGAAACATAAAGTGTCTTCCGATCTGAAATCACAGAAATTCAGCGTTCACAACTCAACTTTGTAACATTTTGTAAATTTGTACATAATAAATTATTAATTTCGACATTAACTTTGACAAATTAAGATTATTTATTTAGTTGAATGTCCACGCCAGTTGACGAAGTTCAACTAGGAATATAATCAAAAACATTGGTCCTTCGTAAACCGGATATAACAAGTATAGTTATATAACATTGTAAAGTGCCAGTACCAAGTGAGCAGTTCAAATCATAGTGCAAGTATAGCAGTTCAAATAATAGTGCAAGTATAGCAGTTCAAATCGTAGTGAAAGTGTAGCAGTTCAATTAGCAGTTCAAATCGCAGTTCCAAGGATTCATCACAACAGCAGCCAGGATAATCAAGGTAAGTTGGTCAGTTATCTATTTAAATGTGCCAATTATCCGTCCTGTTTCCATATTAGTATCATATGAACATTGTTGAAATTCCTTACCATACTCACACATAAACTAAATTTGAAATGGCTGAACTTACTAACCTAAAACGGCAGCGCGGTTATATACAAACAACTATTACGACATTAAGAAAACTCATCGACCAAGTAAACGATGAGCCTACGAGAGTTAGTAAAAATTTGATTCAAACGACGTTAGATAACGCAACTAAAGCATATGAAAAATTTGACGCAATCCAAGATAGCATAGAGGAGTTAGACCAAGAGGAAATGGATCATCGTAGCTCCTATAGCGACAGCTTCAGGTTGGAAAAAGCGCGTGCTTTAGATCTTCTCGATTAAATAACACCATCGTCCAATGGCATATATCCAGTAGATACCATACACATTGGTAACATCAAATCAGCACTCAATTTGCCTCCTATAACACTCAAACCTTTCGATGGAACCCCTGAAAAGTGGACCGAATTCTTTAGCCTATTCTCAGCCGTGGTGGGCGATAAAGAGATTCAAGACGTTGAAAAGCTAAATTATCTGAAATCATCATTAACCGGAAAGGCAGCCAGGGCAATTGAGTCACTTGAAATCACCAACTGTAATTATAGTGTTGCTATTTCAATTTTAAAGGACAAATTTGAAAATCCACGTCGTATGGCACGTCGTCATATGGCAATTTTGAGAGAGTTTCCTCGATTAAACAAAGACACTCCCGTTGCAATAAACGAGCTCGTTGACGTGTTCTATCAACACACGAGAGCGTTGGAGAACCTGAAGGCTCCAGTTGACTCATGGGACATCCCACTAGTCGATTTGATTTTATCCAAGGTCAGCTCGAATACGGCTTGGCATTGGGAATTAACTTTGCAGAATGATCAGTTCCCATCGTTTAAAACATTACTAAAATTTTTGGGAAGAAGAGCTAATTGTGCAGATCCGTCTCAACACGAAGTACCTCACAACAAAGCACCAAGATATGAAAAAGATAACCAACGCAGAGAAACCCGTTCGCAAGCTCTTGTCACACACACAAATAACCATGGTAATACATCGCATCAGCAAAGATTGATTATCTGTCCTGCATGCAATAGTTCTCATACATTGTACGTTTGTGAAAAGTTCCGTGGATTATCCGTTGAAAACCGACGAAAATTTATATCAGATGATCGTTTGTGTTTTAATTGCCTTGGGAAAGGGCATGGAGTTAAAGCATGTAAAACACAGGCCTCGTGTATAAAGTGCAACAAACGGCATCATACCTTGTTGCACATACCAGTTGAACGGGGTACATCTGAGCCTTCTCAACACAACGAAGTATCAGAACACAGACAGGTATCACTCGTGGTAAATGCGCTGTCTAACGACATAATGGTCACCTCAGTGCTTGATATTCTAGACAAGGATGAAAGACCTATTCAATGCCGAGGCTTGCTTGATACCTGCTCGACCACCAATTTCATCACTCAGCGGCTTGCTGATATCTGAAGATTGAAGAAAACAACATGTAATGTACCCGTAGGAGCTTTAAATGCACCGAATTAACAACGGCTACCATCAAATCACGGATAAACGCGTATAAAAAGACGTTAACATTTTTCATCGTACCAGCTATCTCTCACGTTATACCAGATCAACCGATCCAGCGTGAGTTGATAAAGATACCCGCTAATCTAAAATTAGCAGACCCACATTTCCATCGACCTGCACCAGTCGATATACTGTTAAGAGCTGGCAACACTCTTTCGTTATTGTCTGTAGGACAAATCAAGTTTTCCGCTCCTAATCAACAAGAATTATACCTTCAAAAAACAATGCTCGGTTGGATAATAGGCGGAGCTGCCCCTTCCAATGTGCCAGCAAAATCATATTGTTATGTTACTACTACTCCTATAGACTTCGATCTTCAGAAATTTTGGGAGATAGAAGAATGTCCTCGAATCAAAAAATTCTCCGAAAAAGAAGAAAAATGTGAACAGCATTTCCGGAAGCACGTAACTAGAGAATCGAGTGGGGGCTATGTAGTTGCCCTACCCTTCAACCCGCAGGCACATAACCTAGGTAAATCTTACTATTACGCAAGAAAAAGATTTGACAGTATTGAACGTAAGTTAAACCAAACGCCTGCCCTCAAATTGTTATATGAAGAGGTTTTAGATGACTATTTAAACCAATGTCACATGTCCACCGTTGTGGACAGTCCGTCGACATCAGATGGTTATTATTTACCTCATCACGCTGTTATTAAGGATACGAGTCTGACTACTAAGGTACGTGTGGTATATGATGGTTCACTAAAGACTTCCACAAGCGTATCATTAAATGACGTTCTGTACACCGGCCCCAATATTCAACCGGATTTATTCACAACATTGATTCGGTTTCGTGAACACCCTATCGTGATTACAGGTGACTTAAAACAGATGTATGGACAATTCCTATTGAGGAGCGAAGATCGTAAATTTCAACGTATCATTTGGAGGAATCAACAGAAAAGGCTGCAAATTCTCGAATTAAATACAGTCACGTTCCGTATCAGTTGCGCGTCGTACTTGGCCATCCGATGTCTGCATCAGTTAAGTGAAGATGAGAGTGAAAGGTTTCCCGTAGCCGCCCCATTGTTAATAACCGAATTTTATGTGGATGATTTCCTCAATGGCGCTAAGAGTCAAGAGCAAGCAAAAATCATGATAAAGGAAATGAATGGAATCCTTTCCGCCGCCGGTCTAACAATGAGACAATGGGCATCCAACGATCCTTCGGTGTTAGAAAATATACCTGTCGAAGATGTAAACCCGAGATTGCAACTGGGTGACACTACCTTGAAAACATTAGGCATTCACTGGGATTCGCAAAACGACACGATCATGTATACCGTTAATCCTATTCAGACAATTAGGATTACTGAAAGGATTATATTATCCGAAGTTGCTAAAATATTCGACCCTTTAGGGTTATTAGCACCAGTTATTATACTAGCGAAAATTATTTTACAAAGCTTGTGGAATTATAAGCTTGATTGGGACGAATCGTTGCCTATCTATTTACACAGTGAATGGCAAATATATTGCCAAAAATTACCGTCAGTTAATTTGTTGTCATTTCCACGTACCGTGATTACCTCCGATGTTAAAGAAGTTCAATTGCATGGATTTTCCGACGCTAGTTAAAGAGCATACGGTGCATGCGTTTATTTACCTACTATCGATCGCTTAGGAAACATTAAAGTGCAGTTACTATGTGCTAAGTCCCGTGTTGCTCCTATTAGGACGATAACAATACCGAGATTAGAGCTGTGCGGGGCACACCTCTTGTCTACCTTAATGGAAACTGTAAATGCGGCCCTCCGAGAAGAAGTTGAAATTTCCTACTGGTCCGATTCTACAATCGTATTACGCTGGCTTCAAACTTGTCCTTAACAGTTGAAAACCTTTGTGTCACATCGTGTAGCTGACATACAAAGAATGACGCAAGTGAAGCAATGGCGACATGTATCCACACACGATAACCCGGCCGATCTCGTATCTAGAGGAGTAAATTACCTGCAGATTTTCCCTCTGCGACATTGTGGCGAGATGGTCCATCATGGTTAGGCCGAATCACAATTTACCGAAAGAGGAAGAAATACCTGAACTACTTGAGCAACGCAAACGAGTATGCTTGATTACAGCTGCCCGACCCTTTGTGACATTAAACAGATTTTCTACTCTAGAAAGAATGACCCGTTCGTTGGCCTACTGTTTTCGTTTCGTAAGACGAACACCATCCACCAAACTCTTAACAGTTGAGGAAGTGAGCCAAGTAGAAACGAGAATAATCCGATGCGTGCAGAAGTAAACCTTTTCTAATGACATAAAGATTTTACTCTCAGTCGACTATCATAAATCCATTGATTCTAGCTTGCTCAAGTTAAATCCTTTTCTGGACAAAGAAGGGATAATAAGGGTAGGTGGTCGCTTGATATTGTCTAACTCACCATTCGACGCTAAACATCCTTAAAATAACCACGTGACCAATTTAGTTATAGTATATTTTCATAAAAAGCATTTGCATGCTGGAGTTCAGCAATCTTTATATTCAATTCGTCGTAAATTTTGGAATATTGACGGACGTAGTAAAGTGTATAAAAATATTAAACAATGTTGTGCCTGCTTCAAGGCTAATCATCCACCTACCAATTACATTATGGGTAAATTGCCGAAAGCTCGTATCAATATCTCGAACCCATTTAATCAAGTTGGGATTGATTATTGTGGACCATTTCTCTTAAAGGAGAAGAAATACCGTAACCAAGCATCTGTAAAGGCTTACATTGCTGTATTTGTTTGTCTAGCTTCAAAAGCTGTACACTTGGAAGTAGTTACAGACCTCACTTCTGTAGGATTATTCGCAGCGTTGAGACGTTTCGTTCCCCGCGGCTTATGTCACGACATTTACAGTGATAACGGCACGAATTTCGTTGGAGCTGATCGGATGCTAAGAGAATTAATTGAAGACGTCCATACACGCGAAGCACAAGATCGAATTCAAGGA
Organism: Galeruca laticollis; assembly: GCA_963921935.1. Lineage (NCBI taxonomy): Eukaryota > Metazoa > Arthropoda > Insecta > Coleoptera > Chrysomelidae > Galeruca > Galeruca laticollis. The sequence goes on along the minus strand of OY998181.1, from coordinate 17,405,658 downwards.
TACTTGAGCGACAAGGGTATTCAGTGGCATTTTAGTCCTCCTCAAGCACCACACGTTGGGGGCTTATGGGAAGCGGCAGTGAAAAGCTTTAAAAAACATTTATACCGAGTTGCCGGACGTGATATGCTATTTACGTATGAGCAATTTACCACATTAATTATCGAAATCGAAGCTATATTAAATTCCAGACCATTAACTAGTATTTCCTCTGACCCTACCGATCCTATCGCCCTTACTCCTGGCCATTTTTTAATAGGGGACTCACTGACCAACTTGCGAAGTCGTGATTATTCCACGACTCCTAGTAACCGTCTGTCACACTGGCAGCACATCCAGAAGGTAAAGCAGCATTTCTGGACGCGATGGAGTAAGGAGTACCTGAACGAATTGACGGTTCGCACCAAATGGGAAAAGGCCGGTCCTGAAATCCACGAAGGGGCAGTGGCCTTACTACGAGAAGACAACATTCCACCCTCACAATGGGCCCTGGGAAGAATCATGAAGTGCTATCCCGGTAGTGACTGTGTGGTACGTACTGTTTTAGTAAAAACCGCGAAATCTTCAGTTGTCCGAAATGTGAAGAAGGTAGCGTTACTTCCGATTCTACCGACTAATGCTGAAGATGAACATTCATAGACTTTATAATTGATCGTATTCTCTCAACGGGAGGAGTATGTTCAAGATTGTAAAATCTTGAAATTTATTCGTTTATGATACCTTTAGAATATATGAGGTATTTGTATGTGTCCTTTTTTTATTGTATATATTTAAGGCGTAAATTCATTTTAGTTTATAGCTTTGTAGAAATATGTTGCAGAATTGATAAGATCTTTCTACTGTAGTAAATTCAAAGGATATTTTAATTTTATTTTCGAAATACTTTGTAAATATCACGTTTTCCAACAATAATTGTAAATTCTTTTGTATGTGCATATGAATGACACCTTTTTTGGAAGTCGACATTGTCCTATAGTTAAGAAGTGAGAAAAAAGCACGTTGCAGCCTATTGTATATTGTATTGTAAAAACCCTAAATTTAATGTCAATTCTGCATGAATTTCATCGTAGAGGTTCGGAAGACATGAAAGACATTTTTGAATTACCTTTCTAAGTAAGAAGGTTACAATTGCTATTGTAGTATTCCATAGAAACTTAACTTACTATTGGCGGCACCCATAGTTGATTCTTGTCTGGGAACCCGACAAGTCAAGTGATGCTGGCCAATAGGAACTATTTATTTTCGGTTGGTCAACCCAATCCACGTGTCAACACGCCCCTCGCAGATTTCTACTTAACACGTCTCACAACGTGAAGAAATCAGTTTTTTCACACTCATCGATTCGAGCGCAATGCTCAGCAACAAAGTTAGTTTTTAACTCATCGAAACGAGCGCAAGGCTCAACAACAAAGTTAGTTTTTCACTCGTCAGTTCTACACTTCTAGACGCGAGTTTTACATTCATCGACGCGAGTTTTACACACTCATCGAATCGAGCTCAACGCTCAATAACAAAGTTAGTTTAAAATTCATCAAATCGAAACATAAAGTGTCTTCCGATATGAAACCACAGAAATTCAGCGTTCACAACTCAACTTTGTCACATTTTGTAAATTTGTACATAATAAATTATTAATTTCGACATTAACTTTGTCAAATTAAGATTATTTATTTAGTTGAATGTCCACTCCAGTTGACGAAGTTCAACTAGAAATATAATCAAAAACAGAAACGGTCAAGCTTTTCCATCACATGACTTAGTTGACGATATTATTCAACACATACTATGTTGGTACTGCCTTCTTCTAATAACAGAAAAAGAGCGAAACTCAATACTAGCGTTTGTCGTATTGTTTTGATTAGGATGCATATGGTTGATGTCGTAAGAGTCACGTGATGGAAAAGACGCAGCGTTTCTACTGCAAGAGAGGAGAATATTATTGCACTCTTTGTCTGTGCTTTTCTTAGTTGATCCGAAGTCTAACAGGTATTGTAAACTTGTGTCAATACCATTCGCGTTAAGTGGAATAATTAATTAACCCTTAAATACTGTGGTACAAGCTTAATAACGAGGCGTGTGTGGTGCGGTCATAGTGATTGGAATAGATATTTGCCAAAAAAAATATATAATCGAATTTTTTCATATTATTTTATTTTAATAATATAAATGAAATATTTTTTGATGAAAATAAAATATATATAATTAATAACTGGGCATCTTTTTGACAAAAATTTATTTTCTTGTTCAACAACTACCTTTTTAACAAAATTAGACATTTTGTTTATTATTAACCATTAAACAAAAACTAATAATTCTAAAATAAAACTAGCGTTCTTTTTTTTAAGACAGAGGTATAAACTTACAAAAAAATGAGAAATATTGAAAAAAAATAGAATTTTCACAAAAATCACACGATGTAAAAAATTATAAATTAGACCTGCAGTTTATACAGATATATGTTGAACATTCACCACAAATTGGCTTGGTACATGTGTAGCGTAGCACAAGTGGAATGTTTTTCTTTCCATTCTTGAAGGACAAGTGTAGCAAGTTTTTCTTTTTTCAAGTTTCTCCATGGGGACTTGTTCTAGATGTTTAGAATCCTCCGTATTGTAGATCGTAGCTCTCGAGGAATCCTTGGATTAGCTGATATTCTTTCTAAATGTGGCCTAACTAGCTCATCGGCAAGTTCTTTTATGAAATCGGTTTTTTGAACTGCTTTACTATTTCTAATACTCTGATGGATAATGTGAGCATTTATTGCACTGATGTCCATGATTCTGAAAAATACCACCATAGGCCACCGTCTTGTGCGGCCGCTTGTTGAATGTTTGGCACATCTACTCCACCTTTTGTGGAATTATAGTAAGTGATAATCTCCGGCAGTTTCGTATTATGGTCAAATGATTTGGATTTTAAATTATTTATTATGTGAGCCCTCGATTCACTAGCTGCTCGACAACCTCTAAGGAAGTGAACCAATTATCGGCAGTTATGTTTCGATTTGATCTTTCTATTGGCTTTACTAGTCTCAATACGTGTTGTTTTTGCAAATTTTCTTAAATTTTCTTCCAAACTAAATACATCTGAGTCTTTGCCAGTATAAACACTGCGCCGCAAAATTAACGCATAATTTTAAAAATTGAAACAATGACTATAAAATATTTTTTTAAATGCCGCCGCTGGTTGAAAAATATTTATTTATGATGTTCTTCAAATTTTTCAAGATATAGTTTTTGTGTCGAATACATAAAAAGCAAATTTTTTTTACATTACTACAGAAATTTAACAAAATTCCTTAGATATTAAGTTTAGTCGTTTATTTGCTGTTAGTTTGCTTTTTACACTTGTATAGGCAATATTCAAACTATATAAGTGCATTTCAACACAAAATGGCCCAAAACTACCGTGAGATGCGAAATCTTTCGCGTGAGGAACGTGCTACTGCCGTAGCAATTGTGGGAGAAGGCTTGCCACAAGTTGAAGTGGCACAACGTCTAGGAGTGACACAATCTACCATATCCATGGCTATAGCACGATTTAGGGAGACTGGTAGCAACGGAAGAAGACCTGGACAAGGACGAAATAGGGTCACAACTAACAATCAAGCTCGATTTTTGCGATTGCAATTATTAAGAAATCGATTTGTTACAAGCACTTCACTGCAGCAAGAATTTTATCGTCGGTATAATTACCAAATTAGTCAAAATACCGTGCGAGGAAGGTTGGCAGAAGCCGAAATTGCCCCCTATCGTGCTGTATCTGGGTCTCCTGTAACCGCAAACCATCGAAGGCTGCGACTCCAGTTTGCCCAAGAACACCAGCACTGGGGCAATCGTGAATGGGGCAATATATTGTTTAGCGATGAGTCCAGATTTTGTCCTTTTAGTGATGATCGACGTAGGAGAGTGTACCGACGCCCTGGAGAGCGATACGCCCAATGCAACATTGTAGAAACAGTAAGCTATGGAGGGGGGTCTATAATGGTATGGGGTAGCATTAGTTTTGAGGCCCATAGGGAGCTGCTTATGCTTCAGGGAGGTCGTTTGACTGCTGACAGATACTTAACAGACATTTTAGAACCGTATGTGGTACCATACGCCCCATTTATTGGAGAATCTTTTTTATTATTGTATGATAATGCACGTCCGCATGTGGTAAGAGTGGTACAAAATTACCTCCAGGAAGTCGAAATTTCAACTTTGCCGTGGCCACCTAGAAATCTTGACCTTCATTCCATAGAGCACTTATGGGACAACATGGGTCGAAGTGTTAGAGCCTCAATGCCTCCACCCGAGAACCTAAATGACCTGTTATTAAGGCTCACTGAAATATGGGAGCAGATTGATCAAGTTGAAATTCAAAATCTAATTTTAAGCCTACCGAGGAGATTAGGGCAACCGGAGGCAACACAGGATATTAAATATTGTAATTTCATATTTTTTATATAAATAAAAAAATTAAAATTTGGCAACTTTTTTTATTATCCCCGAATTTTTATTTATACGCTTCGGTAATTCAATTAATTGTAAAAAACATATTTAGTATAACCTAAATAATAACTAGAAATGTCTGTGGATATGGTGTACTCACTAGATGTAAATTGAGTGAATGAAAACGACGAATACTCAGTGTGTATTAGTTTATTACTTTCCAGCTAAGCGCTTTCGGCTATTAAGCCATTATCAAAGCCGTCCTATGAAAAATTACAAAGCTTGTGAAATTTTGAAAAAACAATTTAAAAAAGGTTGAACTTACGTCATTTAAAAAAAAGTAGGTGTCAAAGCCATCAAGTTGATTAAAAACAATGCTCAAGATAGAATCATTGTTATGATTGAGTCATTGGAATAAAAACATTAAAATACCCTATTGGAAGGGTGTAAAATTATAATTCACATGATGTAAATTCACTCAAAATTAAAAAACTGAATGAAAACAGATGACAAGTTTGACGTTAAAATTACGGTGGCTAATAAGCCAGCGCGCCGTAAAAACAAGTGCATGACAATACAACATATTTACACGACGAACACTGAATCAAAAGCATGATTGAAAAGATGAAAAAATTCATATAGTGAACTGAAAATTGTAGGGATTCCCGAATATTACATTTATTTATTAATTTGAAAATGAAGTTAAAGATGTGAATAAAGCAAAAAATTGAAAAACTCTATTCAAATTCAATTCCCAACATTCATCCAATTTAGATGAATAGCAAAATCCCCCTCATCCCTCAGCTGCATACTGAAACTGAATTAAGAGGTTGGATCCATTCCCCAGCCAGTCAGGAACAAGCGTAGTAACCTAAACGTGTGAAATGCTAGATAACATAAATCAAATATTTAGTTGTAAATGCATCCATGGAGGAGCTTATATAATCTATTGACTAAGGTGGAAGAAATACGCTGGCAAGGTGAACCCAACAACCGACGGTCTCACATATGAATTAGATGTTTTTACATCGTTTAGGTTACTACGCTTGTTCCTGACTGGCTGGGGAATGGATCCAACCTCTTAATTCAGTTTCAGTATACAGCTGAGGGATGAGGGAGATTTTGCTATTCATCTAAATTGAATGAATGTTGGGAATTGAATTTGAATAGAGTTTTTCAATTTTTTTGCTTTATTCACATCTTTAACATCAGTTTCAAATTTAAAAATAAATGTAATATTCGAGGTTCCCTACAATTTTCAGTTCACTATATGAATTTTTTCATCTTTTCTATCATGGTTTTGATTCAGTGTTCGTCGTGTAAATATGTTGTATTGTCATGCACTTGTTTTTACGGCGTGCTGGCTTATTAGCCACCGTAATTTTAACGTCAAACTTGTCATCTGTTTTCATTCAGTTTTTTAATTTTGAGTGAATTTACATCATGTGAATTATAATTTTACACCCTTCCAATAGGGTATTTTAATGTTTTTATTCCAATGACTCAATCATAACAATGATTCTATCTTGAGCATTGTTTTTAATCAACTTGATGGCTTTGACACCTATTTTTTTTTAAATGACGTAAGTTCAACCTTTTTTAAATTGTTTTTTCAAAATTTCACAAGCTTTGTAATTTTTCATAGGGCAGCTTTGATAATGGCTTAATAGCCGAAAGCGCTTAGCTGGAAAGTAATAAACTAATACACACTGAGTATTCGTCGTTTTCATTCACTCGATTTAAATAATAACTTCCCTTTGAAAAATATTGAAAATATCTGAGTTAAAGGTAGTTTTGAGATAATTTTTAAATTATGCGTCAATTTTGCGGCGCAGTTTACGTAGCCATTAAAAAAGTACTTGGTACGGGCATCTGTCATGCATACGATCTTAATGCCATATTTGCATGACTTGTTGGGCATGTACATCTTGAATCTGCATCTTCCCCGAAAAGACACCAACATCTCATCAATGCAGCAGTTAACTCCCAAAGAATATGCATTCTGACAATTTTCAATAAATTGTTCAGACATTTCAGATATTGGAGCTATAGGATCTTCTTTTTTTTTAAGATTTCGGTCTAAAGAATTATCAAAGCGTAAGCACGCCAATAAAAATGCAAATTTATGCTTACTCATCACGCTTCGAAATATTTCTCGCCCAGTGCCGTCAGTTGCAAATATTCGTGATCAATTTTCGTGATTTGACAAAAATATTGCGGTATAGAATAACAGTCTAATAAATGCTCGTAACTCAACGATGTCCAAATCTTGATGCTCTGCCCTAGAAGATTTTTTTAGCTTATCCCTTTGTATTTTTTGATTAGTCCTATCTAAAATTATGTTTAACATATCATCTTGGATAAGCAAGCTCCACACATCAGATGGTTGTGCTTATTGTTCCAATAGACCAGCGGATCCTCGTAAAGTTGGTAAACGTACAACAATATTATGCTTCTGTGTTCGACTGCGAGATACAAAACTTTCAGATGATCACTTGAATCGGTTTTTGCCAAATAAATTTTGTGAACGATTTGTAGCTTGATTTACCAGCTCCTCATCAGCATCCTACAGTTCATTTAAATTTGCCAAGTCTTGCTCCGAATCGGTATCATGTTCACTGGGTACGTAGACATTTTCACTGGCACTATATTCGTCGCTATCAATCGGATTTTCCGTTTCTATGTCATCTAACCACTTCAAAGCAGTTTCCTCAAAATCGGGATCCGTAAAACGAAATTTTATTGAACGTCCACAATTGTCGATTATAAAAATAATATGGGTAACAAACACAGTGAGAATAAACTACACTAATGCTGTGATGAGGTCACTATGACCGTAACAAAGTTTCAACTCGACGTAATTTAAAAACAAAAGCGAGTAACACGCGACTACCCCAGCTGTCATCTTAAAATACACTAATTTGAACATACAGAGACGCCCAAGACTAGACAACTAGGGAGGGGATTAATACTAGAGATGTTAAAATAGGCATCGGTCAACGTGACCGCACTACAGTAGTTAAGGGTTAATATTTGGCATTTTTATCTGCGATACTTCCAGACTTTTGCGAGACTCTAGTGCGAGATTTAAGATGAGAGCTTGTAAAAGTTTCGTCTTGTCTCACAAGGAAAATTTATAGTATCGTTTCGAGTCTCGTGTCGAAACCGAGACGAGACGAGACTCTCGCAAACAACAATATCGTAGACATCACTAATTTCAAGAACCCCGAAACAAACTTATATTCCAAATTTCAGATTCTCTTCAATTTTTTCATGGGTTGTCCGGATCGGCCCTGGGCTAATTTGTTAGTTCGCCGAAAAATGTGGATAAAAATAAACTAAGCAAAAACTTATGATTGCTCTCTTTCAGTCGCCAATGCAGGTCTTACCACTAAATAGATAGGGAGGAATGCAAAGAGGTTGTTTTCAACAATAGAGACCAATGATAATAAATTAATAATTTCATAATGATCTAAATTAATTTCGACCGTATGTTACTATGTCGGCTAACTTTCTATTTACAAAGTTATACGTCATACCAATATTTCAACCGAGACGTGGAAAATGTAGTTCTTCTAACCTGGGATCATTTTCATAAGCGAAATTCTAAAATATTCAATTTCACAATTTATTAACAAATTTTACCCACAAAAATTGAGCTTCACTGAACTTCAACAACTATATTAAAAGGTGATGTAATAGAGTTTGAATATGAATGTTGTTGTCGGTCTATTTTTATAATTTTCGTAAATTTAATGTCCTGCCCTTTTATTCTCAATGGAAAAATGTCGTTTAATGTCAGCTGTAATCCATTTAGAATATATATTCAACATATTTCATTTTGAAATATTTAAAAAATTCACACAAATAAAACAATTATTTGAAATTTTTGTTGTATGTTTGGTCCCTTGTCGGATTAGGTATGTACTAAAAAATAGCAATATTATAGTTGACATGGAGTTAAATTTTGATAACACATGTTTCTCCACCACTTTGTATACAGCTGAAGTTTATAAAAATATTATTATTCAATATAAATCGTATTTATCTTATGGAAACTATTTTTGTTCAAATACAAACGATAAAGATATGCGACAGAATGTTATACACATTCAAATTCCCTGTTCTAACACGGCGGACATTTTTTATCGTGGATAGAAGGGAGAGTTGGATCGATATACTTGAGCGTTTCTTCTCTCCTTTTCTGTTGGAAAATGACTGTTAAATGTTCTCCGTTAGCCTAAGGTGCATTCACTGCAACAAGTTTGTAATTATTTAATTACCAGAAGGCTATTCTTGTCATTTTAGAACCGTTTGTTCAGAAAGAAAGTTAATTTGACAAAACAGTCTCTTTCTCTTCTTTCAAAGGTAAATAAGAAAAGAAATATAATGAACAATGAATTACAAGGATGCTTTTATTGGAATATTGCCGATGAATAAATAAATGTATCTGCATGGAACAATAAATAACCCAAAAAGTAAAATATTAGGAATATGAAATGAAATAAACTCATGAATTCAATGTTCAACAAGCGTAATACAGATAAATAATTCGTAAGAGAATACAGCAAAGAAGTGGTCCTTGAATAAGTATTGTACATTGAGGAATGATGGATAGGTAAAAAATATTTAAAATTAGTGTTTTAAATGAAACTCACGGTTTCTAGTTAATACCACAATATAATAAAAATTGTTGAAAATTCTAAAAATTGACAATTTTTTCGATAAATCAATATGATATTGATTCCACGAAGTAGGGGTCGAGACAGTTAATATTAAAAATATCTAATTAGTATTATTTATTGGTTTTGTAAGTTTTTTCTTTGAGAGATTTGCACATCCAGTCATATATAAACTACTGGTTTGTGTCACAGCATCAGCTGTTGCTTCGTTTAATAAATTAATTGATGTTTCAGATGTAACATTGTATATAAGTGTGTCATAATATATAGAATACATCAATTCGTAAAGCACAATTCAATTTAAGCTTCCCGTGTTTTTATCAGTTTTCGACAAGTGAACAATAATTTGTATTTTATAACCTGTAGCTAAGAAGTATGGAAGTAAATTTGTTTTTATCTTCATTTTCTTGAATAAATGGTCTTAAATTTCGGTCTATTTTAATAAATAATAGAAATAGAAATAGTTTTTAATGGTTCCGCCCAACTTTGCCATTTATCAAAATATTACGTGAAATATACTACACTAATACATCACTCACTATATGAATATCAAAATATAATCTCCTTCGACCATACAAAGACTTTCAGTCTTTAATTTCCAACTTTTAAGTTTTAATATACGAAAAAGATGATTAATTTAAATTATTGTCTATACAGTGTGTCCACGGATGGGGTATCCTATAAGTGAAAATTGTTTAAATATTACTTTTTGATAAATGTCAGTATTGATAAAAAGTTTTGCTTGTTCTGAAACCCCATAAAATGAAATAAAATTCAAAGTTCTCAAAAGTGAGTATTTTTTTATGTAACTGCTAAGTTTTTATATACAGCTTTTTTTATTCTAAATCACTTTTCCACTGTACTCTTCCAACGGTAGAAAAATATTCAGCGAAATTATCTCGAATTCGACGTGAATTCACAGTAGATTTTCTTTGAACGTTTCTAAAACTCTGAAAGAAGTTCATTTCTGATTGATCTTTTCTCCACGAGCCGGGAATCAATTGCATCAAAGGTGTGTCTTCAGGTGCATATATCTTTGAAGATTGTTTACTTCGAATTAAAAAATTGTGTAGATAGTGACTTGTAAGTACTACGGAGGTAGCCTTTGTTGGTTCCAATAAAATTGGTTTACGTACAACACGAAACACGGATGATACTATCCCAAACGAATGTTCAACTATTCGTCGAGCTCTACACAATCTATAACTAAAGGCTCGCTGACAGCTTCCCTTCAAATGCATTCCAGGGTACTGTTTCATTATGTTTTCCAAATAAATTATTGTAAAATAAATTTTGTTTTAGGAGACTCAGGATGCATCTGCCAATGTGGGAACTTCTGCTGAAACAAATGTGGAAACTAATGACGGTGCCGCCGATGAAGCGAATCGACAAACAACAATGAACCTCAGGATGAAGAATTAAATGTAGATGACTTAACAGAAAGTGCCAGAGGGAGTTTGGAGGAGTTAAGCAAGAAACGAAAAAGTGTGTTGACAAGTAAAATACACGTGTCAAGAAAGATGAAGACTACAGAAAATAACGACCAAGCCGCAGAAGCTTTCGGTATTCTCAAAACTATATATGAAAAAAATAATGCGCCACCTGATCTTGCTCCTTATTTGCAAATCATATTGCTATGAAGTTAAGAGAATTTGATCCGTTAACCAGAGCACATGTCGAGTTTAACATTAACAAAACAATTTATGACACTCAAATTAGCATTTTACAATCGCAATCCACTCAACAATATCCACAGTCAACGCCTCATAGAAGAGTCACCTCACATCCAGGTCTATCAAACTTCAGTAAAGCCAGTTATGTGGTCTCGCAATCACAGTCAGGTTGTAGCACTGCAATGACTTCACCCTTCTCAAACTATGACACCGATTCACAGTATTCTCATCAGCATTTCGGATCATCATTGTGTGATGCAAGTAGCAACTCATCTCTTGTAGAAACTGCTTACTCCACAGATGCAGATTCTCAAGAACGACCAGGTTGTTGTAGTACGACCAGGTTGTTGTAGTACGACCAGGTTGTTGTAGTACACCAGTGCTGTCTCCCCAAGAGGAAGAGCAGTTGAGTGATTTTATTATTCCAAAAACTTATCAGAATTTGAATTAAGGTAGGTAGGTATACACAACATTATTTTGTATGTTTTTTTTTAAAATAAATTAATACAAATGTAAAAGAAAATTGCTTACCTTTATTAAGTCACTTAGAACTGTAATTAAAGCTTCACACACATCTGGTACAATCGCAGAAATGCATTGCTTGGAAATTTTGAATAAAAACATCAGACTTGTATAGGAATCTCCTGTTGCCAAAAATCGCAAAGTCAAAGCCAATCTTTCCCTGGATGAAATACACTTCCGATAATTTATATCTTGTTTCGATATTATCGGTTCTAATAGAACCAAGAGTTTTTCAAAATCTGCTACAGACATACGGCTGAAATTTCGAAATAAACTTTGGTCCTCTATTTCTAAATGTCTGAGCAAAGGCACTCCACCATATCTTGCAGTGTAGTTCTAGTTCGAACTTTTCAACGAACTGGATCGAACTGAACACAGAACTGAAACTCTTCTTGTGTGGATGATGTGTTTGGGAGCCGCTCGGGTTCAATTCGGGAGGTGTTCTCGAACAGCTCGCGAATTCTTTATTTCGGTCTGTACCCAACTTAAGGTATGAATAAATTTAGGTTTGAATGGATGAATTTTGTTTTGCTTAAATATTTTCTGTAAGTGACTCTTGCAAAACCAACTTCCACTGCTCTTTTTCGTAGACTCAACTTGGGATTTTCCCTTAACGAATGCATAGCTAGTACACTAGCTGCATCATTCTCCTCAACGTACGCCTTTTTCAATTTCTTTTTGTCTTGAACAGATCCTGTCTCATCAAACTTCTTTATTAATATTAATCCACACCGCGTAATGGGTACATCTGGATATTTTTCGTATAATTTTGCAATTGCATACTGATACGAAACTGCCCCAATACCTTAACACTTGATAAGATATACTATTTGTTGAATAGTTAACATTGTTATCAAATATTTATTAAGAATGACAATTTGAAAATTATTTATAAAAGTTGACAGTTACTTGGTATATCGTAAACGTCACTCACTAGATTAATATATTATTTTCGAACTTAGTGCAAAAATTCATACGGTTTTCATAAAACTGGCTATAAAAGGAGGCGGGTTTTGAAAAACTTCAATTTTATTTCATTTTATGTGGTTTCAGAACAAACAAAACATTTTATCAAGAATGACACTTTTCACTAAAACTAATATTTAAACTTTTTAAACTTATAGATACCCCATCCGTGGACACGCTATAGATAGGTACATTGAAATTTATAAAATAAAATCATAAATATTGGTTAAATGGCTAAGGTCTTTTTTATCACTGATATACTTTTTATTTTTATGTATATAAACAATTTCAAATAGTTCTCTTTTCTTTGTATTCGATTTTAGTTCAAGAATTTTTGTATTTTTATAATTTGATTTGTTAATGCTGTTTTATTTTTTATGGTATCAATACCTCTTTAATCTATTCTCCAAATATTGATATGTTTGTCCTATGTGAACAGCCACACAATAATTACAAGAAACTTCATATATAACTATTTTATTTTTTGGTATTTTTGATTTTAGACTACCGAAAATTTTTTATAATGTATTGTGTCCTTTATGATTTACTCTTATTTCATATTTACTAAAATAATTTAAACTGCTGAGATAGTTCTTTTAAATATAAAGGTAGTTGTTTCACATTTCATAATAGTCGAATAAACCCGTATACCCCATTTGTGGTGTTGGGTAAAAAAATTTATTATCTAAATAAAAACTAATAATAACAAAGTCTATTTTTTTACGAATTCTTTCCACTTTTTTCTGTTCTTCGTTATAATCTTTGCTTCGTTCCACTGCCTACCCTTTCATTTATTCTTTTCAATTTTTGCTTCACATACTCTTTTTGTTTTCCATTCGTACTTATAATTGTCCCCTACCGTTCCAGCTGTCTTTATTGCATATATTCTAATACTGGTTATTTTTGCAATTCGTTTCTTATCTTTACGTTCCTTATATCATCTATCATTGTGGCTCCAAATACTTCTCTTAGATATTTACTGACTTACTTAAAAATGTCTTTGATCAATAATCCATAGTTCCCTATTACAATAAACCCAATATATTCAAGCCGATGCTCTGGCTACTTTTAGATGTGTTGCGTTGGCATTTGTGTTACTTTAAACAGTCTACCCTAGGTATTTTAGGGTGTTAGACTCCATTTCACAAGAGAAGGTGGCACCAGAAGTTCAAGCCATATGCGCGAACTTGTTGTCAAAACCAATCAGCATAAATATTCGTTCTTCGCTATTGGCCGTTACTAAGCGACGTAGATAAACAAGACAGAATTTTATTTCTGTTATTGCCAATGTTCCAACTTCAGGTGGCTTTTTCTCTGATGAAACGTAGTCTACTGGTTGTAATATTTTGTCGATCAAGGCATAGCTGAGATTGCAATGAGCTACTTTCTCTTCTTAGATACTTACTCTCCATTTATTGTATCTTACTTTGTTGCCTATTGTTTAATATCCAAGATTCGCATCTAAATGTTCAGATTGGTCTGTAGGTATATTGTTTTAAAGACTTTCAACTTGGTCTCGCCGGTAATTTTGTTTTTTTAATGAAGGCATTACTGATACTATAATAAAGTTTCATCGTTTTCTCTATTTTTTGATTTTTTTCAGCTTCTTGTGTTCCTTTTTCGTCAATTATCACCCTTAAGTATTAGAATGTTTTCACCTGTTCTGATTAAGTATCATCTACTTCTAATTTTTTAGTTTAATACTCGTCTCCTATTGTCGTATATAGTGAATGCTATATAAGATATTTCTACGATGCTTAAGATGCAATTTACTGCTCTCAAAATTTTATGCAGTCGATATACACGGTAATCTGTTAAAATTGTTTGACTTATTTGTTACAAATAGATCACAACTAGTAAATTTAGGAGCTCTTCAATCTATTGCTGTGGTAACTACTTCAGGAGTACCTCAGGGGTCTCATTTAGTTGCTTTAATTTTTAATTTATACATTAATGGGATATCTACCTGCATAAATATTGCTAAACTTATGTATGCCGATGATTTGAAAATATATTACTCAATTTCATGTACTAATGACAGAGTTCAATTGCATGAAAACAATTTATCCGATTATTGTGTGAGAAATAATCTGTTTTCAAATGTATCAAAATTATATACTGTTTTTATAGCGTATTACACGCGGTAGATACGGTTAAACATCTTGGTATTTTTTAGACTGTAAATTGCTTTTAAATCGGCATATTTGTAATATAACTCGAAAATCCCATAAGCAGTTGGGCTTCATGTACAGAACTTGTTTCGCACTCCCAAATTTCCTAACCATTAGATCATTATATATGGCATACGTAAACAGTATGATAACGTTTGGTTCTGCTGTTTGGAACCCGCGTTACTCGGTCTACATTTTAAAATTAGGGACACTCTAAAATAAGTTTTTTTTCTGTGACAGGAAAAAAATTTGACATTTCATCTCTGTTGACAGGTAACAAAATAAAACTTTTCACGAAATTACTTTTTTTCCCACAGGAAAAAAGTGAGTACTTTTTCCCCGGATATATATACATATAGATAAAGGAAGATATTTGATTTCCTTTATATCAAGAGTCAGAGAAAACTCGGAATCAGACATTTTTTAACTTTATATTTTCCAAAATAACTATTGAACAATCACTGAGTTCGCAAGTTTTGAATCAAATCACAGAATTAAATTAACATATATTTGATTACTTTGAAGTTTTCCTTAGCAACGCATAACGCTATAACTACAACAGCTTATTAGTTTAAAAATTCAAATTTCATATCGATAACATTCTGACTTTAATATATTGTAATAATATGTTCTTTCACTATTGAATCGTCGTTTTTCCTGTCACATAAAAAATAGTGTATTATACACGAGAAAAATATTAGATTCTAATCTAAATCTAATACTTTTTTCCCTTGTATAATAAATAACTATTTTTCTGTGACAGGAAAAAATTTTGACATTTCATCTCTGTTGACAGGTAACAAAATACAACTTTTCACGAAATTACTTTTTTCCCCACGGGAAAAAAGTGAGTACTTTTTTCCCGGATATATATACTATAATATATTCTATGTTTTATAATAATATTTGCCCCATGTTTGGGTGACAAATTATTATATTTCGATATTTTAATAATTATATCATGATTTTATCTATATGGATTTTTAATTTGTAGATGTCACAATTTATGATTGTAACTACATTCTTGTGAATATGCCTTTACCACTGAATATAACCTATTGAAATGTTTGACAGCAGTTGTCAAATTAATATGCCCGGCTCATATGAATATTAAATTTTATATTGTGAAAGATAAATCAATACACAATCGACTCACTCACTCTTATCTCTACGAGGCAATTAAATTATCTTATGACATATATGATTTTACTGTCAGGAAATTAACCAAATGTCACTTATTATATCAAAATTTCTATAGCCTGATAATTATCAAATACAATGAGAAATGAATATGAAATGAGTACCAAAGAGTGATTGGAATTCAAATTTATATATTATCAAATAACAAATTACAAAAATTAGAACTTTTCAAAAATATTATAAACGCAGAAACAAAGACAGAATTTTCTATCAACCTTAAAATTTAGACAATCTATAATTATAAATCTACTCGCTAAAAAATTTATCAAAGTTCAAAATGTTTGATTATAGACTTGATGTATATCAATGTCAAAATACACAAATTTCCGTTTAAATTGTCTATTCCAAAATTATCTTCGCTTGACGTTGAATTTTATTTGAGTAACGTTACTGTAATTTGAATCGAATTTATTACCATAAGATGCATCTAATTTTGAAATATTTTCAATAAAGGCCTATTAATTCTCGAGAAATAATATAAATAAACTGGACAGGACTCACCAACTAGGTACTGGTTAACTCGTTCGTATTCCAAACCGTGTTTAGAATTCAGGTACAACTTTCTAAATTAATAATTTAGAAATCGGAAAATCACCCGCACTTTATCGATGCAATTCGTTGCGAATTATACACGCACTGGCTTTACAATGCAGGATTTGATGATCTGATAATATTCATATAAATTACTATGATATTTTTAAATAAATTTGAGGCAACTCTTATTTCGATGTTGCCTCGTGGGGATATCAAAATCAACTCACTAAACTTCTTAAATGAATAATTCTCCTCTCCTTTGGTTACCAAAAAATTCTTTTTTTTTAAAAAAATACAAACTTATGTTCTCCTATAACAAAGAGAGATTTTCATTCATTTAGTAAAATTGCAATTTTGCTAACAGAGACATTTGTATTCTTGTTTTAAAATCGTTATAAAGTATATTCTGCTAAAAATCTAATACTTTTTTCCCTTGTATAATAAATAACTATTTGTTTATACTGTAAGAAAATGTTTATCCCGATGTGGTTAGGCAACGTATTCGATTAAAATGTATTGTTTATTTACAAAATCCTGAATAACAAAATAGATTTCACCGTAAAAAGCTAGCTGCTAATTTAGATCTGATTAGACTTTGATAAACATAGCAGGAGACGTAGGAAAGCAAAAGAGGGTTAGAATATAAAAAAAATATAATGCTTAGTTTAATAATGAACAATTTAACTTCAATTTTTTGCTTCGCGGAAAGTTATGTTTACTAAAATAACTCGTTTTTTCATTTGCCTACTAAATACGTCAAAAAACCAGGATCCACTAGTGGTACTTGGTCGGAAGATGATCTTAAGCGTGCGATAACTGCTGTAAAAATGGTATGGGAATGAAGTTGGCTTTTAGAACATTCAATATACCATCAAGGACATTACGACGTCGGGTGCAACATTACGATTTATTGAAAAAAAACATGGTACCAACTAGAATTTTTGGAAAAGTCAATGCGTTAAAGTTAATAACTCACATCAAAAAGCTACAAAGCCGAGGATTTGCTCCCACTCACCATGATCTCAGAATTATGACTTATGACCTTGCAACTCAACATAAATTGAAGCACAAGTTTAATCACGAGAATGGGAAAGCTGGTTCCGATTGGTTGAATCTGTTTCTAATACGTCATTCAGAATTGTCCATAAGAAAGGCTGAAACAGCCGAAGTGTTACAACTTGCAGAAGTAATGATGTTATTTTATTATGCCTGCCTAGCCACAGTACCCAGTAGTTTCAGCTTTTGGACTGTGGGGTATTTAAATCTTGTCACCTGTACATGAAAACACATCCAAGCCGAAAAATGACACAATTCTGCCAACTATTAACTCATGCATGGACAAAAAATGCAGCAACTACTGACAATGCAGTTTCCTCATTTAGAGCCACGGGAATTTTTACTTATAATCCCGAAGCTGTATCAGAACCTGCATATTCTGTATCTGATGCTGCAATAGTTTCTGCAATAGGTACTCAGTAATGATGTAAAAGGTTCTACTTGCTTGTCATTTAAGCCTCAACCCGGACAATTCTCAGCAATTGACGGCCGATTAACTGAATCTCAACCCGGTTCATCTTCAGCACCTGATCGTCGATCACCTACACCTCAATCTGGTATATCGCCAATTCCTTATCAACAGTTACCTCAAGTTTAATCAGGTCCATCTGATCAGCCTCCTTCTGCTGGGAAAGTTCTAGAAACTATCTCACCCTTACCTACAGTTCCTCTGGGATTAAGGAGGCACTATAATAACCTTTCACTGGTAACGCGGGGTGCTCCGCCAGGTACCTTTTACCCTTATCCTTGGCCACTTAGTGTAGAATCGTTTTCTGTGTAGTGCGTATCGTTTGTCTGCTTTGCAAAGTGGCGGTGTGAGACACCGACGTTACCAAACTCGTATTTTTTGGGGGGTAAGCATTAAATGCTTTTTTATTTTATTTTTGCTCATAAAATTACATTTTAATGAAATTGACTGTCTCGACCCTTACTTCGTGGAATATGCTCATATTAGTGTTTTTAAATGAAACTGAAGGTCTCTAGTTAATTCCACAATATAATACAAGTTATTGAAAATTTTTTAGAATTTTCAATAACTTGTATTATATTGTGGAATTAACTAGAGACCTTGAGTTTCATTTAAAAACACTAATTACATTTTAGTTTCTAGTAATCAACTATGTCTTACGAAAAAGAGCAAGAGGCATTGCAAAAATTATTTGATGAGGTTCCAACTGATTCTGTAGAAGTGTTGGATTATGATACGAATTCAGAGCAACAGTTCTTAGATCTTGATGATGACTCTCTTCCTACCGAAGCCACTGCGTGTCGAATTCCAAATCTCATTGGAAAAGATGGTACAAGATGGAGAAAGCATTGCGTAGAAAAATTAAATATCAGAACTCGGGCAGAAAATATAGTTCCTTTTTTGCCAGTGCCAAAAGGTGATATCAGAAGGAAGTTGGAGAAAAGAGAAATTTGGGAATGTTTCTTTACTGATACTATGCTTGAAAACATTGTTCAATATACCAATAAATTTATTTCAATGGAATCATATGATGTAGCTAAATACCGCACAGCCTGACTCACCGATGTCATTGAAGTAAAAGCATTGTTTGGTTTGCTATATATTAGTGGGGCCAATAAAAGCAATCACAAAAACACTGAAGATATTTTCAGAACAGATGGTAGATCTATGGAAATTTATAGGTTGACTATGTCACAAAATAGGTTTCTATTGCAGTTCAGACATATTCGATTTGACGACAAGGAAACTCGAATACAAAGACAACAATTTGACAAGATGGCTGCAATTCGCGATGTGTTCGAGGAATTTAATGCCAATTTATCAGCACATTACAATCTCTCAGCTTACACAACGATAGATGAAAAATTGGAGGCGTTTCGTGGGAAATGCTCGTTTAGAGTATATATGCCTCAGAAACCAAATCGTTATTGTATAAAGATTTATGCATTATGTGACGCAAACATGTTTTACACAACCAAAATGGAAGTTCATGTTGGCAAGCAGCCTGAAGGGCCTTTTAGAGTGGATAATTCAAATATCGCGTTGGTTTCTCGACTTTCACAACCTATATGGGGATCCGGAAGGAATATAACAATGGACAATTTTTTTATCAGCACACCTTTGGCAAGTTTGATCCTAACAGATTATCGTCTAACTGTTATTGGCACGATACGTGAAAACGAACCACAAATACCACTGGCTTTCACAAATATAAAACGACGAGGAGGTACATCAATATTTGCATTTGAGGAGAAATGTATGGTAGTATCATATATTCCTCAAAGCAATAAGAACAAGAACGTCTTAGCACTATCAACAATGCATCTCGAAGACGACAGTCTTAATTTGGCAACTGGTAAGCCAGACATCATAATAAATTACAACAAAACCAAAGGAGGAGTCGATGTTGTTGACAAGTTGTGTGCCTCATACAACTGTGCACGTGCAACTTGTCGCTGGCCTATGGTGATTTTTTATAGTTGCCTAAATGTTGCTGGAATAAATTCGTATATTATTTATAAAGCTAACAACAATAAGTCTCTTCCTAGAAGAACATTCTTAGGAAGATTTAGGATTTGAGTTGTTAGATACTCATATTCGCAGACGAGCACTGCAGGAAAATATTCCAAAAATTACAAGACTGAGATTGGCCGACATTTTGGGGCTTAACATAAACCAACAGAATAACAATAATCCAGTTCATGGAAGATGCGCATTTTGCAATAGTAGGAGAAATAGGAAAACTAGGTTTTCATGTAATAAGTGCCACAAATTTATGTGCCTTGAACATTTGACTGGACTATGTAGTGACTGATTTGAGCAAAATAGCGAAGATTAATTTTTTGTAATGAAATAAGCCCATAAACTTCCTATTTCTGTTCTTGTGTTGATAGTGTAATAATCAATCAATAGATTCCACTATGATCCTACACAAAATTCTATCACCCCTTGTAATAACCAAAAAAAACTCTGCTGTCCAAAAATGTCCCGAATGGACCGAGAAGGCAGCGTAGCTGGCTGTCACCACCCACGTTTCCGTGGGAAACAGGAGTCGGCGGCTCCTGTAAGAAATGTCCGAAAGAGCTGGCTTCGGCCTCCGCTGCTACCAGTTGTCGTTGGTAATGAGAGGTCTTGTATTATGGGGTTACGTCAGTTAGAGGGGTGTGTTGAGGGAGAATTTTAGGTGTAGATCTTATGTGTATGGGTTAGGTATTCCTTCTCTCCTGGTTGAGTAAATAAATTAACCGATAACGATTTCTTAAACGAGTTTAATAAAAAAATATATAAGAAAAAAATAAAAATAATTACACCAATTTACAAAGCGTCGGGAATACTCGTATATAGAGTCCCGTGTCTACAATTGAATAAAACCAGTGATAGGATCGAGAGAAAACTTGAGATATCCCCTTTAAGTCAACGCGAATGACTCGCAGAATAAAAGAAATTTATTATTTTTTTTTTAAAAATTAATCGTCAGAACCTGAATATTTTCGCGTACCCTAAATATGAACTGTGATATTAACAATTTAATTTTCAACCTCAAATGTGCTTCCTATTCCTAATTCATACGGTGAGATATCACCATTAAATATTCGTGTGCGATATGAACTACCATACTCCCATTAAATTATATAAACATAATATCATAGAAAGCGGGCTGGCAATGTTTATAACCTGACCAAACTACAGAAAAAAATCATAATACACTGTTAGTATAATTTGAAATCAGACTTACCAATTCCCGGACTGGGTGTTCACAAAACGCCGACGGACACGATTCGCGTTTCGAACAAAAAGAAACCCTTTTAGAGCGCCTACAGTAGACGCTCCCTTGTAATCTGCTTTCCCTTTTCGAGAAAAAAAATAATTATACCTGACTGCTAAAACACTACTTTAATTATAAATTACTATAACTCAGGACTCCTCAAAAACCGCTATTCGCGAAACCCCAAAAGAAAACTTGACCGTTCCCGACCGCGAGTTTTTACCAACTGCCCCTCATTTGTTACTTTTTCGAAGTTTCGGAATTTGGAATTTTTCCTTGCTCAGCAATCCTTCATTTTCTTTGTACCTGTTAGCTTCTGATTGGTGGAACTTATCGTTCGACGTAATTGTGTAATAGGTTTTTTACCTCGATTAACAATTGAATTTATTGGATTCCGCAAAATTTCTTTATTTTGACGCAATTATTATTTCCGGTTAAAATATTTTTTTTTAATTCTTGAACCCAGACAGACGCTTAGATAAGTGGTTTTTTCATTTTATCGATGTGAACGACCGTTTTCTATAGTTTAAACGTTACAAAGTAAAAAGTAATTTGTTATACAGGATGATTCTTATTTTGGTATTTATTACAATAGGTGTATAAGTTTGTGTTAGTTTGGTTTAAATGTTCATTTATCTATGACCTGAGGGAAAATATTGAAGTAATTATGTTATTTTGTTCATCAGTTAAGAGTTTTAGCATTCGTTTTTGTATTAAGAAGTATATTTTATTTTTTTCCAATTTTTAAATATAAGGTTACCAAAAATTCAATTGATTATTTATTATTAAGATTTTTATTATAAAGATAATGGGAAATACTTCATAGCATATTTTAAAGCATCGGAACTGTTACAGGGCCAACAACTAAGATATATTTTTTGAATGAAAAAAAAAAAGAACGTTAAAAAATCGGATCTAAAATTGGTCTCATAGACCGACGTTGCCAATTATGTACCAATTTAACCACGTTACCCACGAAAGGTTAACTTCAGTGGACAATATTCAAAGGGCAAACGTGTTTAAAGAACGACTAGCAAAACGTGAAGGTTCCATAAAACAAGAAAAGCAAAAAGTCTAAGCCTGCATTGTCGTCTTCCGAGTCAGACGAAGAGTATGAAGACAAAGAGAACTGTGACGGCGACATCATTGATGAATTTAACGGGAACGAATGAGCTGGATGCCTTGAGAATTACAACACCATAACTCTTTCGGATGATTGGATCCAATGCATTCGGATGCACGAAAATTGCACCAAATTCAGCAATATGTGTGACTTATGTGAAAAGCACCGCCAAAAGGCAATTTAAAATTGGAAATAAATTTTTTTGTATTTTCTTGTAATCCAAATATTTTATTTTAGTTTATGCCATCTATCTATCTATGCCGGGAAATATGGCATAGTCATATATTTACTAGTGATTTTTCTTGTTAAATTTGTTAACAGTTAACTTGGTTTTTGCTAAAAAAAGATTGAATATAACTAACTCTTACTACTGAGTTGTTTACTTTCCTTCTAAATATTTTGCATTATAAAAATCATACACTTTTCAATTGTGGGGTATCTATCCCGGACTTACCCTATATTTACTTTTATTTAATTTAGTTTAGATGAAAATATTCATCTTTTCTTTTTAAGTAATTTGTAAATTTGTGTAATTATTAATGGATACTTTAATGGGAGGGTCCAATATGTATCCCGAATAAAGTGAATAATAAGTAAATAATAATAACTTACAGTAGTCAAATGTACCCGATTCCGATTACGGCGTTTAAGATACTCTTTTTATATTGTGTGTAAAACTTTTATTGTTTTTCCTTTGACATCCCTTTGTTTCATAACATTCCCTACTCTTCCTACTCTTTCTTTAGGTACTCTGTCGAATGCTTTTTTTAGGTGTATAAAGGTTAAAAATACTCTGCGTTATTTGTTTCATGGAAAATATGTGACCATGTGCTTCTTCTACTTCTGAATCCGCTTTAGGCCTCGTAGAATATATTTAAATTGATGAGAATGAAACATTTTCTGATTCACTAGTTTTGAATACTTTTCGTAGTTTAAAATGTGTAACATGGAACGTTGAGCTGATCAAAAGTAACTAAAATGACAAGAAGCTCGAACATTGGAAATAGAAAAGAGCCCATAAAAGATTTATATTGTTTGATCTTTGATGTAAAGACAAAAGAATATTCGTCTTTCGTCCCATAAAAGAGAGTTCTCCGGTCATAAACTTAGTCTACATGTTGCGACAGTAAAAGAACGATAAAAATTCAATGTGCATTTCCATCAATTTTTCTTCCTCGGTTTATCTCCGGAGTTGCTTTTCACATGAAAAACTCCCATGCAAAACGCACTCAACCGAATAGTAAGTAATATCTCTACTTCTTTACATTGTGAAAATATTCTACGATTTAAAATTTAAAAAACGTTCAGCATTTCATTCATGGAGAAAAATGTAGAGATCGTTGAATACAAACATATATTCGGTGAAGTCCGTGTATAACGTAGTCCTGCAGATTGAAAACAAATTGAATGACAGTGGTTTACATGTTTCGACTATAATTGATTCAATAAGTATTAGTCAAAATGACGTATGTATGTTGTACAGAATTTGCATATTTTATGCAACTAGCAAACATTTTGCATATGTTTATATAAATCGAAGTAAAATGCATAAAACAGTAAATAATGCCCGTATTTAAATTGGTTATTAAATTGGTTTCGAGTGTGAAAAAAATGTATTAAGGCGCCATTAAGAGTTGAAATATATAAAGATAGGCTTCCTAACACACCACTTCCTCCACAACCAGTGTGACAAGATGGGGAACCTGGTTAGAGGCTCTATTTTTTAAGGCCGATCATTAAGAAAACATATGAAGTTTATTTTTTGAATTTTCTGATGACAACAATCTAGCAATTTTTTCTGCTCAATTAACATTTAAAAATGAAATTCTTAAAGAACAAATCCATTTACTGAAAGCAAATTATGCTTTTTTACCTGAAACACTTAAGAGTCAATGCGCTCTGATTTGCTCGCGTGAGATTGGAAAGCCTCGAAATTTGGTAAAATCCAAGCGTTGAACAAGGCGCGAGTCAGTCAATTTGGATTGGGTTTTCTCCGTTTACAAATCAAACGGAAGTTAGAAGCAGTTAATCAGCAACTTCTTTCTTCTAGCCATCTGTGATTACTGCCTTGACCTCGAGTATTCTTTTCCAGGTCAAGTATTTCCTCATCTGTTTTCTTCAAAATTGTTTGTAGTTTCATCTTTCTTCGTTCTAATTCCTCTGCACTTAAAGTTTCCTCAATAGCGCCATATACCGCGTCGGACTCGGGGTTGGCTAGTGTATGTTTACATTCTTTTTAATTCTTTTTTCTTTGAACTGTGCTTCCCGTTTTCTTTTTAATCCTTTGCCTTTTACCAGATTATTTATGAAATATCCTGCTTCAATTCCAGCTGATTTCAATATTTCAAGGAAATAATTATCCTTGCCCTCATCTCGTACGACTTTTGACCAGAAAAATGTATCTGAAAATAGACATATTAACAATAAAAGTATAAAAGTGCTTTATTATTCAGTGCTGTTTATAAGATTTCTTTCAAATTCCTAGGTCACTTTTTGTGATGAAAAAAAATGCTGTGAAACACAGCTAGACATTTCCGTGGTCCCTTTCATTTTACAATAACTAGACTATTAGGAAAATGTTTTTTTTCAAAATACTTAGATGCACATGATACTTACCCTCTTTCACCCCGTGAATTCATTGACAACAGCATTGAATTGTTCAGCTGGGTTGTTATTTTTATTTAATTAAATTTATTGAGCACAGCCTACAATTCTTTGTAATGCGAAGCAAATGTCCTGGTACATTCCACATTCTATCAGCATTGGCACTATATTTTCATTTTTATATTTTTTATCGCAAAAGTACTTGTCACAATTTTTATGTTCACCAAAAATGTGATTGGGAGAGTTTACCACATCTTTTTTAAAATCGTCCACTTTCTTCAAGAAATCAGTTGGTTCTTTGTTCCTAAATTCAGCGGCTTTCTTGATGGAGGTTCTAAATTTTAAAATATTGTTTTCCAATTTTGTTGTTAATGCCACTGAAATATTTTTAAGCAGCGAACTACTTCTTGTAGACTTTGTAATCTCCTTTAACTTGTTGCACATATTTCGTAGTAAGTGATTTACACACTCAACTTTTTCAACGAGTACAGTACCACACAGCTTTTTCTCCAAAGTTTTTTTGTTATTCTACTATCCCATCACCTATTAGTTTGATGTACCTCACTCCATGCATTACTTTACTATTTTCAAATCCCTCCATTATAATTGCAGATTCCATGGACGTTGAAGATCCTGTCTAGATTTTAGCACAAACGTGTTCTTTTCCTCTAGTATCAGTCCGAACACATACAATGCAAAATTTATTTTTTACACCCATAAACAAGACCTTTTTGGTGGCTTCTCCAATGATAACTTGCTACTCCAAATAATGCATTGTAATTGGTTTTGTACGATCTTTTAGACCATGCTCCATCTGCAATTACCGTTATAAAAGGAACACCGTTTCCGTCAACATCGCCCCTTTCAACGGCAAGCTTTTTTTCTTGTTTACCTGCCAATGCTAGCTGTTCCATTAAAGTGGCGTGGACATTATCTTGAAGGGTTCGTTGAATCTTTGTAAATTATAGAGGTGTAATCGAAGGCAATTCCATAGTTGGATTACAGCGAGATGTTGTTCCATTCCCATATTGTTCAGGTAAGCGGTGGGGGTTAATTGGGTGCACGCTGATATTACGTGCTGGATCGTCTCCTGTTCCTTCTTACATTAGTTCCTTATTATTATTATTATTTGATTCTTCTCAGGCTTCATTCCTGGCGTTTGAATTTAGCAAGGTACGGGTTGATCACCAAACACTCTCGTCTATTCTTGACCCATAAATATCCGAACAATTCTTGCTGTATTCAGTACAACTGCTTTCTGCATGATATTGTATGAATTGTTATTAAATATCAAAGTTTTGAGGCTTCTATGTAGTTCCTTTGGGATTACACCTGTGGCGGTCAGGACAACGGGTGCAATGGTCAGTTTGCTGAAATTCCATATATTTCAGTCAGTGTACTTTCTTTTCTTCGATGCTGGTTATAATATTGTGTGTGCTAGGAACCGCTATGTCTATGATATATACCTATTTCTGTATGTTGTCTCTTACTCTTACTCTTACTGGTTTGTTGCAGAGGATCCACCGGTGTGTTATAATGGATCGATAGTAGAAAACTGTGGAATGGTCATTCTGTACTTCTGCAGCTGGTTGGTATTCGAAATACGGTGTTTTATTGCTCCCTTCTTTTGTTCCCCAATTGTTGCATATTTCTTGGTGGATGATAGCGGTGTAAGTAATCATTGTGTCATAACATGCTGCATGCTACCGTAATGTGTTGGATTGTTTCCGGCTGATGCTTGCATCTCTAACGCCTGTCATCTGTAACACTGGGCTCTTTGGTAACGTAGTTGTGGTAGTTCTTTGAGTGTACCACCTGGTCCTGTTTGGCTATAAGTAAGCCCTCTATTTCTGGGATTAGTTCGCCTGTACTTAACTTCGTCATGTTGTAGGTCGAGGTTATGCGGATGCCCCCCATGAAGGGCCTTTCTTTTCCTTTGATTCTTCTTCTCCTCTATACTAACCATAAGTTCATTGTACGTCTTCGCTGGATAGGTTCAGTTGTGCATATCGCCTATCTGTTATGTACGCGAGTTGGTGTAACAATAATGTTTCTTTTCTTTTGTGGAAGTACGATATCATTTTGATATTGTTGTTGTGCACGTTCTTGATGTCTATTAAACCTTGGCCTCCTTCTTTCCTTGGAAGTGTCATTCTTATTGTACTGGATATGTGGTAGTGTTTTCTGTGCTGTTAGTGTTGTTCTTGTTTTTCCATTATCTAGGTCCATTACTGTCAAATTGTTCACCCTAAATGAGTACGTTAGAATGGAGATAGCTAGTGTGTTGACAGCTTTTAATAGGTTTCGGCTGCTCAGTTCGGTTTTACACAATTTGTTTATTCTAATCACATATTCTCTTATTAAGCTTTCCGTGATTCTTTCTTGGTCGATTGTTATTGCTTGTTGATATCCTAGATATTTGTAAAGGTCTTGCTGATCGATTGATTCTATTATACCTCCATCGGAAAGTTGGCCGTGTCCTATCTGGATCTTTTCCTTTTCCATATCTATAGTTTTACATTTATCCAACCCCAATGTTATTAATATGTCATTAAATAACTTTTCCACTATTATAATCATTTCTTTGAGTTTGTATTGTGATGATGCGGAAAGTTTTAGGTCATCCATGTATAGTTGGTGTGAGATTATGTGTTTCCTTTGGTTGACTTTCAGGTTGTATCCAATTCCTAGTCAGTTCAACTGTTTAACGAGCGGGTTAAGTGTAATACAGAGCAGCAAAGGGCCGAACGCATCTCCATGATAAATGTCCCTGGTAATGTGTATTTCAGGGATGGTTATGGGCGTTGGACCGGCGGTTATCTCAGTTCTTTAATTCTCCATGGTGTTCTTTAGGAATGTATCGAGTGTTGGTTGATCTTTGTACAGTTCCAGCACTTTGATCGACAAAGGGAGCGGCACCGAGTCGTATGCTTTCTGGTAGTCGATATAGCAGCAGGACAATATTTGCGGTTCTTCTTCTTGGCTTCATTGAGTATTATCGGATATACCACAAGTTGTTCTTTGCAGCCCTTGGTCCTTTTTTGTCAGCCTTTCTGTTCTTCAGTCATTATTGCTTGATCTTCTAAATGTGCACTAAGGATTCTTGTTACATAGTAGGTGATAATCTTATACCCGGTTTGGAGGCATGTGATTGAACGATATTTGGAGTGGTTCTGGGATATTTTGCCCTTCAGTGGTAAATATATGATACCCATAGTGAGGGAAAGTGGCTTTATTATTATTATTATTAACATTATTATTACATATTTACCGGATGATTCATTGGGAAATGCGCATACAGTTAGGGTAGATGGAGGACATCGAGGTGCTTATTAATAACTTACATTTTATGGGCCTATCGTTCTTTATAACAAAGATACAGGGTGATTTATTAAATTTTCTTATTTTTTCAATCAATCATAACTCATGAACCACACTATACATTTTTGTGATAATCGGTTCGTATGTTCTTTGTCCACAATTGTGTAGATTAACATAATAAAAAAAGTCTTATTCCAGGTCCTGACTTAAAAAAATTAATAATTAGGTTTCGAGTCGAAACAACACCCTGTATATCAATATTTCAAAATTTTATTTGCAAATATGGGAAGGGCAGGAAAAATAAGTAAGACTAAATGTATTTAATGTTTCCGCATACACTATTTTACTTATTAACTTGAGTCAAATCTAGATGTTTCGATAATGAGGTGTCACATAATGAAGAATAAAAAATTTCCTCCCCAAATGGTAATTTTCCAGCTTCAATCCATAAAAACATCATATATTTTTTATTCTCCTGATTCCTGGACCCCCAACCAAAAACGAGAGGACATGTCCGTAATTGGGACCAATTGTTATTATCAATGAATAACTTTCAAACAGCCTGTATTCGTAAAAAAATTATCATAACATTTGTTCATTGCGCTGCATTCAAAAAAATGAGGAATAATGCCCATTCCGAAAAAGCATAACTTTATTATAAACAAAAGTAACGTTGCAACAAATCTACATTTTAAAAGTTAAACATAACAGAAAATCAAAAAACTAGAATTTTCTTTATCCGCGTCTAATTATTTTTTAGCTACAGCATGATCATTTCTAGACTCTTCCGATAATAATAATAAAATCAAACATTCTGAACGTATTGTTTGATTTAGTAATGAATAAACTTTAGGTTTGATATACCAAATGGTTGTAATTGTCAAGCTGGCTGATGTCACAGTACAGTTTTGACATTAGTTAATGACTTTAGAGCTTGTACTTGTGGTGTTACGTTATTTGTTGATAACAGTTATTGCTTACTTAAAATGCCACACAAGTTTAATAATAATGAATATGCAGACATATTGTATGTCTATGGATTTTGTGATGGTAATGGAAAAGCTACCCGAAGAGAATATGCACGGCGATTTCCTGGCCCGCGGTTAGCTAGTGACAAGACTGTTTCTAATGTATTTAGTTACCTTAGAGAACACGGTAAAATTCTAACTGTAGCACAAAATTAAGGTTACGAAAGACGACATATCGATTTGGAGCAAGATATTTTTAATCTTGTACAAAATGATCCAAAAATTAGTTCGAGAAAAATCAGTGACGCCACTAATGTTCCTCAGTCTTCTCTTTGGCGAAGAATTAAAAAAAATAGTATACATCAGTACCATTTACAGCAAGTTCAGAGGCTACAAGCAGGAGATGAAATTGCTCGATTGGCTTTTAGTAGATGGGTATTACAAAATAATAGGATCATACACAGATGTTTATTTAGCGATGAATCTCAATTTACCAGAGACGGTATTAATAATTTAAGGAATTCCCATGTTTGGGCCGAACAAAACCCGTTCGCTATAAAACAAAAACATTCACAAATCAAGTTCTTTTTTAATATTTGGTGTGGCGTTATTAACAACCGTTTAATTGGACACAATATCCTACCACATCTACTAACGAGTGAAGTGTATTTGCAAAATATTTTACCCATATTGCTAGATGATGCAGGAGTTGATGTTGGAGACGTGTACTTTCAACATGATGGGGCTTCACCTCATTTCAGGGTAATAGTGAGAGAGTTTTTAAATGAGAACTTCCCAAACCATTGGATAGGCAGAGGAGGACCTCACAACCGGCCTGCAAGTGGGCCCGATTTTAATATACGCAATTACTATGTTTGGGGTTACTTAAAATCAAAAGTTTATTCAACTAAAGTAAACCCTAGAAAGCACCTTCTACGAAGAATTGAGGACGCATGCGACTGAGAAATGACCAAGCTATGATTAGAAAGCCAGTTACAAAGCTTACTTCAAGAGAACGGAAATGTATTGTGCAAAATGGAGGCCACTTTGAACAACTGTTTTAAGTTATGTTGTTTACATTTTTTTGTGTTTAATTATTTTCTATTAACTTAATACAATTTGTTGCAACGTTATTTTTGTTGATGCTTTTTTCGGAATGGGCATTTTTCCTCATTTTTATATTTTTGTTTAAATGTAGCGCACCTCGGCATCTTCCATCTATCCTAACCGTACATTTCCCAATGAATCATCCGGTATATGTGTTACATACTTGGTAAAAAGTAGATAATATAATAAATAAAATTCATATGTTTGTGATATTTTTTGTATTTTCTGATTATTCGCATTGACTAAAAACCTTTCCAAACACTATGAAACTAGTGGACAATGACTGTATTCGTGTGGTCCATAACTATAATTTAATAATTGAATTCGTTACAAAAAATATGCGAATAAATTTCTTAGTGATAATTACCGCCAAACCAGAGGGTTCCGTATACCTTTTGCCGCAATAATATAGTCATATAGTGGTTTGCCGAATCTCATGAATTTTTGAGCGTATCGGGGAAACTAGCCGACACAATTTAATATTGCGGTTTTGTTTCAAAAGCTTGCTGTAGGTAAACAACGGTAATAATTTATTGTGTTAAACCTATAATAGAGAACGGTGGTGTTACCGCGATAACACTCAGAAATTCTCGAGATTAAAAGAGGAGTAATACATATAAAATGCATTCGTATTTGTTGAAATATATTATATATTACATAAACAATTAGAGAATGTGGAAAGATTATTTCTCAAACGATTTACCATTGATCTAATTTACTTATTTACTCTTTGTTAAATTAAACATTTGTCTTTTACGGAGCCGGCAGGGTAGCTGCAACAACCGGTAGAGAATAGCCCGGTAGATTTTTTTAACCTGTTAGTAACAGATAATTTCTACGACATAGTTGTAACGGAGACAAATAATTTCGCGAAGGATGTTTTTTGGAGACAGGACAAGAAAAGGTCTGAATTACTCAATGAAAACTCATAACCAAGGACGAATTACGTGTGTTTTGGGGCTTTTCTCACATACAAGAACAATAGTAACCCACCAGACTCGAGAATACTGGAAAAAGCACAGGCTGTATAATTTGACTTGTTTTCGGAAATTATGGGTCGCAACCGTTTTCCTTTATACTAAGATGTCTCCACTTCGCGAGAAATGTTGCACCTTCAACAGGGCAGAGAGAGAGGCTGCATAAAATACGGCTCGTGTTAGATTATTTTAATAATAAATTGTTAGAGATAAAATTATGTCCTATGTACAACATTAAATTAATATTTCATAGGTTTATTCTCCACAACGAAGACTAAGTCTGGATGAATCAATCGTATTGATATTCCGATAATAGTTTCCAGATGAAACGGAATAAAAACCTATGTTTTAGCAAAACCTGACGGCCTCACCTTGAACCAACTAGTCTATTCTGGGTCAAAAGATTTTACTGGTCCAATGGGGCACGCTTCAACTGTAGTTCTACAGTTAATGGCTGAACAGCTAGATAAAGGTGAATATCCATATGAACTGGGCAAAAGGAGTAATTACAAAAATAATTGCCAGTAGGCAGTAAAAGCTAAGTTGCGAGAGGAAACATTAGAAAAATATGAAGACGCGACCGAAATAATGATGGCTAACTGGCGCTACAAAAGAGAAGTTTTGTTCATGAGTACGTAACATAGTGTAGAGTTTAAAGCAGATAGAAAATTAGAACAGCAACATGTTGTTGCTGTTCATTGTGCCCTGAAAACCCTGGAATTTGTTTAGAGCCTTGTTTCATAAATTATCACAATTATTAATGTTGTCTATAATGAAAATAATTTCAAATTAGTAACCTTCTCACATTTACACGTTTTAAATGTATGAGGTCACACGCAAAACTCATACCTTATTGACTTATTCAATGATTTTCCTCACTCTCCTACACGTTTCTAATATTATTAGTTTTATAATTTCTATTGTTGCATGTTGTGATAAGTTTAGTTTATTGAATTCACTAAGTAATTCTGATGGTATGCTGCCAGTTACTGAAACTACAACTAGGGTTATCTGAACTTTTTCCATATTTCCTAATTTTTTTCTGTATATGTTCTCTGTTTGATGAAGTCCAGGGGATGTGCGAAGTCTATATTAGTGTTGTGATATTATTTATTTTGTATTTTATTATTATATCTGCTCAATTATTTTTTATTGTTTCATCTGTTAGAATTGATCGGTCCCAGTACACTTTGGAATTTGAAATTTTCTTCTAGTGTATCAGGTATTATAGTAGGGAAGTTCTATTGTTTTTATTTAATATTATTGAAGTATAGTTAAGGTGGGGCAAGAGCGGTTACGGGGCAAGAGCGTAATATACCCGTTAAATTATTATTACTTTTGAAACAGGTGCTGCCATCTATTTTTTTTTCCTGGTACGTCTGCCATCGAACTAAATGATTACAGAGTTGAATAGTTCAGTCTTCTTTATGATGCAGCAGTGAAAGTATTACATGTGTTTTTCAACTCTCGGAGCAAGCTCAACGAGAATAATTGATCCACATATTTCTTAGCAATACTAAGAGATTTATCTCTGATTGTTGGTTAGTAGACAAATTAGCTCTAGTAGTTCACGTTTAGATTGATATTTTGTTGTTATTTTTCCTTGATGGCATTTTTTTTGTTATAACGCTCTTGCCCCTTCCTTTTTTGAACTCGGGGCTAGTGCGTAGTCAGTCCTGGGGCAAGAGCGATACGTATTACGCTCTTACCACAACGTTTTGAGTGAATTTTTTTTTTAATTTTCAGTTTCATCATGGTGAGAAAATATATCCGCAAAAGTAACCGAGGGAAAGGATATACCGCAGAGAGCCTTAAAGCTGCCAGCAATAAAGTCAGGCCAAATGACGTTATACCGAGCTAACAAAAAAGCTCTAGCTATGACAGGCCCCAAGACATTCCTCAACAAGAAGAAGAAAAACTAGCAAAAGGTCTTCGTGTCATGGAGAAATGGGGCTTCGGCCTATCCCGAAAAAAAGTATTGCAAACACTAGCTGATTATGTCAAAGAAAACAAAATTAAAACGCAGTTTAAAGATGGAGAGCTGGGGAAGACTGGTTTCTTAATTTTAAGCTTTCTATTTAAAAACCTCAGAGTGTCGAATCCGCCAGAAAAAAAATCTTGATCCGTTTTTAACCTACGACTACTTTGACTTACTCGAAAAAACCATAAATCAGCTTGGTTTGCAAGAACGCCCTTCACAAATCTGGATCTTGGATGAAAGTAGCTTTTGTACGGATCCGTCAAAAACAAAAATTGTCGGTCAACGGGGAGCGCAATCGACAAGAACCATAAGTGGAACTGGCAAGCAAAATACAACTGTTCTAATGTGCTGCAGCGCGAGCGGCGAAAAAGCTCCTCCGCTTATAATCTTTAAAGGTAAGCATGGTTGGGAACAGTGGACTACTCCACCGGGTACAGAATTCCCAAATACTACCTTTGCTGCTACATCTAAAGGGTGAATGGAGACAACTGTTTTCAAAAACTATTTTAAAAACAGTTTTCTGAAGAGCATTGGTTTAGAACGACCTGTGTTAGTCATTTATGACGGGCACGCTACTCATCTTGGAGCGGATGTCATAAATTTGGCAGTGGAAAACGATATAACCATACTTAAGCTTCCACTCCATACCAGCCACATTCTGCAGCCACTAGACTTGTGCGTATTCAAATCACTCAAGACTCTTTGGGATGCCAAACTGGTTGAATGGCAGAGAAAGAACGTAGGAGCTGCCATATCAAAAAGTATGTTCTCGAAGATGATAGGAGAGATATGGACGGAAACCAAACCCGAAATTTTAGTAAGTGGTTTCACTAAAGCGGGGATATTCTCGTTAAATCGGAATGTTGTGAAGCAAGACTCATTTGATCCTGTAGTTTTTCAACGTTGGCAAAAAAATCAGAATGTGGCTTGCAGCGATGAACCTGTCGAGTCGACGCAGAGCACATCTGCAAACAATAATGCAGTACCAGAGCCCATCGAACCAACGCCAAGCTCAAGCTCGCAAGAGAATGTTTATTTTACGCGACAAGAACCAGAGATTCCAGTTGTGTCATTCGATGAGCTTTTGTTGAAATCCGCGGATTACGAGAAGTATATTATTGAGACTGCTCCTGAAGTATTTGAGGCTTGAATATCTCACTTTTTCAACCATTACTTTTAAGTTTGGATAGAATTCTGTTGTTTTAGTTCTTGAACTTACGTTTCGCCCTTTGAATAAACAATTTTCCAGTGAAACAAAATCATATTCATTCGACTTCCTCCAAAAATATATTTCGTATCATTTTTTTTCACGATATTAACTCAAAGTTGGACATGCCGAAAAAATGTGCAAACATATAGGAATTATGCACTAGCCACGCGTTAAACTCCAGGCATTATCAGCAAATATAATAGCGTATTATGCTCTTGCCCCGGACCAGTGGGACAAGTGCGTAATATGCACGTCAAAAAAATTTTGCATAGAAAAACCGCAAATACTGTTATCTTGTTGAACATACCTTATCAGATAATAGTTGAATGATCACAACGATACGACAAACACGCAAAAACTCAACTTATAAATTTAGTAAGAGCGATTTTCCTAGTTAGTTAAAATTCAACTATGGAAATTCCCTTACGCACTTGCCCCCCTTACCTTATGTTATATCTTGAATTGTTTATGATGTTGTTTTACTCATTCTACATTTGTCATCCTCTATGCTCATCTTTGGTATAGATTTTTAATAAATCTTTGTAGCTATTACCTGATCCTGCATCACGCACGTGATTCCTTCTGTTTCTGTAAGTGTATAGTTGTCCTATTTCAAGCCATTCATATGATAATTGTTATTGCCTGCTGCGATCGTTCTTATATCTTTTGTGTAGTTTTTTACTTTTCCCTGTATGTGTTAGATTTTTCGTACATGTTTTTTCTTTTCTGTATATTGTAATTGTGTATATGTACTCAGTGGTGTGTATTTTTTGTCTGCCACGTGCATTTGTAAGTGTACTTCCTTGTTATTGAAGTAGGTTTGTAGATTATGTAGTTGAATATTGTGTGTTGCTTCTATACCTTGACCTTATTGTCCTCTAGGTAGGTATAAACTTTTGATGGATGAGTTTGGATCTAATGATCCATGATTTGTAAGTATTCTTCTTGTTATCCTATTTGGCTCCCTATAAATAGGTCAATATAGGTACTGCCCAGCTGTTTATTGCCTTGATATTGTTCTTTGCATTTAGTTGTAAGTGCATCATTTTCGTAAGCCTATCTTTGTACTTTTTCTCTATGAATTCTCTCATTTTCTCTATTTTGTGTGTTAGTGTTTCCTTTACTCCCAGATATTTATATGTTCCAATCTCGGTTAGGGACGGAATGTTATATTATTTATTGGAGGATCTATGGTGTTTCTTTCAGATATTTTCCCTCTCCTCACTATAAGTGATTCACATTCATCTAGTCCGAAATTCATGTTTACGTCTTTAGAGAAAGTTATAGTGGTTTCTAATCGCGAAGATAGTTTGTATTCATCCGGTACATACAGTTTTATGTCATCGGCGTAGAATAAATGTGATAAGTTGTAGTCTTTGGCGAATTTGTGTCCGATGTTGGTTTCTTTCAGTAGGGTGATTAATGGGTTCAATGGTAGGACGAGCAATTTGTATTATTACTATATAATTTTTTTCTATTTTCACTCAATTACTTCTATTTTCACTCCATTACAATACTTCCCATGTATGTATACACATATTACATATACTATACATAAGTCCTCATGTTCAACTTCGATCAGATTTAATTCGTTAGATTTCGAAATGTAACACATTACTGACGACTGAGGTCGGAAATCATATTCTATGTTTCTTTGTATGTTTAATTCAATCTTACTACTCACTTTGCACGTAAGTTACAGTTTTATAACTGAATTATATTATAATAAGAACTTGTTCATATTTTAGCATTGAAAAAGTATCTAAATAAATTCGAAAGCTTGAACAGTAGTAAAAAAAGCAGTGTGATTACGGTGACATATATAGTTGTTTTATTTTCTAACTAGCCGTCAAGACTACCCTATATATAAAGTACTTAAAAATTCCAAAATAAACATTCCTAAAACGACAGACGAAGTAAAATGCGGTTTCTTCAACTGCTAACGATAATTTTTCAAGTTTGACATTTTTTATTAAGGCAATTTTGTTGTGAGGTCCCTGGAAATGTGTTTTCACAGACGATAAGCTAAATTTGAGCAACGATCTGCTTAAACAAAAGCGAGCCTCACTACATTTTCCCCTTTATTTTCTTTCTATTTCACGAGATAAATGTTTGCGTCTTTTCTTCGAACATAAAGTGAAGGGAAAGGCTGAAAAGCGCGATGATAATTTTTTGAATTATGTTTGTGGAAATTCGTGCCAGGCTGCCGATTCAATAAGTGGCCAATCATTATTTTTTTGAACAATATTTTTCTAACTGATAGGCTGGCTCTTTAGAAATGCAGCTTCATATTTAGGGGGTTTTCAATTAAAAAATATCTACATATAATATGCATTCCATCAAATTGACATTTACCATAACGTCATACCCAACAATCACACGAATGATTTTCTCAAAAGTTTGGTGTCGTTCTAGATCTTTTTGGGAAATTTTTCGAAAGCTGAATATTGTCCTAAGACTTTTTGAAATATTCAGGTAATTTCTTGGAAGTTCGTCAACTTTCGATAACTTTTCATATCATTAAACAGAAAAAAAACTGTAATTATAAGTAATATTATAGTGTAATATTATAATTAATAATAATTTTATGTGTACGTACTTAATA
The DNA here is from genome assembly GCA_963921935.1 of Galeruca laticollis. Classification (NCBI taxonomy): domain Eukaryota; kingdom Metazoa; phylum Arthropoda; class Insecta; order Coleoptera; family Chrysomelidae; genus Galeruca; species Galeruca laticollis. The sequence goes on along the minus strand of OY998181.1, from coordinate 17,368,794 downwards.
AAAAATGTCTTGAAAAAAGGAATAATTTAAAAAAATATCATAAATCGTATCCCAGCCTTAAATACAATTAATAAAAATATGTGTTTTTTTGGGGCACAAAATAGATGAAAGAAATGTTTTAAATGCACATTTTGGCATAGAAAGAGCATAATAGAAACTCATAAAAAACTGCATGAAACAGGCAGAAATTCAAGCTTTAGGAGGAGACAACTAAAAAGTGAACATTTCGAATTCAGAACTAATCAATAAGCTCAGGTGCTCATGAAAAACTGTATATGGAAAAGAAACAAGCGTAGCGGCTTGGAAGAATATACAGGGTGTCCCGGGACTAATGGGAAAAAAGTCAGGAGCCTATAATCTGAGCTAAAATAATGTTAGTACTTCATATAAACTTTTACTATGCAGGCCCTCGTTTTCCAGTTATAGGCCTCCAAAGTTTTAATTTTGAATTTGGTTTTTATTTGTATTTTTTGTACTAGTTAATTGATCTTTATAAAATTTACGGCAAAGCTATAATGTATGTGTATGTTTATTTTGGTAAGGTAAACAGATTTACAGTAGTGCATTGAAGACAGGGACGGACTACTCGCTATGGTTAGTGATCCAAAAATGTTGCAGGTATGGCACACCCTGTATGAAATTATCGAAATTCACTTCCCCACACATTAAGCTAACGAAAAGGTACTCTTGTTGGAATTCGATAAAATAAGCCGTTTGGCTAATATTTACAGTTTTATTAATGCACTACGTACCAGTTTACGCATTCACCATTAATATAAGTACACAACGAGGTAAAACTAACTTTTAATAGATGTCCAAAATTTACCTAGAGTGCTACAAAAAAATAATTTAACGATAGCAGAAGATGAAAAACATTAACGAATTATTAATTGGAAAGTTGGTAAAAACTTTTTATAAGTGTTTTTACCGTTTATCAAGTTACCATAGGATTAGTTGTCAAACGTGTGTAGAATAGTTCGTAGTCAGTACTTGTCAATAATTCATAAGTCCTTAATTTAACAGTTACAATAGCAGAATTCGCTTTTATTGAGTACGCAGATAAACATCTAATGTATGGACTGGCTTCTCGAAACTGTTTAGAGGCCAAAAGGCTTTATGAAGAACATTTTGCAAACAGAGCATTGCCAGACAGACGAATGTTTAGGCGTATTGTTCTCAGGTTACGAGAAACAGGTATGAATAAGTAAATGTAATTTTCCATGTATACAAAACAAAATTTTAAATTTTAGGAACATTTTCGCCAGAAAAAGCTGGAGAAGGTCCAGTACGAAGCATACGTACTGTGGCAGTTGAACAAGACTTGTTAAATGCAGTTGATAATGAACCATCGAGTTTTAGAAAATTATCAAGAGAACATAACGTCTCGAAATCAGTTGTTCATCGCGTCCTAAAAGAACAGCTGTTATATCCTTTTCACATGAAAAAAGTACACCGTATGACAGTGGCTGATTATCCTGCTCGACTTGAGTATAGCCAGTGGTTCCTGCGACAACAACAAGCAGACAACACATTTATTAGTAACGTTCTCTTCACGAACGAACCGGGTTTCAACAGAGATGGAATCATAAATTCTCATAATATGCATTTATGGGATGATGTGAATCCACATGGCATTATCCAAACTAGGATCCAGCATAGATTCATGGTTAATGTTTGGCAGGAATAGTTGGCAATAATTTGATACAGCCATACTTTATTGACGGTACTTTGACCGGTCAGAGATATTTGGAGTTTTTTGCAAAATGAGTTATGGAACCTGTTTGATGATGTGCTACTACAAACTCGTAGGAATTTATGGTTCATGCATGATGGGGCCCCTCCTCATTTCAGTTTAGATGTACGACAACATTTACACACAAGGCTTCCTAATAGATGGATTGGTCGTGGAGGCCCTTTTCAATGGCCACCGCGATCAGGAGACGTTAATCCTATGGATTTCTTTCTCTAGGGTTATCTCAAAAGTAGGGTATACGCAACACCTGTGCAAACAAGGCAAGATTTAATAGAGAGAATTGTGTTACACTGCAATGTTATTAGAAATAGTGTGAAATTGCTCTTTCAAGTGCAAAGAAACAACCTTCGTAGACTTAGAATGTGCGTGGAAGTGGGAGGAGCTCATATTGAACATTTATTAGAATAACGTTAGTTTTTGTTGTTGTTTAGGAATTAGTTCTAGTCTAATGTTTCATACCTTATGTTTTTTGAGGTTTTCTTAATGGTTCAATAATGTTATGTTCGTAATTTTGATGAAAAGCAAGTAAATTCTGGACATCGTATTAATAAGTTAGTTAGGTAGATTTGTACGTAGTGCATTAATAAAACTGGAAATATTAGCCAAACGGCTTATTTTATCGAATTCCAACAAGAGTACCTTTTCGTTAGCTTAATGTGTGGGGAAGTGAATTTCGATAATTTCATACAGGGTGTGCCATACCTGCAAAATTTTTGCATCACTAACCATTGCGAGTAGTCCGTCCCTGGCTTCAATGCACTACTGTAAATCTGTTTACCTTACCAAAATAAACATACACTTACATTATAGCTTTGCCGTAAATTTTATGAAGATCAAATAACTAGTACAAAAAATAAAAATAAAAACCAAATTAAAAATTAAAACTTTGGAGGCCTATAACTCGAAAACGAGGGCCTGCATAGTAAAAGTTTATATGAAGTACTAACATTATTTTGGCTCATATTATACTCTCCTGACTTTCTTCCCATTAGTCCCGGGACACCCTGTATATCAGATAAATAATGGAAATAATACCTATCACATGGATTTCTTAACGGATGGGAAACACAATTTTAAATTATAAATTTTGAAAGAAATCATGAGGATGCCCAGAAATAGACATAAAATTTGAAGATATACAACAAACAACGGTGGGTTGAGTGAGATATTGTAGTGCATTTTTCACCTACAAAAATCTTAAATGTACGGTATTTGCAGTGAAAAATAATTTATAAAAGGATGCTCAGTGAGGAATACTTATAGTGGGTTGGCCTCTGCGGACAACATAAAAGCAGAAATGTACAAGTGCATAGGATATAAAGGAATTGAAATATTACACCAAATTATAGATACAATAAGGATAATGAAAAAAAACCAGAAGAATTGGCAACACAAGTAATTATGGTGATAGAACTGATTAAGGAGATTACAGAGGCAAAACGCTTACCTGTAGGGCAAGTGAAATATATGAAACAATATTGGAGACAAGATTAAAGGATAACATAGAAGGACAACTGCATGAAACCCACATTGGACTTAGACCAGGGTACAGTATTCAGAATCATGTCTTCACCATTAGGAATATGACAGAAAAATCCTACACACAATAATGAAATATACCTACATTATATAGGTCTTCGAAAATGAGCGTCTAATGGAAATCGAAAGCAAAAATAGTTGAATTGGGCAGAATCCACGATCAGAACTTCATGCAGACTGGATAAAATCGCGAATCTTTTGAAAATAACCTGAAAACCCATATAAATCACCTAGCGATGCTACTAATAAAACACAAACGTCGCATTTGGCGAAAATATAAAAATACAGTGCTTCTTACTGATTTTCAAAACAATCGCTAATTCCCCAATGCCTTACAAATGTCTCTTAAAACTCAAATACAAACTTTTGAAAAAATATTATTGCTACTGGTAACAAGAAAAAAGTTTACAAATACATACGGTCTTCTTCAAAGTTTTGATACCTCTACTTCAAAAGTCCAACCAGACTCTATGCGTTTGCGACAAAAAATAGTCTGAAACACTTGCTTTAGCATTTTCCTAGATAACCTAGAAATGATCACCTTCCATCCATTAAACTGTTCTCGTCTTAGTGCATATTTGGAACAAGTAGTATTTATTTTTTGGTAGTAACAGACCGTATTATACAACAATTTTTGAAACTTTGCTCGAAAGATTTTCCGGGGTTAGATGGTACAACTCCTAAATGGTTGAAAAGTTGTGGAAACACCCTATCAGATCTCTTTTACTTAAAATTCCTCACCCCCCAGCTGGATATTAGTATCCAACACCCCTATTTTAAAAACTGTAACAAACTGAACTCAAAAAACTATCGTCCAATAAGTTTGCTGCCAATTGTCAGCCAGGTTATGGAAGCCATTATCTCAGAAGAGATGACCAGATTTCTTGTTGAAGGCAAACAGAAACACATTTTTTTATCAAGTAGAATAATACTACACCTAGAATGAATTAAATGTCGATATTATTTCTACACATTCGACAAACTCATTCAAAAATTGGTTCATGATTTTTTTGTTTTTTTCACTGTTCATCAGAATATATTTGACACCTTTTGAAATTTCATAAAAAATCTTTTATTGAAAGTTAATGGTAACTTACGGGATTTCATTCTATGTGCATTTTTAGAAAGAGAATCTGTTTTTCTGAGGTTGACACCAAGTTCGAAAAGAGATTTTGTTGGAGATGATTGGGGTATCGCTAATGCGGCGCTCGCCGAGCAGTTGGATGTTTTTGGAGAGTAGGCTCCAAAAACATCCAACTCGTCGGCGAATGCCGCATAAACGATACCCATTGGAAGCAGCTCCGACATTTTATAGTGATTTTTCTTCTAGAGGATATGTTTCATGGCATGTTTGGACAACGTGAAATTATCCGATGACCGATGGGCTAAGATGATCTAGAAGATGGAAGTGTGTTAGGTGCAGATTGTATTGAGATGCTAAATGACTCAGTTGTTTACAGTTAAGAAAGGTTAATATAAGTAATTATGCGGTGTTTCGTCAAAGGTAATGAGGATTAAATGTAATTGAAGCAGTTGGTTGTCAACAATTTCGTTTGCGTCAGTCAAAAACTAACAGCTTTTGAAATGAAACTTTTTATGTTACATAAAAACTGTCAATCAGTGTACAAAGAAAATTCTTAAAAATCTACAAAATAAAACGATAATTATTTAAAAAATGAAAACATTATTTCCGAAATAAAAATAATACTTTTTCGAATAGACTATAAAAAATATTTACAATAGAAGACAAATTAACGTAAATATTACTGTTTTAAATGACACTCACTGTTTCTAGCTAATTCCACAATTAGCTAGAAACAGTGAGTTTCATTTAAAACACTAATATGAGTAGATTCCACGAAGTAAGGGTCGAGACAGTAAATTTCATTAACATAAATATTCTTTTTAAGAAATTATTATTGTGATAAATACGGATATGGATACATAAAAAAAGTAATTATAGAGATCCAACGGGCAGGCGGGTGCATATGAAGATTGGTACATAAAAAAGACTTCAATATCGTATTTGATTCCTAAACACCCAGTAAATTTATAAATCGCATTATGAATAGAAATATTTTCTGAATGACCTACTTCTTTGTTTTAATACTCATTTATCTAATTAAAACACCTGACGAGAGATTGTAATTCGTTTGAAAATATGTACTTTCAAAAACTCAAACTATAATTCAAACAATAACTTACTTTGTTTAAAAACATATTCCAAACGCTAAAAACATCACCAACAGAAAAACTGGAATTGTTTTTCCGAAGCAGCAAAAACGATTTTAGCAGAAGTTTTTGTTGGAAAAAAGGCAGTTGCAGCGGTGGCGTTTTGTTCGGGGTACCAAACAGTGTATCTAGACAACAAAGCAAAATAGTTAGTCCTATTTCCCTTACGGTGTGTTACGGGTTTCAGTAGTTTTTTCTCCATTTGGTACATGGGAATGATACGATATCAAATTACCGTCGACAGCAAAAGCATCCCTAAAAGTAGCGTGGAAAGCCATTAGATTTTAAATTCAAGTGTTGTCGCGAGTGTCTGAAATATCGATTTTCGAAATATTTTCGATATCGAAAATCATTTTTCTTTTTTTTAATTCTTGCCTCGATCGTCCGAAATATTAGTCGGCAACTAAATGTACGATTCCAGCTCAGAATCCAGAAGATAATAGACCAGATGGTCCTTTTCAGTAAGTGTTGCTCGCTAAAATTTTTGTTGCTCTATACTTTGAACATACATATCGCGAGTCAGAATTGTTTTCTTTCCTCTGAGAGAAATCAGGAACGATACAAGATTTTTTTTGTATGTCATTTTTACTGACATACACATATACTTATTTTTTTTGTTTACTAGGTAGAGAGAGAGAGAGAGAACATTTTTTCATGTTCAGATTTATCGCTATAGGTGATAATAACCTAATTTTAAAATTAATTAGGAGGTTTCTTATTTTCGTTGATATATATCCGTTTACTGAACACCTCTGTAGAGATAGGGTAGGTTAAATATAATAATTTAGTCATGAAAGCGTTATTTTTATATTAAGCTATGAAGTATGTTTTGTCCTTGTATGTTTATCCAGGGACTTCACGTAAATTCATATACCTATCGGGGACATAGATCGTTTCGGTTGAATGAACCTTACATTGTTGAGTTGGTGTGCTGTATTTACTTCCACAGACGACACACTTGAAACTCAAACCGATCTAGTTAGTACATGTTTTCACTTCAATCAGATCTCATTTAGTTTTTCTTCTTTCATGCCTGTAATTTTTTCAATTTAATTGTGGGAACCCCAGTAATCAAAGTTATAATTACCATACAGAACTTCACGATGAACACGGAAGCCCTTGGTCAGCAGATTGCTTCTCGATTATTCAATTTATGGTGACACGTTTTTAATATGTGCTTATTTTTCAAATGTAGACTAACCTTCTAAGTAAACAAAATAAATGTTGAGGTAGGAAATCGTATCTAGGTTTTAGTTTAACCGAGCGATCTCCGTCTTTCCTTTTGAAGGGATTATAAAAAGTAATAAATAAATAAAACGAAACAAGCGACTTTAGGCTAATTATTTTCTTATAATTATCCAGCCTTCGGTGTTCACGCTGAATTCACAGGTGGTAATTTCCTTCAAAGTATCATTGTGATTTGTTTAATTTATCCCTATCCCTAAGGTGTACCGCGGGACAAAAGAAGCCACGCTTTTACATAAGGTAATTTGGGTTCGTGTAGTTGAGTCGATTGACGTGCCTGACCAGAAATCCAGTTTTGGCAAATTGTAAGCTCAAACAACCCTGCGTCGGAGGAGAGCTATCTCGCAAGGTTCCCTTTCTCGCTCGGGCCCAAAGGCATTTTTTTCCTATTTCAGGGTGTATTACCCTCGTGCCCGTGCGACACTAGTGACAGTGGCTGCTCTCTGTTTGAGGAAGGATTTCTCGAACCATTGGTCGCAGAAGTATGTTTCATCGAGGTAGCAGACCTCCATTTCTTTAGGAAGAACTTTGTTGGACGTGAGGAGGTAAGTACCTCGAGTAATTTGTGTTTATGTTTTCCCCAAATAAGGTCCAATTGATTACAAGTGGTGACAGAGATATTTTCATTCATTTGAACGAAAGAAGAAAGAAAAACAAGTAACCAATAAAGATATAAGCGGTTTTGTTAAGTTATTATATTTCGTTTTTTTTTATACAGAATAACCCCCTTAAGACATAGTTGGTTATTAAATTATTAACTGTTCGAATATACCACAATGTTGAACTCTAATTTAATTTCGTTGCATGCATATTTACGAAAAAAATCAGATATGCTTCATTACAATATTAGCGATATTGTTTAATAAATTAGCAGAATGGATTTCTATATTAAAGAATAAATAAAAATTTGAATGCCAAAACCCGCCATCAAACGAAGAACCTTTAGATCTTTAGTCTAACGCTCTACCGACTAAGCTATTTTGCTCCTTAGGAGAATCCAGTCGAGTGGTTTACATATATACTATGAAATTGACTGTCTCGACCCTTACTTCGTGGAATATGCTCATATTAGTGTTTTTAAATGAAACTCAAGGTCTCTAGAGACCTTGAGTTTCATTTAAAAACACCAATATATACTATGATTGAGGAGAATAGTATTGCGTCTTTCTCACTCAGCTAGTAAGTAAATAATAATTTGAAAAGGATGAGCAAAGAGTTTAAGAAAATTGTTAGTGTCCCATAAAAATGTTCATTTCAAAAATAGACTTGATCGGACGATCCATTGAACTCTAGTTATAAATAGAGTTCAATGGGACGATCTTAAACGAATTATCTTTTATTGTCTCTGTATCATCATTGTATTTGTGCACCTGTTAGTTAACAGTAGGATAACCTATTGATGGTTCTTTTGTTTCCTTTGTGCATAATAGGGCGTGTTCCTCTGCACTTGCTTAAATGTGACAATAATAATAAAAAGCATGGATATCTGCAAAGTGGAGAAGCTTTATGTAGGAAAGTGAATAATTACCAGAATTTGACTCTATAATTGTTTTATTGTACTGTAAATTCAATAATTTGATATTTTTCATGTTATTATTAAAACTGATAAAACAAGCAGAAAATATATTGCATAAAAGAATATACTTATATGGTGAAGAACATATGCGAAGAAGGAAAATACCGAAATAATGGGAATTGCAACAAATTGTAACGATACACAAAAAAGAAGACTAGCAAGAACTATAGAGGCATTATACTTTTAAGCACAGCATATAAAATATTATCAGTAATACAAAGACGTCTAGTAACTGATACTCAAAATATCATAGATTATTGCATTCACACTTGGCTCCACCAATAGAAAGTCATGAATTTAGTCACATGATACGTAACATGATCGACTATTCAGGTAAATAAACAAATATGAGCGACTATTCAATTCGATTGTATAAGAGTGCTATGACAAATGTCAAAATTTTACGTAACATTCACTCGAAATTGAAAATGTCTCGTTTTGGTTCATGTTTCACTTCGGAAATCAGTGAAGGTATAAGCAAATCCATCCCAGAAAATACCAAAAAGAGAAAAGAGTCTGTCTGGAGACAATTTATGTCTTTTTGTGGACAGAAAAATTATGAATTTTGTGCGACTACCACAACTTTCGTGATAGCCGAAATACTCAAAGATTGGGCATGGAATATGCGTAAAGAAAATGGCGATGAATATAAAGAGTATACAATCAAATTGATGAGGAATTCAACAAGGAAAAGTCTCCAGGAATTATACTGCACTGAATATAATCGAAAGGTAAATCCATTTGAAGATATCGAATTTCAAAGTGCCAGGCACGCGCGTAATGCAAAAAGGCGAAATCTGCAAAGCTGTCCTCAAAAGCAGAAGGAAACTTCAGACGAACTTAGATTAGATGAATTGAATGCTATGATAAGAATACCCCAGATGGTCTTCAGGAGAAATTTTTTCAAATCGTATATGTAGGGTTGGCCTGGCGGGGAGGAGAAGGTATCTATTGCAAAATCGATTATTTTAAGAGAGAAATGAGAAACGACGGAGCCTATTCTGGCAGGATCGAATATAATCCTATATTCACAAAAACTTGCCAAGGTGGAAACCAAAAGTGCGTAGATAGTAAATGGCTCACAGCTAACATTCAAAATATAAATCGTTGTCCTGTACGTATTTTCTTGAAACTTCTTAGCCATTGAGCTGCAAACATAACCACCGACCGTTTTTTCTTGATTCCAAATCCGTACTGGAAAAAACAGGGATCTGCATGGTACAAAAATTGTCCTATCGGAAAAAATTATTATTCAAAATGGATGAAAACTGTTGCAGAACGTATTGGTTTGGACGTAAAGAAAAGAAAAATCCCTAATCATTCAACCGTTTCACAACTAGCAAAAGCTGGCATGGTGGAACAGGAACTAATAAAAAAACGGGTCGCAGTAATACATCATCTATAAAATCTTACTTCCAGCTCGACGGGGAGCACCACCACAACAAAATTATGAATAAGATGCGACAGTTAGAAGAAACACAGGCTTCAACTTCAGCAGCACAGGTCATACTACAAGAAAATATAGAAAAGGCGACACCAACAGGACCGGAACCGGAACCTTAGCAAATGATTTTGCAGTGTTCATGAAATAATCTTACTGAATATCACTCGACTATAACAAACATAGACTATTATTTTCTTTAATTTATCTCGAGCAACGTGTGTTTCGAGACAATTCAATTCGACCTTATGAACATTAATAATCAAAGAATAACTCCAGATTATTAATGTTCATATGGTCTCATCAAATTGTCTCGAAATGCCAAGTACTCTCGATACAATTATGACGAAAATAATAGTCGGCTATTTGTCATAGTCTCAGGATATTACCTCTGAACATTAAGTAGTTTCCTAAGAGACAGATCGACAACAGATGCAATACATACAATCAAACAAATTATGGAAAAAGCATACGAACATCAATGTAAGATGGAAATATTATTTTAAGACTTTGAACGGGCCTTGGACTAGTTGAAAAGGAAAGAAATTATGAGAGCATTCAATTAACAAGGAGTAAGTGAAAATCTAAGAAACCTAATAGAGATGACAATGAGACAATCACGTTAGCATTCTGACACAAAAAGTAGAAACGAAAGAATTCGAAATAAACAGAGGCGGAAGACAAGGAGACTCACTTTAAGCTGTGCTGTTCAATCTGACTGTAGAATAAGTTTTAAAATAAATGCAAAAGGGATATTTGAGAACAACTGGAAATCAACCAATTGCATAATCAGATGACATAGTATTAGTTCCAAAAAATAAGGAAAACAATGGAAAAAATGTTAGATGAGCAAATGTATAAAAAATAATAGGAAACAGAAAATTGCGAATACTGATGACATAGAATTAGTGACAAAAAAAGGAGAATCATGGAAAAATGTTAAGGGATGAAATGGAGAAAATACAATAGGAAATAAGAAATTCGAAGTACAAAAACTTATCGTAATGATAAACCATAAAGAGGAAAGCAAAACGGAGGTCGAAGAAAAATAATAGCCACAAACCAAGCGTACCAAACAAATAAAAACCTATTAGAAAGCAAAATATTGAATAAACAAACAAAAATTAATATATACAAAATAATAATAAGGCCGATAACAATGTATGCAGAAGAAACGATCACTATGACGAAAATAGAAGATGATGAGTTAAGGATAAACGACCGAAAGATAGTAAGAACAGTGCTAGTTCCAGTTAAGTAGAGAGAGCAGGAATACAGAAATATTAGAAGAACTGAATATGGAAGACAGGGTAAAGAAATTTTAAAATTCAGAAAATCAAATGGTTGGAGCTTGTTTGGAGGCAACCACGAGACGATTATGTTAAAATGATAACCGGGAGGAAAAAGAAGGCGTGGAAAACAGAGATCTAAATGATAAGCATAGGTGGAAGAAGACTTGCGCAGGGAAGTAGTTACAAGATGGAAGGAGCAAACAAGACACATGAAGAAATGGCGGCACATTAGCGAACACGTGCAATGATGAACAGAGGATGGGTACCAAAGAGTATGAGAGATGCCTCAATTTATAGTTTTTTTTCAAATTGTCGCCATAAATATACTGTAATATGAATGTGACGCGCTGTATAAAATTTATGCAATGTAATAATAGTACATAAATTTATAATAAAACTTATGAACCATTGCATATTAATTTCCAAGCCATTATTCTGATAATAAATCCAATATTCCGTTTAAAACAATTATAACCTTAATGATTTCCATCATACGCAACGCCGGAAAGCGTCGAACAAAAGATAACGGAAGAGAAGCCATTTTATACTCTTCCTCCCCGGTTTACTAAGAAAGGCGGGAGAGCGTCCGTGAACCATACTATTCACAATAAACTTTCTCAGCTATTAAATTATTTAATTTAAACGGTAGTAGGGCGTTGCTGTAGTGGAGATAAGGCCGAAGTATAACCTTGTTAGCCAGCACAACTGAGTTATGGTCTTATAATGCCTGGAATGAGAAAAAGAACATCTCCAGGACTTCGGCATTCGTCAGTCTTCTCCAAGCAGGCGGTCGAGATGTTTTAACTTCGAGTTAATTTTTTTTGTCATTCATATTTGCTGGATTTCCATATCTTTATTAATGAGTTTGTGCGTGTTTAGGTTTCGTGTGAGTGTGTGTCATTTGGTAGACGTAAGATGGCGGGAGAGTAGTTTTCAAATATATACTGAAGTAAACAACTTTTACATTTTCTAAAGTGAATGTAACGGTATAAGTTTGGACTGAATTAGTGTGAATATATTTTGAACAATATTAAAATTCAAATCTTTAAATAATTATTGAGATTCATTAAAAAATAGGTAATATAAAAATCGCACCATCTATTTACGATGACTGAAAGTGAAAATATGTCTTTGGTTTCAAGTTAATACTAAACATTTGAATTATCTATTTTATATAAGTTTAATAATAAAAAGGATTCTACAAAGCAAATTTTTCATATAACTAGAGTTACAAAAATACCTACCACATAATATCAGCACTGATGACATACTATTTAATTTGTAAACTTGAATTAGATAGAATCTGTTAGGTACTATTTGCAACAAACATAAGAAAGAAATTTTCAACAAATAAAGAAAAATGTAGGTTTCAGAATGTTATAGGTTAGGTGACACATGAGGAATTTGAAATACTATTTTTGTAGCTTTCAGATAGCATACAGAGTTAATCAAAAAGTACATCCAGGAAACGATTTGATTTTGTTGAACGTAGCCTAATTTCTTAATGCCACATAATATCTGTTTCGACTCTTATTGTTTGTAATCTACTCATATTACTTTTTTAAATAAAGCTAACTGTTCCTAAATAATTCCAAAATATTATGAAACATGGTAAACATTCTAAAAAAGTGACAATTTTTTCGATATTACTATTATAATCAGAATAATTGAAGTTACTTTTCATGTGATGCCTGCCTGATGTTTTATAATAATTTTTGGCTAGACCACCTACCTTGTGATTGATTTAATGTATGTGAACAGAAAAAAGAAGAAGGTTTCTTACAAATATTAGAGCTTAGATATTATTAGCCCTATGGGGATATCCTGGATATCTTTTTCCCATTCTAGAATTGTGCAATGATAGAGAAAACCAGGAAAACTATATCCACTGATCTTTAAAATTATTGATTAAGAAGACAGTTAAAAGTGGAGAACTGCCTAGATTTATCTATTCATTGACGACTTCATATTGTGGGCTTCTTTAGAGTATTCAAAGGAAATCAAGTTCTTGTTTCTTATCACAAATATGTAGTACTTTTAGTTCTGTGTTAGATGTCAGTGAATGTTTGGTGTCTAGTAGATGTTTTGCGTAGTGGAATTTCTCTGGTTGTTGTAAGCTGTATGCTCGTAAGTGTTCTCTGTATCTAATATCAAAATTTCTAATGGTTTGACCCAAATAGACAGCAATACATTCTGTTTGTATATACCATACTTTCTACATTCAACAATTTTGTACTCACTTCTGTTTCAAAAGAAATTATTCTATTTGTTGCTAAAAATACTAAATAGGAAATATTATTAGAAATATTATCGGCATATCTGATGGTTTTATAATTTTTTATTTCCTTAGTTTGTTTAGTAACTATTAATTTTATTCGTTGGATATTGCTATTTGTTTAATTGTATTAATTTCTCCATTAAATTATATTTGTTCCTAGGAACTGAAAATGCTCTATGTATCATTGAATTATATGCTGCTAATTTATGTGGCATGGGATGATTGGAATCATATGGTATAGTCACATCAGTGTGTGTTAGTTTTCTGTACATTGAATAATCAAGTACATTAATAACTTTTTGAATTTTTAAATCAATAAAATTAATTGAGTTATTTTTTTCAACTTCTAATGTAAATTTAGTTTTTGGCTTTACCAATGGGAAGCACTATATCACCAATTTTGGCAAACATTTTTATGGACAGTTTAGAAAGAAAAATCTTTGACTGTAACATTTCCAAAAATATCTTATTTTGCTATGAATATAGATAGATGTAGATATGTAGTTGATTTATAGTTAGTGAACGACAATTAGTTATAGTTTTCAATCATATTAATAATTTATACTCAAAAATTAAATTTATTTTGTAAGGTGAAGAAAATAACTGAATCAATTTCCCAGATTTAAAAATTCAAAAGAGTTCATAATGTACTTGATTGTTCAATTTATTCAATTTACTGAAAACCCACACATACGGATGTGACTATACCATACAATTCCAATTATTCCATGTCGCATAATTTAGCAGCATATAATTCAATGATACATAGAGCATTTTCAGTCTGATGGAGAAATTAATAGAATTAAACAAATAGCAACTTCCAACTGTTATCCATTACATATATTAAATAAACTACTCAATAAAAAAAGAAAAAAACAAATACTTCCTAAACAAACTAGAGAAATAAAAAATGACGAAACCATCACATATGCAGGTATTATTTATAATATTATTTCAAATATAGTATCTTTAGCAACAAATACAATTTCTTTTAAAATAGTAAGTAATGTGAGTACAAAAGTATTAAATGTAGAAATAAAAATAACCCCATTAAAAAAGTCTGGTATATATAAATTTAAATGTCCAGAATGTAATTCTGTCTATTTGGGTCAAACCCTTAGAAATTTTGAAATTGGATGCAGTGAACAGTTACGAGCGTACAGATTAAAATAACCAGAAAAATCCCGCTACGCAAAACATTGACACCAAACATTCATTGACACCTAATAAAGAAATAGAAGTACTGCATATTTGTGATAATAAACAAGGACTGGATTTCCTTGGAGAATTAGAAATTAGAAGACACTTAAGAGACCCACGATATGAAGTCGTCAATGAACAGATAAATCTAGAGGGTTCTCCACTTTTACGCTGTCTTCTTAAGTAATAATTGTAAAGATCTGCACATATAGTTTTCCTGGTTTTCTATGCGATTGCATCCCCATAGGGCTAATATTATCTAAATTTTAATATTTGTAATATCAAATCTTCTTCTTTTTTCTATTCATATACATTAAGTCAATCACAAGGTACGTCACTTCTTGGTCTAGTCAAAAATAAGTCTTAAACATATGTCATTCTGATGATGATAGTAATATGGTAACAATTGTCAATTTTTTAGAATTTCTACCAATTTTTTATAATATTGTGGAATTATTTAGAAACGGGTTTCATTTTAAAAAAGTATTATTCTTATTGTACTTATTATTTAAAATTTCGTCCCAGTAAGAAAAAACTATTGAGCGTTTCTCAAATTGTCACTTATAATTGCACAAGTGGTTTGTATTTTATCGGGTAAATTTGGGTTGTTTAATGAGAAACTGTTTCCTAGCAATTTGACGAGAATAACTGTCAACTATTAAAAACACGACACCGAAGGTGGAGTGTTTTTAGGTTGACAGTTATTCGAGTCAAATTGCTAAAGGAAACAGTTTAGAATTTGAACAACACAAATTTACCCAATATCAATACAAACCTCGAGTGAAATTCGGCAGGACAATTCAATGAATGAGAAATTTGGAAACATATCTTGCAATATTACATTCAATTTCTCGATGCTGGCTCAAATGCGTATCTTTTTGCATCGCAAAACGTAGAAAATTGTCGCCTGATTGATGATTGCGTCGCAACTGTATTAGTAGGCACACAGGTATTAACAATTTGACTAATTTCGGCGTTCGTAGACACACCGAATCGACTCATTGTTAGTTCTTAAAAATTCAATAAGTTATTGACAAACATGCCAAACTATTTATTCTGGTAACCAACACCGCGATAATTGATGAACAAATGAATAAGTGAAAAAACCACTAGTGTATTTGTCGCTGTAAAAGTTAAAGCTAACTTTTGCCGCTGTCAAAGTGACAATTGCACTGTGGCATATGCGATTTTTTATACATGAGTTAAATTGTCTCAAATAAATTCAGTATTTAATTCAAAGGAGAAAATGAAAAACGTATGAACCACGTCACAATTTTTTTCTAAATAGTTATCAGGAAAATTCTACTTCTTTTTCTGGTATCAATCGAATTTGCCCTCTCAAAAGCCGGATAACGCTCAGAAGATATTATTTATTCATTGTATCAAGCAAAAACGTGTTTTATGCTCAAACAGTAATTTAAAATGGAATTAATGCGTGATAAACAGCACTGTAAATGAATTAAATGACAGATGAGGAGTATAAAAAATAGTTGTACCAACTTAGCACAAAAATAAATTCTATAATCCTTTCAAGCAGGCATATTGGATAATCAATGTTTAGTAAATAAATGTTTTCTTTGTTGAGTAAAAGTAATTAAAGATTTTGGTTAATCTTCAATCAAAAGCTATTTGATGAATTATATCTCTCTAAAAAATGATTCTTGCTTTTAAGCTTACAATACAAATTATTCTTACCTTTCCACGGATAAAAACGTTGATAAGTTGATTCAGAATATTTTTAATGATTTTTTTAAAATTAGTTTTTAACATGTTAACTTTTATTTTTATTTTTTGGTTCCTTGCTTGTTAATAATATACCTACTAACAAGATCCAGAGTAGATGATTGTTAGTAGTAAATCTGGGAATGTATCCAATCCACTATTACAAACTATTTTTAATATCCAATCAACTAAAGACAACACAATAATTTTTAATAAAAGACATGTATGTGGAATTGAAATGAATTAAATTACTATAAAGGTAAGCAAATATGGTTTATAACATCATTGACTAATTATATTAATTTTAAATGGGAAAAATATATCCAAAATATTACCAGCTACAATTGTTTGGAAATGAATAATTGTCATATAATTAGAATATCTTTACCGTATTATTGCACATTTATGTTGATCTAACTGGAGAAAAGCTGTAATACCTATTTGTTAAACCATTTGTAATTGGTTAGTATAGGATTATAGAAAATATTGTTATTATCGTGCCAAACATCTTGTTTGCAGACACAAAAACTTAATTTTGAAAAATGTGACTTGTCAATATTTAGGTATACATGATTAACTTCCACATGGAACTTCAAATTATGAAGAAAATTGAACAATAGTTGGAAATGTAACAGTACCAAGCAATCAACGAGGATAATTTGTACAATTGAAGCTATGTTTATAAATTTGTTATGGATCCTAAAGTTGTCAAAGAGTTAACCAATTTTGGATTTAAGTAATTTTTGTTTAATGTAGTCCAACTTTTACATATAAAATATAATTTTTGATAAATAAGCTTGACATTAACTTTCTAAAATTATTTCGAAATAAAAAAATTATTTTCCGTCGGAAATATGAAACTTTATATTTATTTAATCATAATACAAACGTACAAAGATGATATTTATCATTAATATCAGAACCTACACAAAAAAATGATTATTTGTATTCCAATAAAATTTCTTTGTTACTAAATATAATATTGAAAATGTTAAAACGGCAGATTATATATAAAATTAAGGAAAAATGGGGGGACATTCAGTAAAATCTTAAATTTCTGTAATAATAGTATGTAATTTTATTTTATTAAAACCTAATATTTTCTTTAAATATTTTATATGTTCAAATATGTTTAAAAAAGTACTTACTTTGTAAATTCATAGAAGTCGGGAACATGGTAGCCCTATGCACATCTTGCACATGGGATCTCGATCCCATAACGGCACATTGCGACCCGGCGGTAACAGGATGATGTACCCCCATAGGCCCCCCAGATGCAGGATTATAAGATCTAGCCATAGAAGCGGCGGCGGCTGTATATCTGTAAGCCGCTTGAGACATCTGACTGCAAGACGTCAAATCCCCATAAGAACAAGGCATATTTGACAATCCCGTAGGATCCATGGTGGTACCTTGTAGACAAGAAGAATCAAAACCCGCTTGATTTAAATAGGAGTAGTCCATTTTGGCGCGAAATAGCCGAAATTACCGCGCGGCAAATATCTATTATGAGGTTAAGAAATGAAAAAAGGGGTGTCGTGTATAATCGAATAAAAGTTTTAATATCAAATTATAACGCGGTTTAGATTCACAAGAGTTTTTTGGAAACACAACAGTGACTCTCAAGTCTATGACTGAAATCAAATGATAAGCTTAATTCAATAACGAGCAACTTTAGGGGAGGATCGGAAAAACTCAGTGTGCCGGGAAAACGGGGATGAAATCATGAAAACGGGTCATAGGATGCCGTGAAAGCGGGCGTGGCGAATGCCATGACAACTGCTTCGGCCAATGGCCGTCGATTGTCGTTTGAACGCTCGCGATGGGTTGGTTGTTGTCGGTGACGTCACGGGGGTGAGAAGCACGCGACTAGTAGGGTTCAGTTTCTGTGACACAATCGCACATATGAAGGGAATATTAAAACGTTCCTTGGATGTTGAATTAAATTTGCATTCAGATCTTATCTGTTTTCCTTTTAGTGTTTATATATCAACACTCAACAGTTGTATAAATGTGTATGTGATTTCTTGTTTTGGAAATTTCGGAGGCAAGCTCGAAGTTTGAAGTTGCGAGAAAAAAAGGGAGACTCAATTATAACATAAAGTTTCGAATCACTTCGATAAATTTGTTGTTATTAGTGAGGCATTATTAGGCTCAAATAGATGAAAATGAGATAATTTTATAATGGCATTTTTTTACACGGTCAATAAGCATGTACATCTAGTTGTTTTAGAGAAGCTTGACTTTATTAAAATTCGTAATTTTGGCCTATGGGTTTTTTGATATCCCTAATTGATAGAGGAAAGTCTCCTAATACGAGGTACTTTTCATAAAAAGACTATCATAAAAAAACGAAGTGAATTTTAAACACGATTTCCGAATTTTACGTCTGCTTTTGGACATTACCTGAGCAGTTAACCAGATAGCTTAAGACATCTTTAATATATCCATAATGAGCCTTATATTGGTCTGAACGTCTTAAGCCTCAAAAAAAAACTCTATCAAAGGCGTCTGTTCTTGGAGGTCTTCAAAAGATAGGACTTATAAATCTTATTGACGTCTTAATATAGGTACCTACATATTGAGACTGAAAATAGTACAGCCGCAATTTTCTCTATAATACCTACCTAAATTAATTAAAAGTGTATATATTATATTATATGAATATCAATATTATAGGTACATCATATAAATGTCTAAAATTATTAATTTTTGAAATCACATTCAGAAAGATAAAATAACTCAATGATTTCTGTACCCTGTTCATCATTTAACAGTTTCGGGTTATAAGCGACTTTGACGAACTGCCAATCTTGAAAATTGGACTAAAAGGCATTTAAATATTCTCGCAACACAAACGATCTCCGAAAACAGCTAAGTCGTTCCGAGGTTTCCGCGTGTACTGTATACTTTGTGACGTTACTTGACAGCCATCATTATTATTTTTGGTTAAGCTATACCCGTATTACCTTTCCGCCCAACCTATCTAATATGCGAGAAAAGTATTGGTTTCCCCCTAAATAAATGGTTTTAACCCTTTCACTACTGATTTCATTGATGTGGTATAAAAAGTAAAAATACCTGTTTCTATGGTTATTGCGATAGGTGTGGGTGTAATAAATCAGATTATACGTATAAATTTATCCTTAGTCCTTGTTAAGGATATGGGAACTTTTTATCCCAACAGTAGTTTTTAGGGGGAATAAAAGTGCCCATGAGTAATAAAAACCACCACTGACTATAACAAAACTTTATTTAGTATTAGTCAACTACAACTTAAAATGTCCGTTATATTAGGAGTGGAAAGGCAAAAAACACTTTTTACATAGCGGTAAATTACAGCCTAGGCACAATGTTTTGGTACGGCTCTCCTTCTTTTTTTTCGAGCAGCTGTAACATCTTCTTTTAGTTGGTCCTTGTGTAGGTAGATGATCTCCTACATTCATCATCGTTTTAGGTTTTTTGCTGTGTCTGCCAACATGACCACTGATTTTTCGTTTCAGTTTAGCTTTACTTCTGCCCAAACTTATCAGTTGTTCAGCAAGAGTTACTAGATATGTTAGTAGTGGAGCTTTCTTTCTAGTGGATTGAAGTTGGGAGTAAAGTATCCATGAGTTTGTTACGGCAGTCATTAACAATTTGTAGAACACTTTTCTCCACCACTTTGTAGATTTTCGATCTAAGTCGTACGTGGATACCTTTTGATCAGCGAGGTCAACACCTCCCATATATTTATTATAAAAGATTACAGCCTCAGGACAATCAAAAGTACACTTTTCTCCGGTTTTTAGCTTCCTTTCCACTTTTCCTACAGTTGGTGCGTGGCAATTCGATAGAAGTAAAACTTCTTTGGTATCTTGCCATCTTGTCGCCATTATCCCTAAATCAGTAACGAAAAAGTTTGTATCACCTCTGGATAGCTTTTTATTTTCAAATTCTGGTACATTTTTCCTGTTTCTCATGTATGTACCAACACAAGGATATTCCAATCGAGTCATACTGTCAACGCTTGTAAGAAATCGATCAAAACAAAAACATACATCAGGTGAACGAACTGTCTCACATAATTTTTTAACAACTCGCTCACCAAGAGTTCCTTCACGTTTCGTGGTTTCTTTACCTGCATAGATATTCAAGTCGTAGATATACCCAGTCATGGAATCACATCTTTCCCACAGTTTTATTCCTCTCTTTATGGGCTTATTGGGAATGAATTGTTTCAAGGACGATCGACCCTTGAATTTTACCATTGATTCGTCTATTGACTGGTAAGAAGATTCAGTTCTTGCTGCTTGAAACCTTATTTTCAAACACTCCAAAACATCATCCACGTAATATGTTTTAGAACTATTGTCAGGCCTCTTTGGGTCAGTAAAATACATTTTGGACATCAGAAAGGTGCACCGATCTCTTCCTATAGCACTTTTTATTACGCTGTTACCCATGGATTCGTTTTTAGACCAATAATTTGAAAAAGACGGAACTTTGTTGTAACTCATTACTAGCGTACAACCCAGAATAATCATAATTTCATGCATATCTGTTTCTTGAATGTTGAGTTTCAGATTTTTTGTTCGTCGTAGTTGTTGAATTCGTTTGTTAGTACAATCAGCAATGTGTGTAAAGAGACTCAGGGGAAATATTTTCGAAAAAACATCTAATTCAGAACATTCTCGAGTCAAATTCAACTGAACCACTCCTTCGGTTTTCTCTGGTAATTTCATTCTGGGTTTGAAATTTTTTGTAGGTTCCTTCCATAATAAAACAACGTCTTGCTCAGGAATATCCTCCTCAGCACTAACATCTTCTCCTTCGGTGCCCTCATCGTTTAGATGCTCACTTCTCAAGTTTATCGCTTCAATGTCCTCTTCTTCACTACTTTCTTCTAAGTTTTCGTCTTTATAATGGCTTTGTTCGTCATTACTTTCTCCACTATCATCACTGGGTAGATATTCTGATTCGTCTGACCCCACATATGGCTCTTCGTCTGAATTTTCTGAATCAAATACATTATTTGCTTCTTACTCCAATTCTTTAGCACTGAGAGGTTTCTTCCAACTCCGAACTGAAACAAACCGATGGGAACTTTAGGACCCGAGTACATTTACGGATGGGAACAAAAATGCCCACCCACATAAAATTCCCAACAAAAACAAATTTTTGCATAATGTTTTAGTATTGGCACTTACCCATAGTCGTATAAATTACTATTTGCACGTTTCACAAAGTCCCACAAGTTTTACTACGAAGAACCACTCCAAAAATATAAAAATTGTACGTCTAAATCAATTTGGCCTTGTACGTTCCACGATGTAAATGGTACTAAGGTAAACAAACGTCTGTTCTGCTGATACAATGTTGCCGACTATTGACTATCGAGTTATAAACTACTGATATTCACGATTTGCTTGTAAATTTGTCCACTTTTATTCCCATCAGTGTAAAAAGAGGTTTTAGTGGGAACTTTAGTTCCCCACAGTAGCGAAAGGGTTAAAGATCAAAACTAACTTTTCCGCATCTGTTGCCCTGAACAATATTCTATATTGAAATTGTTACTTGTATACACTTCAGGGGATGTATCGTGCTAACAAACCGAAATTTCGCCAAAAATAACCAAAAATATAGTATATCTGGATTTATAGGACCCGCTATACTCGCTCTAGTCAACTGAAAATCAATAGGGTACATCTGTGAGACACCTTAAACAATATTCAATCATAAAATTGATCAATCGTATACTCTCTGGAGGCTGTATCGAGCTAACAAACGGAAAATTCTCCAAAAATGACAAAAATTTGGTACGGCAAGTACCATAGCACCCGTTGTACTGGCAATACCCAGATAGCCGGATATTGTATTATTCTATAGACCCACATTATATATATATATATATATATATATATATATATATATATATATATATATCCTCTCTCGAATATTCCATGGACCACGAAATTTGAAATTTTTAAATATTCTATAAATATTTCCCAGGAATATTCAAGAATATTCTGAGGATATCTTCTGAATGTATAGAGCAAGATAATCCAGAATATTCATAGAACATTCCAATAGGCATATTCTACAAATATCCAAGTAATATTAGGAATATTATAAGGATATGTGTGGAACGTATATAGCAAAATTTCAAATATTTGTAGAATATCCCAATATGGATGATACCTGTTGAGCGGGTGACACTGAATCATATTTAGTTTCAAAGATAATTGATTGAAATTTGGAAGATCCTGTATACTTAATGAACGACAATAATGTACATATCAATTATCTTCCAACTTCTTGTTCCACCAGGAATAATAGCAACTTTCGTTCAATATCGCCAATTATTTTATCCATAAGCTCCATACGTGTGAGAGAGAGAATAGAATTACCCGCCAGGGAAAGCTTCCCTCTCGCACTTATTCAGTAAGCAAGTGGTACGTGCCAATTTTAAATAAATACTCTTTGAAACTGAAGGAGAAAAGTGGGAGTAAAATGATCCAGTGTTCCCTGGTATATATCTTACAAATGTCTAAGGAATGTTCCAAAATTTTGAATTGTATATATAGGAAAACATATTTTGAATTGGAAAAATTAAAGCACGGGAAACACTGAGTTCAATTTAATTTATTTATACATAAATATAGCCACTATGCAAATATATATTACAGTTATGTTGATTCAACATGACATCGTGATAATGTTCTTCCTTTTTTTCCTCTTGTTCTCATCACATGCACATCTATACAACCGCTTATGCCCAGCTTGTGGCTGTTAACATTTGTGATGTTTCAACTTAACTTCTCAGCTATGTTAAAGCGCTGCCTTTTTACATTACTGTGATGTTACTAGAACTTCCTCAAAAGGAAGTCTTTATAACGAACTAAAACAACATTTCTGTTACATTCTGAAATGCCTTTTAACATCTTGTCGATATTAATGCAATGTCTAAAATAGTTATTTATGCAACAAGTGCAAAAAGTGAGTGTTTTTTGCAGGCCTCGTTGGACAATTTCACGTCGCGTGCAAAAAACACGTTTCGCACGAGTTTCATACAATATTTATTATACATTCATGCAAAAACTAGAAAATTAGAATATAATATGTTACTCAGAATGTATTTCAACCGTTCTTTTTTTTTGTATCTTTATGACCTTCACCTTGTCAGTACTTAATCATAGCTGGTTTTCGCTTTGACCATTTAAATTTTAAATAATCAAAGATTTTTGTAATAATTGTAACTCGTTGAGACTAAGTAGTAAGATATACATATATTATTGCTGTATTAAAGTAGGATCAGACACTTGCTCTGGATTTTTCTTTTATTTAAATGTTTATGTTTGTCATAAATCATCACAAAACTGACAAGAATGACAGATGAGTGCAACAAAGATTTTGTTGCACTAGTGCAAAAAAGAACCACTTTTTCCATTAAATGTGTTTCACAAAAGTGTTGTTTTTTGCATGAATGTAGAAAAAATAACATCTTATCAATGATCTAAATGCGACATTTCAAAAACAATACAGTGTATTCTCGTAGATGTTGTATGGACATTACATAAACCTCTAAATAATATACCTCAAACATTCGGGATGACATCCTATAGATGTTTCTGTGCCTTATCAGCAAATACAGGGTGAACAACTAGAACGCCGGCTGTCGGCCATATTTCAAAAAATAGTCATAGTACAACTTTAAAAAAATAAACGGTTTTAAGGATTAAAACTAACTTTTCCGCATGTGTGGCCCTGAACAATATTCTATCATAAAATTGTTACTTGTATACACTTCAAGGGATGTATCGTGCTAACAAACCGAAATTTCTACAAAAATAACCAAAAATTCAGTATATCTGGATTTATAGGACCCCCTGTACTCGCTCTAGTCAACTGAAAATCAATAGAGTACATCTGTGAGACACCTTGAACAATATTCCATCATAAAATTGATCAATCGTATACTCTCTGGAGGCTGTATTGTGGTAACAAACTGAGAATTCTCCAAAAATGACGAAAATTTGGTACTTCAAGTACCATAGCACCCGTTGTACTGGCTTTACTGAGTTGAATATCAACAGAGTTAATCTTTGAGACGCTCTGAATAATATCCAATCATAAAATTGGTCACTTGTATGTACTCCGGAGGCTTTATCGTGCTAACAAACTGAAACTTCTTCAAAAATGACAAAAATATCGTACTTAAAGTACTGTAGCACCTGTTGTACTGGCTCTGGTGAGATGAAAATCAATAGAGTTCATCAGTGAGATGCCCTGAATAATATTCAATCATAAAATTGGTGACTTGTTGAACTCCGGAGGCTGTATCGTGCTAATAAACTGAAATTTCTCAAAAAAATACAAAATGTCGTACTTCAAGTACCATAGCACTCGTGGTACTGGCTCTGGTGAACTGAAAATCAATAGGGATCATCTGTGACATGTCCTTAACAATATTCAATCATAAAATTGCTGACCTATTGCACTCCGGAGGCTGTATCGTGCTAACAAGACATGTACGGAAAAGTGGCCAACGACAACGACGACGACGACGACGACGACGACATACAAACAGGATTTTTTTTCTAAAAACCGTTTTTTCGTGTTGTTGTTGATGGAAAACGTAATAATAACTCAAAAAAAAATTTCAAAATTTTTAACTTTTTTTGGGGTAAACCAATACTTTTCTCGCATATAGAAAGGCTGGGCGGAAAAGTAATACCTTCAGGAAAATGACCCTGAAAAATCGCTGGAAAATATTTTTGAGTTCCTAAAATATCTCCTATGGGGTGGAATCAACACTTAAAAAAATAATAATGTGATTATCTCCAAAAAAGACATACTAAACGTATCCTAGAAATACAATGTTTGATATATTGTTGAGGTTATGAAAAAATGTAGTTAGGGACTTTTTGTCTGTATTCTTCAAGTAAGGGGTGGGGGAAGCTTCAACCCAAACAACAAATGTCGTAACACTTTTTTTTTAATCGACATCCATGTTTTTGGCTTCATTTGAAAGAGTTTTTCCTTTTTAATAAGAAATGCTTAAGAAAAATAACAAAATTAGACAATTTTGTCAACGCTTTGTGAAAAAGTCCACATAGTTCCCATTTTTCTCGGAAATTTCAAATTGAATGAGGCATTTTTTAAATTCTGATGAAAAGGGGTTAAAAAATAAATAATAAGATTTACAATATCAAATATAAAAGAATGCTTCAATTTACATTTGAAATTTCCGAGTGGATACAAAATTATCCAATTTTGTTATCAATCTTATTGAACAGAAAAACTTTTAAATGCAGCTAAAATCGATAATATCGGTTAAAAAACGAAACATTTGTTCACCCATTATTTGAAGAATAATGGCCAAAAAACTAAATTTATTCATAATCTCATCAAGATTTCAAAAATTGTATTTTTAGGACACCTTTAGTATGTTTTTTGGAGTATTATGTTTTCGAGTGTTCATTCCACCCCTAGCGGATATTTTAGAGACTGCAAAATATTTTCCAGCAATTTAACAGGATCCCTTACCTAAAGGTAATTTTTTTGAAAGTTGTACCATGATTCTTTTCTGAGATGTGGCCTACAGTCGTTCTAAGTTGTTCATCCTGTACATTTAAAATAAAGTAGCAAAAAAATAATAAAGGATTTAAAACGTTTATTCACTATTAATGAACAGTACAGTAAATTTGAAAAAAACAGGTACAAAATTAGAAAAAAAAATATCCTGTCCAGCAATCCAACAAGTCTGGAAAATGGAAACTATTGAACACATTCAGTGAAAGCAAGAAATAAAAAAGGGTATATTAATCCGTAGTTACCATAACATAACATACTTTGAAACTGAATTAATAAAGTTTAACGGATACACATACATTACAGCTAGTTTACAGAAAATTTATTAGAAAAGTTTTTTGATTATATTAAAACTAATAAAAATTTTACACCATAAAGATTTAATGAAACATTACGTTACATCAACAAAAATCCAATCTGATTAAAGAAAATTCTATCGTTTACTTACGGTTACTTTTTTCGAGTGCCTCAACCATTCCATAACGTACACTTCAAAATCCTTATCTGTGAAATATTTGAATGTGTTCTGAACAACAGCTAATAAAACAATTACTTTAGATCAAATTATGCCCATGGAGACCTTTGATCGATCATCATAAACTACATCAAACTTGATTTTCAGCCAATTGACTGGGACCCATTTTTCATAAGATACATGCGGGTTCTTCAAAGGAATAATAACATATTTTATTTCAAGAAGTGACTTTTCATGATTTACCTTCTATTCCATGCCTCACTCCATTTAGCAGGTAAATTCAGGTGTGCTATGAAAATTCATACTTCTTTTCTGTATAAAATAATATACTATTCTCATCTTGTTATTTTCATCCTGGAACAAATTGTATATTAACATCGTTGAATTGTAACTTAATGAAAACTAAGCATTATTATTACACTGTATACAAAAAAACTACTTATGAAGAAGAGATATGAACACATTATCAAGTTAAATGAGTTTATAATTAATTGTATCCAATAGCTGTGTTTCTACAATAATAAATAATTGAATGCTGTTTGTTGACTGCAGCATTCACTATCATAAGTTACATATTCTTCAACTAGATTAATATAGGTACCATTGTTAGGGACAAATACAGCTTATTTATTGTATTCAGTGAATTTTCAAATGGAAATGAGCTTTTTAACAGAAATTTCTGTTTTTAAAGTCTTAAACAGTCTCTAATTGTTCACAAGAATTGTTAGTAATAATGTTAAAATTTTCTAAACCTGCAAAACTATATTGATGGCTAAGACTACTACTAAAAAAACTAAAACTAGATATACGTGATTCAATATTTTTTGTACTGTTTAATACAATGTTTGTATCAGACTATCTGAAATAATTACTCCCCTTTCATTACATAATTACCAACTATTTGTTTTTTATTTTATTTGTATAAGTAGCTTCTGAAACATCTTGAACATTGAAAATGTTTTCTTCTAAATTTAAATATCTGCGATCATATGAGCATGTTTTATTATTAATAATAATATCTACCCTATTGCAATATCAAGTTTTTTGTAGGGTATAATGCATATCTAGGATTTGAAATATTGTGAATCGTTATCAAAATATACTTACTAGGTAACTAAAATATTTTAAAAATTGAAAAAACCCTTATTTTGTAAACTCTATTATATAATGTTAGTGTACAATTCCGCCACCTGGAACTTCAATGTATAATAGCCGATTAAAGTATTGAATGAGTTTTAAGTTCTAATAATTATGATTTTGGAATAGGTACTTACCGATAACAATTGTTGTTCGTCCATTATAACTAAGTATAGAAACTGTAGCTTAGTAGGAACTAACGAAAACGAAGACCACTTTATTCAAGTGCTACTTGCAAAATATGTGCTTCCTGCAAATGAAATATAACTATAACACATAACTGAAAACCATCCGCCATTTTATGCTTGTCATTTTTGTTTCCACAGATAACTACCGTATGTTTCGTTGATCAGTTCCTCGTCTGTTTTCTTCTTTTTTATCTTGCTGTGATGTTTAATATGAGATATTACTGAAAGTTTAATGAACTAACGTCGTACAGACGTAATAAGTACGATGTTAACAAAAATTATTTCGAAAGATGTAAAAGTAACTGCAACATGTGATCATCTTAGAAACATGCTAATTTGTAATATTACAGTAACGTTCTGTATGTGACATTAGTGAGAAGTATACAAATTAACACCGTATGAATGTTTCCTATAGGAAGTTACTAAAAAGAAGTTCATAGGATGTGTATGTAACTACGAATTCAAGTATTACTGTGTACATCAAAAATATGTTTTATTTACATGACATGGATGTTAATAGAGTTGGTAATAAAATTAAGACATCTAGGAGATATCTTATTACCGTTTTAAATAAACATCACGAAAAGTCTCTAAAAAGAACATCACAAAAAAGACTTGTTATGTTTCTTGTTTAGTAGGTAAGATGTACCTCATAACATAACTGAAACTAACATAATTTTCAAATCCGAGATTACAAAATTCACTGACTTCCTCCATACTCAACGAACTTTTTGAACTCGATTTCTGCTGTTCCTTACGTTTGGCTAAGAAAATTCCTGTTTTCAATTCAACTTCTTTGTTTGTTATGTTCTTGTCGGCATCTGAAACAATAAAATAAATATATTTTTTGTTAATAAGCAATTTCTATTCTACTGTGGATTTTTATGTATGTATGTATAACAATCAAAATATAATCCCAAAAACTGAAACTTAAAAGATGAAGTTAAACATAAAATATGTCATTTAAAAAATAAGTCTTGTAGGAGACAATTAAAAAGCAAAATATTCCAAACAAAATAGTGATTAGAAGTTATTTGTTTCTTGTACATGATATATTAAATTAATTTACATGTACATTCCAAAATTAAATAACATGATTATACCTACTACTGGTATAATCATGTTATTTTATTTACAGGGGGAGGCTAAAATGGCTGCATACAGAATGCAGTGCAATGGCAACTGGTGCAAGCACCATGCCATGAAACATACTAAAATACACGACAACATGAGGTGCGACATCATCGAAATGCCACCTGACAGAATGCCCAAGGTCGTGGAAACTGTGATACCATATTGTGTCAACTTGAGTGGCAGATCCGAATGGGCCCAGGGAGAACCTCAACGCATGCTGAACAGTATCACCTGGTACACCGACGGGTCAAAGACCCTAACGGGTACAGGAGCAGGCGTTTACGGCGTAAGACCCAGGCAAAGCATAAGTGTTTGCCTTGGCAAAATGACGACCTATTTCAAGCAGAAATAGCTGCACTAATCGAATGCGGCAGAACATGCATAGACAGGAAATATAACAAAAAGACCATCTATGTGAACGCAGACAGTCGGGCGGCCCTTTTGTCCTTAGCAATCCACAGCTATACGTCGAAGATAGTGTGGAAATGTCACAACACCTTGAAAACCCTGGCAAAAGACAATAGAGTAATTCTTACTTGGGTACCTAGCCCTACAGGGGTAGTTGGAAATGAGGGAGCTGATAAGTTTGCCAAGAAAGGAGCTCATCTCATCCTCATGGGACCAGAACCAGCATACGGCGTTTCATACAGCGCCGTACGAAAAACTGTTTCCAACTGGGTGTCGCTTGAACATCAAAAGCGCCAGAACAGAATCACGGAACATGCTCAGTCCAAAAGAATGCTGAAAAGACCATCGAGTTCCTACGCAGCAAATGCTTTTAGACTGGGTAGGAAAGAACTGCGAAAAGTGGTAGGATTCATAACTGGCCACTGGATATTCAACGCACACCTAGTGAAAATGGGGATTGAAATAACAAATCCCATTTGCAGGATGTGTGGAGAAGCAGAAGAAACCGCAGAGCACGTGGTCTTCGAATGCCCTGCCCTGTGCAGAAGGCGAGCCTCCTGTCTAGATATCTTCCTAGACACAAATCAGGAGGGAATGCAGAAAAACATAGTCCGACGAATCTCAATCTTCGCTAAGAATTTAGGATGGGACTCTGCTTAATACCTGTGAGTGGGGGTGCACAATAAGCCAATCAATGGCCGAGCGGCAACAATTAGGGCACCTGAACCCTAACCCCCTCGTGACTAAAAAAAAATACCTACTACTGCTTCAAAGAGCTTTGTTTTTCCAAAGCCTTTTTCCCTTTTTATCCATGCATACTGTAGCCCTCCATTAAATACTCTATCAGGATTTTTTGCAAGAATCTTTTAATATATTGTTGCAAATAAGAACCTTCCAATCTTGCCAGAGGTACAACCTGAAATTGTATTCATTTGAAAGATAATCTCAAAAGTTTTAAAAATTGAACAATCATAGTTTATAAGCAAAGTTATAACAAACGAACAAAAATATAAGACCGCTTTCATCTATGTGAACAGTATACATATGCCTGAAACTAGGTACTTGTACAACTGACCAGCAATAACTTTTATTTACCAAATGTCAGAATTATTTCAACTTTTAATTATCAGATCACCAGTTGTGTAGAGCTTTCTAGTCAATCCCAATTTATAAAAGGAATAGAGGTAACTATAGGCAATTTGATTAAGGAAATCATAGCATACATCTCGGTAACATAATTACGTGAAACTACCTGAGAAAATAAAATTTTGTTGTACATTTAGCAACGAGCTGAATTTCTACTCTACTTACAATTGAAAACATTTATCCATTAAGTTTGTGGCAAAAATTTATGAAATCAACAATTATTTCAATATTTTGATGCACTAAAATATAAAAAGTAACACATAATATTTCGAGGCAGTTTCATTTTGATTTGGATATAATATTGAATGTTCAACTTACAAAATATTCATAGGATTCTTCAGCAAGGCTGACTCAACTTCTTCAAACTTTGCCTTATCATTCATTGGAAGCTTTAGCAGCAAAACAATAATTTTCTAAGAAATGCATTGATAAATCAACAGGCATTAAAAAAATACAATAAAACGTACCTGTTTTGATGCGTGAGGTCGTATGTATTAGTTCCACCCGTAGCATATAATACACCGTAGAAACATATTTAAACAACTTAACAGTGGCAAAAAACTGACTGATTAATTAACGATCAAAAATAATCAATCATACTAATACTATTTCACTAATAACAATAACCTTTATAAGATGGTCGAACCGCCATTTTTCACTGGTCGTTACCGTCAACTGCAACTACTGACACATGCCCATGGAACAGGAAGAGCGTTTGAACAAAAATCAATAATCATAGAATATTCTTGGAACTATTTGATTCGAATATTCTGAAAAGAATAATCTGAGGATATTCCAACTGGACTTACATTGAATATTCGATTTAGGTGTACCCACAGATATTCTAGATATCCCCAGTATAACCCTTTAATATTTGTATATTTATCTTCCAAATCGAAGACTGTCAGAACATCCCAAGGGTATCTGGTGCTATCTGGGTAGTGAGCTGAATATCAATAGGGTTTATCTTTGAGACGCTCTGAATAATATCCAATAATAAAATGAGTCACTTGTATATACTCCGGAGTCTGTATCGTGCTAACAAACTGAAACTTCTCCAGAAAATACCAAAATATCGTACTTAAAGTACTGTAGCACCTGTTGTATTAGCTCTAGTGAGCGGTAAATTTGATATTATTGTGAATTGAGTTTATGTAAGTAATCAAGCTCTCTAATTGTCTATTTGTAATGATGAAGCTAGCTAAAATGTCGTCCACATATCGGTGCCAGTACATACATTTTTTACTAAGGGGGTATTCATGAATTATTTTTTCTATATTATCCATGAAAATTTCTGCTATAAGTAGGGAGCTGAGGGGGTTGTCTATAATCAAACCGTCTTTACTGCTATAAACCTCTCCATTGAAATGAAAATAAGTTTGATTCAAACACACTTTTGATAAAGGAATGATAACAGAGTGTATTATAGGATTAACATTATTGTATGTGAGCAAGTTATCAACAAGAGTTATAGTTTCTTTAGGAGGTATACTAGGAAATAGATTTGTTACATCGAACGATATGAATTTAGAATAATGGGGTAGTATTATATCTTGAATATTATTAATTAATTCCGTTGAGTTTTTAAGTGAAAGTCTAGGTTTGAATGAGCAATATTTAGAAATGACATCTATGAGAATCTTTGAAATTTTGAATGAAGGTGCTTTGAAGAAACAACTGGTCTGATTGGGTACCCCTCTCTATGGAGTTTAATTATTGAATAAAGTTCAGGGTGTTGCGGATTGGTTAAAAATAATTTATATTTTTCTTTATCGTTAATTATTGATCTACTGCTAATTTTACTCCTTTCTGAAATTTGGTAGTTGGGTCTTTTTTAAGGGCCTAAAAATTGCCTGCCTGAATAAAATTGATGTAAAAAATCTTTTCCCTAGTATACCTCCTAAAGAAACTATAACTCTTGTTGATAACTTGCTCACATACAATAATGATAATCCTATAATTCACTCTGATATCATTACTTTATTGAAAGTGTGTTTGAATCAAAACTATTTTCATTTTATTGGAGAGGTTTATAGCAGTAAAAACGGTTTGATTATGGGTAACTCCCTCAGCCCCCTACTAGCAGAAATTTTCATGGATGATATAGAAAAAATAATTCATGAACACCCCCTTAGTACAAAATGTATGTACTGGCACCGATATGTGGACAACATTTTAGTTAGCTTCATCGGTACAAATAGACAATTAGAGAGCTTCATTACTTACAGAAACTCAATTCACAATAATATCAAATTTACCGTAGAGTTTGAACAAAATAAGTCTATAAACTTTTTAGACCTTACAATTTCAAATATAAATAATAAACATGTTTTTTCTATATTTCATAATCCATCACATACAGATATTACAATTCATAATAGTTCGGTCCACCCTTTCAGTCATAACCTAGCAGCTTTCAACAGTATGATACACAGACTCTCAGCAGTCCCATTAAATATTAATAATTATAACAAAGAATTAAATATCTTAAAACAAATAGCAGTTAATAATAATTACGATGCAAATTTATTTGACAAGATCATAAATAAAAAGATAAAAAAACAGACTTTAGAACAAGTATTACCTTCTGATAAAAATAATAATAAACAATTCAAATAGTTAACATACTCTGGAACACCATCCTTAAAAATTAAATCATTTTTAGAAACTTTAGACATGAATATTTCCTTTAAAATTGACTACAATTTATCCAAACTCATTAAAAATAATAAATCTAATTCTTCAAAATTAAACAATCAGGAGTTTATAAATTAAAATGTGGTAATGACAACTGTGATAAAATTTATATCGGTAGAACTTTTAGAAATTTTAAAACTAAAATTTCGGAACAACAAAAAAACAGATTCCAACTATTCAAATCATTTATTAAAAAACCAACACATTTTCGACCCAAATTTTGAAATTCTCCCTGTAGTCGGTAAATCCTTTAGTTTAAATTTATTAGAGGCCCTTGAGATTAACAAAAATAAATATTCAGGTAATCTTCTCAACGACCAAATAGATATCAATCACTCTCCTTTATTAAGCCTTTTTACCTAGAAGATAGCTTAGGAATGTTTATAGTGAATTAATTTCCAGGTAATATCTTTCAATATCTGTGTTAACATTAGTAAATAAAATTCTGTATTTATGCACTGTATATATTGAAACATTTTTATATTATACGTTCATTCGTTTTGACAAAGCTACTGTGTTAGTGAAACGCGTCAACCAGTTTAAATTGAGCATTCGTTCTAATAAATGAAGTTTTAAACAAATTATATTGTTTTATTTCATCGTTCAGTATGGATCTTCATCAAGTAAAAGCCTCATCTATTCAATAAAACAATTCTTCAAAAATAAATATTACGTCTAACTCCTGTTTGTCACAACTATATACTGGTAAGTAACATGAAAAATATATTAAACTTAATGAATTTTCTTCTTTCAAAAATTCTATTAATCCTTCTCCCATATAATCTGCTTCACTATCACTATCGTCTTGTAAATCAATAATATATTTATTTCCCCCATTAATATGAACTTGCTCAATATTCTTATACTGATCTTCAATTTTGATTACTTTTTTAATACTTTTATGTCAGGCTTCTTTGGTAATATTAGCTACTTCTCTTTTAATGAGGTCGACGACTTCCCTATAAAATTTAGGAAATGTATTGTTACGCCGAATACTCTGTTTCAATTGTGCCCAAATTAAATCGATGGGATTGAAAATACAAAAATAAGTCTCGATATAGAGTGTCCATGTTTTTCAACAATACTCTACAGGGCGTATAATTTCTTAAATTTCTTCGTCTGTAGAACTATAATCAGTTTTTGTTTTGTATAAGAATCTTTAAAGTACAAATTATTATCGATTATAAAATTTTGTAGTTCTTCGGTCTTCTTGTAGCTTTTATTTGGCATTTTATTGAACTGTCGTGAATGATGAGAAGCGTTCTCAAGAGCTATAACACGATTTGTCTCTAAGATCGGAATCAATGTGAATTCAAACCATTCTTCAAAAATATTAGCGTTCTATGATAGTCAACGTTGCAAACTTCCATTTTTTTCCACATATTTTTAAGGCATTTGGAACCCATCCTTCATTTCCACCGAAATGCACAACAATAAGTCTGGATCCTTTGTTAGCCGTTATTGTTGGCATACAACTTTTTGAATCATAAGTCCATCCTTTCTTATCCATGTCGTGCGTATCATACCAAGTTTCGTCCAAATAGACAATTGGCCGCTTTTCTTCTCTATACTTAGTTACTTGTTCCAAATAAGTATACCGCATATCCACTATTCTTCTGCTTTCCCTGTCTGTTTGACGTTTATTAACCGTTTTGAATTTGAATCCCAATTGTTTAATCCAGTTTTCAATAGTTTTCTTACAGCTATTTACCTTACGGCCGGCATTTGTCAATTTATTTCTTATTGTTTCCATCGTAGGTAACTCAATACTTTTATAACAGTCATATATGGTGGTTTTTAATAGTTTTATTAGAGAAACATCTAAAGGTTCAATCAATCCCTTATCACATCGCTTCTTGCGTTCGTACGGCCCATTCTTGGCTATTTTGCATATAGTTGACAGGGGAACTTCAGTTAAATCAGATACGGCTTGCATTAATTCTGTTTCTTTATCGAAACCAAACTTTCCCCGTAGATTATTATATACATTGAAACATATTTTCCTTGTTTCCAAATTTAAATGACGTAGAAGCCTCTTTTCACTTTGATTACAATTATTTAAATTTTCGTTGTTGTTACACAGAATATTTTGGACCGAACTTGGTATTTCCCAACGACGCAACATTGTAAATATTTAATTTTTAACTGAGAATATAATTAGTGTTTTTAAATGAAACTCAAGGTCTCTAGTTAATTCCACAATATAATACAAGTTATTGAAAATTCTAAAAAATTGACAATTGTTTCGATAAATCAATATCATCGTCAGAATGACAGAAGTTACATTTCATTTTATGCCTACCTGATGTTTAGTAGTTATATTTGGCTAGACCAAGAAGTAACCTAACTTGTGATTGGCTTAATATATGTCTATAGAAAAAAGAAGATGTGATATTACAAATATTGAAGCTTGGATATTATTAGCCCTATGGTGATATCCTGGATATCATTTTTCCAATTAAGATCAGTATAACTGTGCAATGATATAGAAAACCAGGAAAACTATATCTGCTGATCTTTACAATTATCACTTAAGAAGACAGTTTATTAGTGGAGAATTCCCTAGATTTAACTGTTCATTGACAACTTCATATTGTGAATTTCTTAAATGTCTTCTTATTTCCAGTTCTTCAAGGAAATCCAGTTCTTGTTTCTTTTCACAAATATGCAGTACTTCTAGTTCTGTGTTAGGTGTCAATGAATGATTGGTGTCAAGTAGATGTTTTGCGTAGTGGGATTTATCTGGTTGTTTTAATCTGTATGCTCGTAAGTGCTCACTGTATCGTATTTCAAAATTCCTAAGGGTCTGACCCAAATAGACAGCATTACATTCTGGACATTTGAGTTTATATATACCTGACTTCTTTAATAGTGGTATTTTTGTTTTTACATTTAACAATTTTGTACTAACGTTACTTTCTGTTTTAAAAGAAATTGTTGTATTCGTTGCTGAAGATATTATCTTTGAAATATTTTTAGAAATATTTCCTGCATATGTGATGGTTTCATAAGTTTTAATTTCATCAGCTTGTTTAGGATATATTAGTTGTAATGCCACTTTTTCCTCTTTTTTACTAATTAGCTTATTTATCATATCTAATGGATAACCGTTAGATGTTGCTATTTGTCTAATTGTATTAATCTCTCTATCAAAATTACATTTGTTCATAGGAACTGAAAAAGCTCTATGTATCATTGAATTATATTCCGCTAGTCTGTGAGACACAGGGTGGTTAGAATTGAATGGAATTGTTACATCAGTTTGTGTTGGTTTTCGGTAAATTGAATAATCAAGTACATTATTAACTCTTTGAATTTTTAAATTAAGAAAATTGATTGAGCTATTTTCTTCAATTTCTAATGTAAATTTAATTTTCGGGTGTAAATTATTGATGTGGTTGAAAAATACATCTAATTGTCGTTCACTACCGATAAAACAAGCTAATATGTCATCTACATATCTATACCAAAATAAAATATTTTTCGAAATATTACTTTCAAAGATCTTTCTTTCTAAATTGTCCATAAAAATGTTTGCTAAAATAGGTGATATACGGCTTCCCATTGGTAAACCTTCATTTTGAATATATATCTTATTGTCAAAAGTGAAATAATTCTGATTAATGCATACATCAAATAAATTAAGTATATCTGATATTATTCCTGGATTAATATTTTTATCTTCTAGTAATTTTCTTACAAGTATTAGACATTCTTTAGGAGGAATTTTAGTAAACATGTTAGTTACATCGAACGATATGAGTTTATAGTTATCTTGTAAGTGGATTGCTTTCAACTTTTTGATTAGTTCTATTGAATTTCTAATTGAGTACTGAGATTCATATCCGTAAGTATTGAGTATATTGTTGAGCTTCTTTGCCAATATATTATTAGGAGCATTTACATAAGAGACTACAGGTCTAATTGGTTTCGTTATTTTATGTAATTTAACTGTTCCATATAATTGTGGACAATGAGGATTCTTATGTATGATAGACCTCTTTTCGTAATCATTTAAAAGATAATTTGAATTATTAACAATATCCCTTACATTCAAATTATCTTTTAAATGATTACGAAAAGAGGTCTATCATACATAAGAATCCTCATTGTCCACAATTATATGGAACAGTTAAATTACATAAAATAACGAAACCAATTAGACCTGTAGTCTCTTATGTTAATGCTTCTAATAATATATTGGCAAAGAAGCTCAACAATATACTCAACACTTACGGATATGAATCTCAGTACTCAATTAGAAATTCAATAGAACTAATCAAAAAGTTGAAAGCAATCCACTTACAAGATAACTATAAACTCATATCGTTCGATGTAACTAACATGTTTACTAAAATTCCAACTAAAGAATGTCAAATACTTGTAAGAAAATTACTAGAAGATAAAAATATTAATCCAGGAATAATATCAGATATACTTAATTTATTTGATGTATGCATTAATCAGAATTATTTCACTTTTGACAATAAGATATATATTCAAAATGAAGGTTTACCAATGGGAAGCCCTATATCACCTATTTTAGCAAACATTTTTATGGACAATTTAGAAAGAAAGATCTTTGAAAGTAATATTTCGAAAAATATTTTATTTTGGTATAGATATGTAGATGACATATTAGCTTGTTTTATGGGTAGTGAACGACAATTAGATGTATTTTTCAACCACATCAATAATTTACACCCGAAAATTAAATTTACATTAGAAATTGAAGAAAATAGCTCAATCAATTTTCTTGATTTAAAAATTCAAAGAGTTAATAATGTACTTGATTATTCAATTTACCGAAAACCAACACAAACTGATGTAACAATTCCATTCAATTCTAACCACCCTATGTCTCACAGACTAGCGGCATATAATTCAATGATACATAGAGCTTTTTCAGTTCCTATGAACAAATGTAATTTTGATAGAGAGATTAATACAATTAGACAAATAGCAACATCTAACGGTTATCCATTAGATATGATAAATAAGCTAATTAGTAAAAAAAAGGAAAAAGTGGCATTACAACTAATATATCCTAAACAAGCTGATGAAATTAAAACTTATGAAACCATCACATATGCAGGAAATATTTCTAAAAATATTTCAAAGATAATATCTTCAGCAACGAATACAACAATTTCTTTTAAAACAGAAAGTAGCGTTAGTACAAAATTGTTAAATGTAAAAACAAAAATACCACTATTAAAGAAGTCAGGTATATATAAACTCAAATGTCCAGAATGTAATGCTGTCTATTTGGGTCAGACCCTTAGGAATTTTGAAATACGATACAGTGAGCACTTACGAGCATACAGATTAAAACAACCAGATAAATCCCACTACGCAAAACATCTACTTGACACCAATCATTCATTGACACCTAACACAGAACTAGAAGTACTGCATATTTGTGAAAAGAAACAAGAACTGGATTTCCTTGAAGAACTGGAAATAAGAAGACATTTAAGAAACCCACATTATGAAGTTGTCAATGAACAGTTAAATCTAGGGAATTCTCCACTAATAAACTGTCTTCTTAAGTGATAATTGTAAAGATCAGCAGATATAGTCTTCCTGGTT
This sequence comes from Galeruca laticollis, assembly GCA_963921935.1. Lineage (NCBI taxonomy): Eukaryota > Metazoa > Arthropoda > Insecta > Coleoptera > Chrysomelidae > Galeruca > Galeruca laticollis. The sequence goes on along the minus strand of OY998181.1, from coordinate 17,330,166 downwards.
TTCTATATCATTGCACAGTTATACTGATCTTAATTGGAAAAATGATATCCAGGATATCACCATAGGGCTAATAATATCTAAGCTTCAATATTTGTAATATCACATCTTCTTTTTTCTATAAACATATATTGAGCCAATCACAAGTTAGGTTACTTCTTGGTCTAGCCAAATATAACTACTAAACATCAGGTAGGCATAAAATGAAATGTAACTTCTGTCATTCTGACGATGATATTGATTTATCGAAACAATTGTCAATTTTTTAGAATTTTCAATAACTTGTATTATATTGTGGAATTAACTAGAGACCTTGAGTTTCATTTAAAAACACTAATATGAGCATATTCCACGAAGTAAGGGTCGAGACAGTCAATTTCATTAAGAATATAATTGCTATATAATAAATATGTATACTGACCCAAATTCCTCAGAAAAACACTACACTCTTTCTTGATGTCTGTCTACCAACTAAAGAGTGAACATCTGTTGTGTTCGAAAAAATTGCCCTCTCAAAATATAGTTATAGTTCAGGAAAATATGGGAAAAATAATATTTGAAATTTATATTCCTAATTTTCCTTAATAAAACGAGCTAAAAGGTGGTGTTAATTGTCTGGTGTTATGTTTAAGATGTTTTTAAATATAAATAGGTTAATATTGTTCAAAGGAATGTATTTTGTTCGTTACATTAAGGATAAGTATCTTAAAAAGTAGGATGGCGCTCCATAATTGCGGGTTAAAAATAATCGTTAGACAGTCGATAAATGTATTTAATAATTATAAAATTAATAAATACATTTTAACAATTATTCGTTGAAATTATAATATTAAATGAATATATCGTCAAATAAGCATTTGAAAATATAATATTGACTGGACTATGACGGTATTCAAGTCAAACGAAGAGCCGAAAGCTTGGAGTTCGCACTATACCTCTTACGCCGACTATACCAAACGCATCCTTCTAAATTTATTTTTGTAGACGCACTTCTTAAAGTACAAACTGAAATCTATATTAAATGCAGTAGTGTTAACGAAATTCATGAATTTAAAAATATAGCCACTAAGAAACGTCATAATTTTGTTAATTCTAAAATTATGGAATATAAAAATAGTAAATTGTTCAAAATGCGATATGTTAAAATTATATCGCATTATTATGCAATTATTCAAAATAGTACAGTGTAAATATAATTTTGAATATGTTCTTCCTCACGTTAAAAGTCACAAACCTTTTCGTTTTAGTTTTCCGTGATTGTAATGGACTATTTATCCAAGCATTATGGATCCCTTGTTCCTCAGTTTCTTGTTCATAACATTGTGCTTATTACTCATCTTCTCTTAAAATATTTTCCTACACACAGTAGAAACTTTCTTCCAGAGGTTATCACCTTCATTTTCTTTCCTCCAATCATATGACCAATATGGACTCTTCCCTATGGGAATTGTGAATGACTTTTCCGGACTCTTCCTGCTAGGAGTCGATGCTGAAGCTGTTGTACTCTTCCCTCTGAGAATCGAAGTTATTAATGGTCATATATATAAGAAATTCCCTTCTTCAATCTCATACTCAATTTCTCATCCACACAAGTGGAAACATTTTAACTCTCACCCCCATAAAATATTTTTCATGTTCGTTGTACGCTCTTTTTGAGCTTAACTCTATAACTCCAATCTAACTTTAATAATTAATAAAATTTAATTATTTTTATAAGATTGTTAAACCTTTTAAAGTTGTTTAAAATTTCAATTAACTGCAAGATGACCAGAGAAAGATTTCAAGTTGTTCAAATTTTTCAATTTTCAAATTTTCAATCTTCCAACTTTTCCCACCCATTTCTGAGGATTAACGTGTGTTACCCACAGAAAATTTTTTTGGATCAGCTTCAAGATGGCCCTATGTAGGCCAAAACTAGTAGATGTGCTGTTGTCATTTATTAAAAAATGCTGTGACATTGACTTCGAGTTTCGTTCAGAAAAATTAATGTCAGCTAGATTTGAGCGATGGATGATATTTACCTTTTAAAGTAAGTACTGTTCTGAGACTTAATTCTCGGTATTTCCTGCATCAATGGGTTGTTCGGGTCCTTTAGTCGCCTGATTTTGCTCCACTTCTCGGCGTAGTGTGTTCCGGACGTCGAGGTTTCTTCTAAAATTGAGAAAGGCAGGTAATTAATCGGTAGAGTCGTACTTACAGTTATTAATTGCAAACTTCAGGTCGGATATTCTCAGATCCCAATCCCGGTGGTCTTGTTCACAATATTGAGCTATCATGGTCTTTTAAGTACGGTTAGCTCGTTCAATGGGATCAGCTTGTGGTGTATATGGAGGGATGAATCGATGGTGGGTTCCTAACCCTTTCAACATATCCTTAGAGTTTACTATCGGTCTTGGACCATTACGATGCAGCAGTTTACTTTCTTACTGCGCGACAGCTGTTCAACAATATCGGTACTGACAGTTTACCATGGACGTTGGTTAGGGAACAGTTGCATATTCCCAGCTAACTGCTGTTGAGATGGTTTGAACTTCAAGCATTGCAGACAGCTCCGGACATACCTGGTTATGTCCTTAAACATTCCTGGCGAGTAGTACATCTTAGCAATATTTGCTATAGTCTTTGCCATCCCTAAGTGTCCGGCAGTAGGGACATCGTGATTTTCCTGTAAAATACGAGATCTTTGCAGTTTCGCTACACATAGCTTCCACGGGTCAGACAGTATCGTTTCGCTCAATTCTCTGAGGTCTCAATAATGTCGGTACAGTCGCCCTTCTTTGATGCTGTAACTTGGAAATTTACCTGGGTCACTTAGTACTTCCTCCTTCTTGTTTCGGTGCCAAGGACATTCCTCCGGAGTATCGGCTATACACACTTCCGCTGGTTGTTCAGGAGTGCTTGGCAGCGGGTTCCTAGAAAGTGCATCGGCCACTCAATTCATGGCACTTCGTCAGTATTTGAATTCGAAATCGTATTGTTGCAAAAAGATGCTCTAGCGGGCTAGACGATCAGACGGACTAGATATTGAATGCAGCCATCTTAAGGATTGATGGTTAGTTACCACCGTGAAATGATATCTTTATAGATAGGGGCGCATCTTATCAATCCCGCATACTATGGCAAGGCATTATTTTTCGATCACTGAATAGTGCTTTTCAGCCGGATTTAAGGTTCGGCTCGCGTAAGCTATCACATGTTCATTACCATATATCTGTTGTATCAGGGTCACCCCTAATCCGTGTTCGAAAGCAACGGTCTGCAGCGTAAACGGTAGACTGAACAGACGCTTGAGACAAACAGGTCTTGATTTTTGCGAAAGCATCCTCCTGTTCTTCAGTCCACTTCCAACAGTGTGTCTTACGTAGTAACTTGGTTAACGGAGCTATTGTTTGAGAAAACGAGGGTGGTACCAAAAGGCTACTCCTAAAAATCTTCGTAATTCTCGGACGCCTCTTGGAGCTGTAAACTTCAAAATACTTTTTACTTTTTCTGGATCGGTACGGATATTTTCTTCGGTAATCACATGACCTGAATATTTCATAGACGGTAGGCAGAAATGACATTTCTCTGGATTTATTTCCAACTTGACTTCTCGAAGACGGTTGAAAACCTCAGCAAGCTTTTGCAAATGTTCTTTAAAAGTTTCCCCTAGTGCAATAATCTCATCCAAGTATGCAAATGCATATCGATCCAAGTCAGGGCCGATCTACTAGTCCCTGAAATGTAGCGGGTGCTAAATGTAATCCAAACGACATAACTGTGAAAAGGAAAAATCCGCGTCCTGGCATAGTAAAGGCAGTGATGGGTATGCTTTATGGAGCCTAACGGGACTTGCCAATATTCACTCTTCAGATCTAAACTGAAGATAAACTTTGCGCATCGCAATTTATCCAAAATAGCATTTATGAATGGGAGAAGATAGGCGTTCTTCTATTATCAGAAGAATCACTATCTTCACTAGCTGTCATCAAATGAAATCCTTAAACAAGAATTTCCATAAAAAGACGAAAGCCTAGAGAAAATTTGGTATTAGTCCACATTGTCCATTCAGTATTTCCTCGGGCGCCAGATTTTTGGGGTGGTTTACTCCGCCGAACAGGTAGCAACAGATGGAGGTTCAGTAATTACAGGGGTCTGTTGTTATTGATCTTGACAAGGTACGTAGTGTGAAAATAGGCTTTAATTGTTTATCACAACAGAATGCGAAAACCTCTCATTTGTGCTCCGGCCTGGGTAGCGAACACTTATGAGATTATTTCGCATATCTTATATCAAACTTGCCTTGGAAACCTCTCGAATTTTGCACCGGCCTGGGCAGCGTACATGTACGAGATTCGACCAAGTTATTTCAGATCAAATATCCTAGTTTTATATTAATATTACAACAGCCTATTGTACTAAATCAAATATTAAGATATGCGAGAAAAGTGTTGGTTTACCCACAAAAAAGATGAAATTTTGAAAAAAAAGTTTGAGTTTTTTTCATTTTTCATCAAGAAACACACGAAAAAATGGTTTTTAGACACTTTTCGTTACATGTCTTGTTAGCACGATACAGCCTCCGGAGTGCAATAACTCACAAATTTTATGATTGAATATTGTTCAGGACATCTTACAGATGAACCCTATTGATTTTTAGCTCACAATTGCCAGTAGAACGGGTGCTATGGTACTTGAAGTACGACATTTTGGTCATTTTTTGAGGAATTTCAGTTTGTTAGCACGATACAGCCTCCGGAGTGCAAAAAAGTTAGCAATTTTATGATTGAATATTATTCAGAACATCTCGCAGTTGAACCTTGTTGATTTTCAGCTGACCACAGCTAGTACAACAGGTGCCATAGTACTTTAAGTACGATATTTATGTCGTTTTTAGAGAAAATTCAGATTGTTAGCACGATACAGCCTCCGGAGTATACACAAGTGACTAATTTTATGATTAGATATTATTCAGGGCGTCTCATAGATGGATTGAAATTCAGCTCACTAAAGCCTGTACAACAAGTGCTATGGTACTTGAGGTACCAAATGTTTGTCATTTTTGGAGAATTTTGAGTTTGTTAGCACGATAAAGCTTCGAGCGTGTATACAAGTGACCTATTTTATGATTGAATATTGTTCAGGGCGACTTATAGATGAACTTAATTGTTTTTATGCATTTTTGGAGAAATTTCGGGTTGTCAGTACGATACAGCCTCCGGAGTGCATACAAGTGGCCAATTTTATAATTGTATATTTATCAAGGTATCTCACAGATGTACCTTATTGATTTTTAGCTGACTATAGCGAATACAGCGGGTCCTATAAATCCAGATATACTGCATGTTTGGTTACTTTTGGAGAAATTTCGGTTTGTTAACACGATACATTCCTCGAAGTGTATACAAGTGACAACTTTATGGTAGAATATTATTCAGGGCATTTCACAGTTGCGAAAAAGTTAGTTTTAATCTTTGAGACCGTTTATTTAGTTCTAGATTGCACACACATACGCAGAAAACTAATGTTAAAACAAACTGAGTAAAAAACGATTGTATTTATAACGAAAATAAAAATTTACAAAAAAATTTCATATTCGCTTACCTCGTGCACGAAAATCTGTCTCAAGAATCGGTCACATCAGAAGACAGTTGAGAACGGCCAAAACGGTCAAAAATGGTCAGAATAGTATATTCTATATCAAGGATAGAATAACCAAAATTCTACACGAGTAGGAAGATTTGTTTCCAGATCCGTAGGCGAGGGAAATGATTCTAGTAGTGTAGAATTTCGAATTTCACCCGTGTTTTAGACTATACTTTTTCTGCGACTATTAAATAAAAAAACAAAACAACATATATTGAATTGCTAAATCCTTAATTTCTGGAGTAGTTATGGTGAAATCATCACTGCTGTCAGTATCAAACACTAGAAAGGAATGAAGCCATGTAATAGCTATGATTGAAATAAAATCATATGAAGTATTAATTAATTTTAATTTAAAAAATAGATAATTAAACAACTTTGACAATGGACACTTCTGACAGTTGACAATTGTTGCTAAATAGCGTTTTTATTTTCTTCTTAAAAAGTGCCACAACATCCACTTCTACTGCACTTCTGGCTCTAATAAGTAATAATCAACGACCACATTAGTCACTTTATGTTCACTTCATGCATTTTGATATTTCTGCATCACTTATACTCTGCGTAGTGCAGCTGATGTAGAAAACGGAACACGCCTATTTTCTCTTTCCGTCAATTGAACCGTCACAATTAGAGGGCGCCACAAGTATTCATTCCATACTAAAGGCGAGAATGAATATTCTTGGCCTTGGGTTAGAATGAAGTTATTCCATAATCAAAAACAACGTTAGAATAAAGAAATTCTATAATAGTAGTAGAAAAAAATGGTATTCCACCCACTAGCTAAAACAATTGGATATTGCTTCAAATAGCAAGGAACCAAATACACTTGATTGACAAAGATCGCCACCGGCTTTTTTACTTTATAGTAATATTCTAAGACTACATGTAACTAGAGATCTAAAAATGATCGAAGAAAGACATTTTAATAATAATAATAGGGTTTTTCGCTCTTTAATGTAGCATATCAATTTTTATGTCTTATACGCACTTTTTCATTAGTTATTCGTTTTACCCATGGTATGCGTAACATTCTTGGGTACAATTATATTTTAAAAGCATAGATTTCCATGGTTTGATCAAGTGTCCAATTCTCAGTAAAATGGATAACCTAGCAGCTTATCATTAGTAGACGAAGTTTCAAACTAACATCTGACCTTATAATTAATTGTTTCATATTTGTAAAGGCCCTTCTGGCTTACTCAATTCTTCCTCCAATTTCCGTTCTTATGTATTAATAAAGTGAACATTTTAGAGCCGATGAGTTGAACTGGACATACAGGTAAATAACTATTTTACTTTCTGTCAATTCCAATTTCATTTCATAAGAAATATGACTAAGAATTGGCTGGGACCGACTTTAAAAATATTTTTCTTGAATATGAGTAAAAAACGGAAAACTAGAAGCTTTTATCTTTAGAGATTCTCTTGAGAAGATAAAAGAGCGTGTAAGAGAGTAAGAAGTGAAAAGTAAACAGAGTGATAGATGTTTATTATGGACGGGTGCGGGACTACCATAGTTAGGCAGGTCCCTGGGGATATTCGGAATGAATCTTGGAGGAGGGGCGGCTGCCCGCCACCAAATGCCACCCGCCGCCGCCGCCACTTCTTGGACAAATTGCCAGCAAGGAACAAACGTAGACTTGAATCATGTTAACTGTAATATTCCACCAAAAAAAAATTTTGTTAAAATTTTGATCTAAGAATCTTTAGAAGCTCTAGGAATTTATTTATTATTTGAGATATCCATACAATACAATATTCCGGTATCAAAAAGAGGTTTATTAGTTTTAATTTTCCTTTGTACATATTATGTGTTACCTTGAAACACCTATATTTTTTACACAATAATCTTTTAGAATTGAATTATTATTGTGGCAATATTAGTTTAACACTTTGTTTTTGGATCTTTTTTCTCTTAGAAACCAGTTTATAACGAAATGCTGCCCCTATTTACTAAATACTTGTTGCTGAAGATGTTATTAATCATTGGGATCTGAAATAATACTTAATGAAACTATCTATCCAAAGGTAGTAGTTAATTAATAAAAGTTAATTGCGATAGTTTAAAAGTGGATACAAACGCTGAGATATTAGATGTAGAAAGTCATCACAACGAATACGTCAAGTGGAAGTCTATTTTCCAGCAATTGCCTAGATTGTCAATACTTTTCTAGAATGTCGATTATATTTAAATTTTGTCTTAGTTTCTTTGTCAATGTTTTGGCTTCAAATCTCTTATATTAGGTACTATGCCTAGAGATTCACGGCTTGACTTGATATTCAAGCTACTTGACTTGAAATTAACTTGAATTCAAGTCAAGTATTAATTTTTAATGTCAAGTATCTATTTATCAATTACTTGAAAAATCAAGTACTTCTATCAAGCTACTTGATTTTTAGCAGTTCTATAAATGATGAAAATAATGAGAATGAACGTTTCGAAAAACACTTTTATTTATGAAACTTATTGCATAAAAGAACCTGAAATATAAACTATCTTAAAATGGAAACACAAATTAAATCGCTATGAATCATAACAAAATGCATCATCGACCTCTCCGTGTCTGTAGGCTTCAAAGTTTTCATATTTTCCGTGTTATCACAAAGAATGTTCATAAACTTTTTCATATTGAGGCCCCATCGCAGCATATCCAAAGTTGAATTCTATCTTGTTATGACATCCACTTTTGACATAGCCATTGTTAAATTCAGAGTAGTGCAAAAATTTTCGAATTTTTTAAATTCTTTCCAAGACAATGAATTTTTTTATTGGAGATAGCGAATTTAGATTTCCAGTTATTTCATCACTGTCCGATAGGGTAGCATCTGTCTCTGTCTCTTGAAACTCAGAATTCGATCAAGTATTTCTATAAAATCTATTGCCCCCAAATTTAAAATATGCGCAAAACATACGAAGTGACTATTTTTAGGACCAATGTCGGAAATAAACCCTGTAAGCTCATTCATAAAAGTGAAATTGCTGTTTGCATTATCGGTTGCAATTCCTTGCACAGAATTTGTTTAATCGGAGAATTCCAATGTATCAGCAAAAAGCTTGCTATCCATCTGCCAGTATGCCATCCAAAAGGATGGCATGCAATTTCCAATTATTATCAATGAAATGAGCAGTAATCCCATAGTATCTTTTCATACTAAAAGAAGACCAACCATCTATCGTGAATTATATTTCCAATTTTTATTCCTTTAGTAAACTTTGAGGGTATTCTGTGCTGACTCGAACATTTCCATTATCAAAGAATTCATTTTATTCCTACCAGGCAAAAATTGAACGGTAGGTACGTTTTCACCATATACTCCACAAGTAACTTTTGAAATTTATCGTATTGGAAATTCTGAATATGTAGGAAAAATCCAATTATTATATAAATATATTAATCTATATACGAATTATAATTTATAAGAAGTAGTAATAAGTAGTTTTTGTTTTAAGAAGGTAATATTCTTTTTCTACGGCCCCATCACCCGAAAATAACAAAATTCGCACTCTTTGTTTGTTTATAAACTAATAAATTTCACACGTGCGCAGAAATATTATCCACACATGTGTGGTGAATATTTTCCACACACGTGCAGAAAATAAAGAGTAATTACAAACTTTAATACAAATTTCGAAGGAATTTTATTGTGTTCGTAGGAAAAATAGTGTACACAACTAGTAAAGAAAGTGACTTTCCTACACTCGTGAGATTTTCTCACTCGGCTATCGCCACGTTCAACAACATTCTCACTCGTATGAAACGTATCACCTTCTACACTAGTTGTGTAATATACTATTTCCGACGACCACTAGGAAATATGGCCCATTTCATATAGTTTTCTACTAGTGAAAATTTAAAATTGCAAACGAACCCGTGTGAAATGAAAAAAATGAGAAATCTGATTGGCCGACAGCTGTGTGTAATTATTTTGCACACAGGTCGATGATTATCGATGTCTACCTGACATTTTGAGATTGATTTTTGAACTGTTAGCAAGTGAAAAGGCGAATTGGAGAGAATTATTGAATTTTCTGTAATTATAGTAACCTTACCATAAACTTGTATTTGAAAAATAATTACTAACTCTGCGTTTTTTGTGGCCCTCGGAAAAATATCGTTTATAACATGTGTTGAAAATTCGATTTCACACTCGTTTGCTTAAGCCACTCGGCTCGTGGCTCAATTCTGCAAACTCGTGTGTACTCTTTTATTTTCAATACTGGTTATACAGTATACTATTCTGTGAAACCCTATTTCAGCGTTCAACGATAACCTGGCTAAAAGCTGATAACTTACCCTTTCAATTGAAGTACTACCACTACCACTTAGCCAACTTCAAATCGTACTTTCCTTATTGGTATTGGTGCTTGCAGAGGAACTTGTACAGGAAGTCGAATGTTCTAATTTCCCAAAAGTTTGTTCATAGATTTTAGTATGTTTGGATTGCAAATGCCTTTTTAATGCAGATGTTCCACAATTTTTCATTTTTAGTACGGTAGGTTTCGTTGTGCATTTCCCTTGCTTATCAGTATTTTTCGTACTCTTCGGATCTTGTTCAAGAGTGAAACAATCCGTGACTTTTTTTCTTTCCATTAGTCTTAGTTTTTTTGTGTGCTGGCTCTTGCACACGTGCACGATCCTCGGATTTAGAAGTATTTTCCTTTAACACATATTCTGACTCGCTGGTTTCTGATTCCATTATTTGCGATGAATAACTCATTTTTTTTCTGCAGAGCACAGGTTTTAAACACTTATGTAATTTTGTTAGGTAACAAATCACAAAATTGGACAAAACTACCATTCACCAAGCAAGACTACTCAGGAGAATAGCTACAAAAACATTTCATTGCAATCTCAGCTTTGCGTAGATGAACAGCATATGAAACCAAGTACTACCCTGAAATATCTAGGGTATGCTTCAAAAGGAAACACAAATGCAAACGCACACATTATGCAACAGGTACGCAAAGCTAAGATTGCAATGAGTACACTATACCCACCCATTTGCACACATAGTAACCTAACAACACATAACAAAATACTTACATACAAATACATCATCAGGCCAATACTGACATACGTAGCCCAATGGGACAAAACATAACTTCTACTCCCTGCAAATGCTTCAAAACAAGTGTCTGAGGATGGCAATCAAACACAACTACTATCCCAGGTTACCCAAAAATACTTGGTTACATGACAAAGCCGATACGCCAACTATCAAAGACTTCATAAACCAAATCTCGTCAAATTTTTACAATAATTGTCTGCCAGAAGATCTTCGTAAAAATCTCACAGACGCTAATCGCGCAGGAGACATCCGAGATAGTGGGTGTAGGCTTCTGCATGGCACGTTAATTACATAACAAGGTTGCATAACTCCAAACCTATTGCATCACACAAAGTGTAAATCATTCCAAACAAACAAACTTAATTGAAATCAACGTTAGTCATGTTGCCGTCTCAAAAACTAAAAACCCCATATCATTTTTGAAACCCTGTTTTTTAGCTACTTTTCAGGGATAACCTAGCCGATATATTCTAGGAGTCACAAACATTTGAGGTACAAAGTTATTGGAAAAAGTGAAAAATTATGGATAATGCCTACGGGCAAGGAGCCATGAACCCCTAACAGGACGAGCACAATAAGAAGAAAAATGGCCTGGACATCGGCTCACATATTTATATTATGTATTTTTCTAATTGTTGTACAAAGATTTCATCACAGGAATAATAGTTATTTATTGTACAAGGGAAAAAGTATTAGATTTTAGCTCGAGGTTATGTTGTCTCCCGACGCGAAGCAGAGGGAGACAACAAACCGAGAGCTAAAATCTAATATTTTTCCCGTGTATAATACACTATTTTTTTCTGTGACAGGAAAAACGACGATTCAATAGTGAAAGAACATATTATTACAATATATTATAGTCAGAATGTTATCGATATGAAATTTGAATTTTTAAACTAATAAGCTGTTGTAGTTATAGCGACAATTAGACCTGCGTTGCTAAGGAAAACTTCAAAGTAATCAAATATATGTCAATTTAATTCTGTGATTTGATTCAAAAATTGCGAACTCAGTGATTGTTTAGTAGTTATTTTGGAAAATATAAAGTTAAAAAATGTCTAATTCCGAGTTTTCCCTGACTCTTGATATAAAGGAAATGTAACTTATATTCAATAAAATATTCTAAAATCAAGTATTTTCCTTTATCTATATGTATATATGTATATATATATATATATATATATATATATACAAATTGAAAAATATCTTTTTGGGGATTGCGCAAAAGAGGAAAAATACACTCTATTCAATTCTCCAAGCTTTCGTAAATCTTTATTTACATCATCAGGGAACTACAATAAGGAAAGAAAAACATAAATTATAAAAAGTGTTCTTACAAACATTTCTACAACTTACATTGATCTAGATTGCATCATAGATCTTGAATACAGGAAAAGTGTACAACAGCAAGTCATTTAAGAAATAGGTCCAGTCGGCAATACATTTGCCTACTACTGGTTCGAATTTAAAACATTATTAAAAAGTAAAAAGTTAAAACATTAAAATCGAAAATCCACACACCCACGCGGACTTGTGAGAATAATGGCGGAAACTGAAAATGTCAGGTTACGTACAGCATTCATCATTACTAAATGAATGAAAAGAATCGATCTTTGCAATGACGCGAGATACTGAAACAATCGAATTGAAACTTTCAAGAGAATACCGGGGTGGTACCAAAATTATGGAACTGTTATGAAATATCACTCCAATGAAATTCACATTAACGAGAATTAATATGTAATTATTGATGTTATTTATTATTATTATTATTAATATTATTATGGATCTTTTAATAAAGGGGGAACACCTACCATGATGACACAAGTAGGAAACTAGTGAAAATCATTAATATTATCATTATTATTATAAATATTATTATTGTTATTAATATGAAGACAATTGTGCTTATCAAGCGTTAGGAGGAGGGAGTAGAGATTACTCAAATTCTGAATGTCAGTCTTCTTATTCATACAACCTTCTTCTTGGAAGATGAAAGCCATTTCCAAAAACAATCTTTTGTTATAACTTCTCTCACGAGAAAGGATTTTAACTCCTTCAAAATCAATGACATGATCCAACGAGGAGACATGATTAGCCAGAGAACATCTTTCAGGATGTAACCTTATATCACTTTTATGGAGGGATACACGGCTAGAAATTTTTTGGGAGGTTTGACCAATATATGAGAGGCCACAACTGTTACAACACAGCTTATAAACAACATTACTACAATCCACGACAGGTATCTTGTCTTTCAAAGGACTATAAATTGACTTAACAATCAGGGAACTCCTGCAGGCAAACCTAACATTCTGTAAGTATTGTGAAAAAATCCTAGTAAGTCTGGGCGTAATTTCCTTTATATAAGGCAGAGAAACCGTTAAAACGGAAGGAATCGTTCTAGAGGCCGAGAGAGGATCCAACTCAGTTGCACCTGCTGCGTCAATTGATTGTATTGAAGTATGTGATAAAACAGAAGACGTGTGGAAGATGATCTTTCTTAGTAACTGTTTTGGATAGGAATTGTCTAGGAACAAATTGAAGAGAATATCACGATTCTTATTTCTAAAAACAGGGTCAGAGAGGTTCATAACTCTAGCTGTCATTTGTTTAACCAAGTTAACCTTTATGCTAAATTTATGGTAAGAATTGTAGTTGATATATCTCCCAGAGCTACTTTGTTTTCTATACCAATCAATTATAATCAAATTATCAGGAGACCTAGTCCATAAAGTATCTAAAAAGGGGACAGCCATGTTAGAGTTTTCTGTTTCGAGAGTAAACTGAATGTAAGGATCATAACTATTAAAGGTGAAAAGGAGATCTTGGGTGGAGTCCACAGGGCAAGCCAGGATTATATCATCTACATATTTCTTGATGAAAGGTACATTGAAAGGAAGTACCGGAAGGACCACGTCCATTACATAGCACGCTAATATCGGAGAAATACTAGCTCCCATAGGAGTACCAAAAGTCTGTATGTAAAATTTATTATTAAAAGAAAAGCAGGTAGAACTGAACAGGAATTCAATCAACTCAATGAACACGTCAATATCAATATTACACACCGCACAAATGGATGGCCAGTGTTCGTGAACTGAACGTATAACTGCTTGTAAATACACATGGCTAAAAAGTGAAACCACATCCAGACTGACCAAAACATAGTTTTGTGGAAGAGTTCTTCTGTTAAATAATTCAAAAACCTGGAAGGAGTCCTTATTGAAATACTCATTCTCATTACTGTATGCCTTAGTCAAGATATCAGTGAGGAAAGAGGTAATAATATATATATATATATATATATATATATATATATATATATATATATATATATCCGGGAAAAAAGTACTCACTTTTTTCCCGGGGAAAAAAGTAATTTCGTGAAAAGTTGTATTTTGTTACCTGTCAACAGAGATAAAATGTCAAATTTTTTTCCTGTTACAGAAAAAAGAATATTTTCAATAATAATAATACTGCGCGATTGATTCAGTCAGCTCGGAAGTCGGAGAGCCCCCGTATTTTGTCTAAGGGCGAGCGAGCTTGCAGAAATATACGCCGTGCGACACGTGCGTATCAAGATCAAGTAATATCAAGTAATAAATATCTCAAATGAAGTCAAGTCAAGTATGTAAATTGTCACGAGCTTGATTTTCAAGTGAACTCAAGTAGTTGGTTGAAATATCAAGCTACTTGACTTGATGAACCTCTAACTATGCCAGGAGAAAGTTGATTTTTCTTTTAAAAGATGGTCTATGCACATCTGTCTATGATATCGTTTGGCCCATTATTTATAGGTGAATGTGTGAAAATTGACGCCCGTCCTTTTCAAATATGAATCGAAGGAATAAAACAAATTAAATCGTAAAAATAAAAAGATTGGTGTTTTGTTCTTGGTTACCCAGATATTGATAAAAAACAAATATCTAAAATTAAATCTGTAATTTTTATTAACAACAAATTACTGTAAATAAGGGAGGACGTCATCCTACACACAACGTCGTCCATCAGGAGCAAATTCTTGATTTTGTTGAAGTATAACCAAGTACAATTCTTTATTTAAAGATTGAATTCCACATCTGTTTATTGACAATGCCGCGAAAATTAAGACTTGAATATGAAAAGTTATGCATTGTTAAGGAATTGGCAACAAGGAAAAAAACATACTCCATTTCCAAAAATGATTTAATTGCATGTTTTGATATTTAATAATTCTTAATTTTCCTATACCATTCAAAATATTTTTGATTTTGTGTTCTTGGGTTTAGGTTATAAATAAAACAACTAAATATCTTCTACATACTTTGACGTTTCGCTCATCCTTGTTGGGAGCTTTCTCAAAAAGATGTTATGTCTTATTTGGACAGAATAAAATATTTACAATTAATCGATATAAAATTTTGGAACTTGTACAAAAAAGACTCTGAACACGTATAAAAACAAGTTTGTTGATAAAATAATCAAGTTATTTACCTCAGAACCAAATTCACGATATACGAGTGAAATCAAAAGTGTATAGTATTTTTTTTTGTTATTGGATGTATATATTTTAGTTACTAAATTCATTACACAATTAAATTATGATAGAATTGATTTTTTATGTCTTGTTTATCGTTCACTGAATTCTTCTCTTTTTTTATATGTACCATTCCTTTGTTTGCCAATTTATGGTAAGTGGAATTCTGTGTTAGTATTCTTGTACTATTGAAGTCAAATTCATGGTTTGCCGTGGTTTCGTGTATACGCAGGGCGGTGGAAACATTTTTTGTGTACTTGTGACCATTTAGGTGATTTTCTAGAGTTTGTGTTGTCATACCTATTTCTTGTGGATTTTTCGTTGACAGTTCTTTTTATTTCTGTGGCTATTTTTTTTCAGAGGGGCAGTTTAACGTGTTTTCGTTTTCTGGATCTGCTACTAAGTTTTCGGCTTTCCTGAGTTCCTCAACATCATCTTCATAAAGCATTCTGCTATAATACTTTCCCATATTTTTATCATTTCCGTGATTACATGTATTGTTACGCCATTTTCATTTCCCTTGTTTTATTGAAATATTTGGTCGGTGCTTTATCTTTGTGTAGAATTGTTGTTATGCCTATCGTTCTCTATTTCTTTCAATTTTTGTATGTTGAATTTGCCATATTTCTGACTATCTCTTATGATCTTCTGTCCGATCCCTGCTTTGTATTTACCCACTTTAATCTTGCCGTGTTTTTTTGTTCGTCATACCATTATTTTTCCTCCTTTCCTTGACTCTTCTTCTCTATAACTTGCTTTGCTCCTTCCAGCACGACGTTTTTTATTTATTTCCAATTATTTTTGATATCTGATGTAATGAGTGTCTGATTTTCGATATTTTCTGTAATTTTATCTTCGTATTGTTTTCTTATTTTTTCAGTTCCTAAGTTCTCTGTGTTAAAAGTGCTTGTGTCCTTCGGTGCGTTATAGTTCGTTGCGTCTTTTAGTTCTCTCATTTTTGTCATTACTAGGTAGTGATCAATGTCTGCGTTTGCGCCTCTGTACGTTCTTGTGTCAATTGTTTCTTTACAGATACCTCTCGGGGCCAATACGTGGTCTGGTTCTCCACTTGTCCTCTTGTGTGCATCCAGGTTACTTTGTGTTTTTTTGGGTGTATGAACTTTGTTGATAGTATTGCCATGCTCATGATTCCAGCTTACTGGCAGAGTCTTTGACCGTTATCGTTAGTTTTATCATGTATAGTTCCTTTTTCGTTGCCTATTGTTCCTCTTAAGTATGTTTCTTCACCCAACTGTGGTTTGGTGTCCTAATATTATTATTTCGTGTTTCCTTGATATTTATTCGCAAACTTTAATGACCGTGTCGTAGAACTGGTCATTTGCGTGCGATTCTGCAGTTTCTGCCATTGCATAAATATTTAGTATGCTTATTGTGTTCTTCCTCATTTTCAATCTCAGTGTTGCGATTCTTCAATTTTCTGGTTTTAAGTTCATTATATTACTTCGAATGTTCCTCTTTACATAAAACCCACTCCGTTGTTCCCTTGTTTATTGTCTCCACTATAGACAAATGTATATTCACCTTTCGTTATTTCCAATTTTTCTCCCATCTAACCTCTTGAACTGCATTGACATTTATATTATTTTTCTCCTAATTTCTTCCATTTTGCCTGAACATTGTTTTAATATTCCAAATCGCTATTTTTATCTGCTTTCCTTGTTTTCCTTTTTCTTTTTGTGTGGTTTAGCATTTTTGAGTGTTGTATGCTTATAACATTATATGTATCAGTTCTGTTTTCTTATTCCACCTTTATTTCACCTTTTCCTTCTGATTTTCAGTAACACCCGAATACGTAGCCTCTGTCATCGCCATATATTTGTCCTGGTCCCCCTTGCGTGATCTAGTTTTTTGTGCACAGTTCTGTTTCCTCGTTGTCTTATACGTTTCTTCTCTTATTTTATCGATCTCTGTTGAGGTTCCTCCGTTTGCTGTTCTTGATTTCCCTCATTCCTTTGGCGTTTGTTCAGCACAGACTCCGGCTGTATGGGGTGTTCCAGTTTCCCATCGCTTTACATCCTCTATAGAATATTGCGTTCCGCTTATGATAAGTTTATTATAGTTAACTGTCGCTAAGTGTCCCTGTTTCCTTGCTTGATTCATGTGGTCAGGTGTTTTCTTTGTAACTGTATTTTCTTGGGATAGTATCCGCTATCTTTGAGATTCCTTGTTCTGTTTCCGCTTGTCCTCTCGATTAACATTGGTCTGTCTTAATTTTCACCTTTTCTTCCTATTCTTCTTATGTCCACTACGTCATGTTTTGTTTCTATTCGTATTCCAGTCTTGTCTAGTACTTTTTTAATCTTCTGTTCTTGAATTTGTTTGTCTTCCTTTTCGTTTACCTCTATTCCAAATATTATTTGGTGTTTTCTCCTTATATCTCTTTCGAGCATCTCTATTTTTTATTTTGTAGGTGTATTTCTCCTTTTACTTTTTTAGTATACTGTTTTCTCTCCTTGGTTTCTGACTTTAATAATGTGAGTTCTTTTTTAATATAATCTAGCTTTTGCTCCATTCTCCTCTCTCTTTCCTCTATTTGTTGGTGTCTCTCTTCCTCGTTTTTGATTTTTACTCTCAATTCTTCCATAAAGCTCTCCATTTCTGCAAGACCTATTCAGTTTCAGTGTCTCGCCCTCTGTTATACACTGATAATCTATTTATTTAAATTTTCAACCAGAAAAGCGAGATGAGCCAAAATCTGATTTTGCTTGCAATATTCAATTAAATTTAAATTCTTGATCCGGCCCTGCTATATTTTAGATTGACTTCATTTATTTGAGGTATTCAGCTTTAATCACTTAGGTTTTTTACTTCCTTTCTATTTTCATTTGGGATCTTACATTAGATATTAGTTGTAGGTTATATTCTACTTTAAATTGAAATCGTATTCGGTACTTACAGTCTTACTGGTTGTTATTTATCACAATTTAAATTTTATTTCACTTTGTGTTAGGCGTAAAATAGTTAGCTCGCACATTAATATCCGTATACACCTTACGAAGGTCAGAACTGGACTTCTATCACCGATCTTTTTTCTTCCATATACAAAAACTTCCTCTTAGTCGAAGACATTGTTACACTTAGATCAGAATATCGCAATTAAATTAGGAATGTGTACAAAGGATGAATGAATTCTAAAAGAGGTTTCTCCAAACTAAACTCGAATTACCTAATTTTCTAGTTTTGTGACTACAAATACCTACCTAGTTATTCTATGGTTACAATAATTTATTTGGAATTCTCGAGTTTTGGCACCAATTTTAATCGCCTTTATTGTCCCTTGTTGGAAGGTAAAATTTCATGAACTTCATATGTAATATGGAGTACATCTACGTGGCGTACCCCATATTAGGGATACTAGAGCCAGAAACAGATTTTATATAAGTGTTTGTAATTCTTTCATATGTCATGTCAAGGTAAAACGGAATAATATAAAAAGGATAGAAGCTATTAGGTCTTGCAGAGAGAAGTGCATGTGATACATGAAAAGTGCAATAACATATCCTACAATCTGCCTTAGAACAATATGTCAAAAACAACCAGAAGATATTGTCAGCTGCAATCTCGGAAGAAAGCCAGTTTTTACGGTAGACATGGAAAATAATTGGTACAACATTGTTTGTAATTAGACAAACATTTTTTTGGAATAACGAGAAGGGATATGTGTAGCCTCAGTTTTGAGTTATGCCAAAGAAGTAACATTAAAAATCCATTTAGTATCCGTAAGAAATACACAGAATCGAAATGGTTATCAAGCTTCCTAAAACGGAATAAAGAATTATCGTTTCAAACGCTGCAAGGAATATTATAAGTTAGAGTAAAATCATTTACCAAAGAAATTGTTGCCTCGTCTTTTGATCTTTATGAAACTTTGCTAGAAAATGTAAATCACAATCCAGCACGTATATTCAATTGTAACTAGACTGGCATAAGCACCAGAAAGGTATTACTATGAAGGGAAAAATACAAGTGGCAGCGCTTGCTTCTGTCTAAAGAGGATCATTTATGACAGTGGTTATCTGTTTCAATTCAACTGGCCTTTATGTTCCACTTTTAATAATTTTTGACAGGAAGAATATGAAACAGTAATTGATGAAGGGAATGACTCCTGGTTCCACTTACTCCTGCCCTCCATCAGGATGGATACAACAAGAAATTTTTGTTCAATGGATAAGACATATCATGGTTTATTGTACACGTAAAGCAGACTCGGGATGATCCAGTTGTTCTGGGTCTCTATGGCCATTACTCCCATACCAGGAACTTGGAAGTGATCACTGTAGCAAGAGATAACCATGTTCACATTGTATGCTTACCACCACATTCCAACAACAAAATGCAGCACCGTTTAAAACATTTTATGAACAAGAAATAACATCCGGGTTGAAGAAAAATCCAGGACATATTATGACAGTTTATCAAATATGAGAGCTATTTAGAAAGACCTGCATGAGAGCAGCAGTTGTGGAAATGGCAGTGAATGACTTCACAAAAACAGGCTTATGTCCCGTAGATCGCAATGTATTCAGAGAAGACGAATTTATGGCTGAATCGTTAATAACTGACCGGAGAGTGGTCAGAATACATCAGTTTTAGATCAACAAGAAAAAATAAAACAGCAACCATCAACTTCAAAGCTAGTATTACCGTCAGACTTAATGCCGATCCCAAAGATGGGCGAGAATTTAAGAAAAAAGAAAAGATCTAATGCCGGAAACGCTCTTATTGTCTCAAATTCTCCGTAGAAAGATGAGCTAGAAATAAGTTATGCCATAAAGAGTAGTCCTTCTAAATTTAGAGTAAAGAGAAATCTCACTTGTGTAGGTAAGAGAATAACTTTAAAATACTCAAAGTTTGTTTTTGATCAAAAAAATGAAACATACAAGAATAAAAAGAAGATTTTCTCCATCGTCTTCATTGGGCTCTAAAGTTGGAATAATTTTGGATGATGGTGGGGAGATACCATTTAGCGAGGACGAAGATGATGCAGAATGTATGTTTTGTAAAACCCTCGTCTCCGACGATCGTCTTGTGAAGAATGGAATCGGTGTTATGTGTGTGTGTGTGTGTGTGTGTAGGTGTGTGTGTGAAATGGTCCCAAAATGAATGTGCAGGATACTCTGGTAAAATTTACATTTGTGATTTCTGCAAATCAATCAAAATTTTATGTATCTTAAATTTTATGTTTTGTGTGATTGTTTAGTTTTTAAATCTCTTTACAATCCTTTAGGATGTACCCCATATTAGGCTATAATTCTTTCTTCTTCTTTTTTCAGCCATCTTCTATCCATTGGATATAGGCCTCTCTCATGTTCGACCATACACTACAATAGGCTATAAAACTACCCCAGATTAGGAAAAATATGTGCCTAATATGCGATTAGCAGTGGACAGCTTTAGGTACAAATTTTTTTTGTAAATACATTTATATAACAAATTTGAGTTCTGAAACGCACAATGAAATAATGCGTACATCGTCATACACATCGACGTAAATGTATTTATATTTCCGCAGGAAAAATAATTTCTTACGTATTTTGATTATCTCCAAAAGTAGCCCATGTAAGAAAATTTCCACTAATTTATCATTTCTAGGCACATCAATTAGCTTCTTCAATTACTGGATATAACTCCTCAGTAACGGAAACCTCGACCTCCAATTCTGCCTGTTACACGACTACAAATCAATCTGTTTTGAAAAATATGTCTAATATGCCAATTTTTAACCAAGTAATTGCACCAACACAATAAATATAAACATTAATTAATACAATGTAATACCAGTATTTCAATAAGTGACTTGTTTTGGTCAGATTTAATTGAATTTTGATTCATACTAGCTGCTCGTAGACAAAGTATAGTCTGATACTTGATGAGAATAAAAAAAGTCGATACTCGAAATTCCCACTCGTATAGTTTTTTCTATTTCAATCTTGTTACAGAATATACTATTCTACATATTTATTAAATCGTCAGCATATTTCTAAATCAGTTTTATTCATTAGTTGGTGGAATTGACCCAAAGGACAAAATTCTGTATCCCGTTTGTGCAGTAGAGATGGACTCCTGTCTTGAGGCGATGAGGACAATCAGTCACCCTTGTTCTTATTTCCAAGTAGATATTTGTCTGCTCTTTATTGCCTCGGAATCTACTCTGTGCAGACTTGAGGCTCATTTCGAGATCGTGTCTTATTTTCTTTTATTGTCACGCAGATTGAGGAAAAACGTATTTGTTGGTGACATTTTTACTCATTCACTTTTCCCGTTTTTGTGAGTTCATACCTAGATTATTTGTTTTCATAGTAATACGATTTATCAGATATATTATAACTGAATGACTTTCAAGACTATTAGTCTGGTTCACAAGTGCCACTTCGTCATAAACGTAGGCTGGACCACCGAAAATTATGATTTTAGTCTCATTCGATTCGAAATGGTATCTAAAACAAAAGATCAACTGGACAATAATGGCCGACAAAAATTGCAAAAGTTATAAACAACAACTTAAAAAAAGGATGGTTTGAAAAAAGATCCTTAAAGAGCAGAAAATATCCTAAAGAAAAGTCTAACCTCCCGGAACTGTAGCGACAATTAAGCAATCCAAACCACGTGACTTTTTAGGTGTCAATATGGCGGCGCCGGTCAAACATTGGATTTAGTACCGTTATTTATGTTTAGAAAGCTGCAGAGTTTTATAGTTACAAAACGGTTTACTTTACATTTTGTGGGGATTTAAGTTATTTTGTAGTGTTTGAGAAGGACACTTTTCCTATTTTCAGATGAAGAGTGCTTATTTTAAACAGTTATTAGTGGAAAATCCAGATGTTGGAGAAACAGCTAATAGATATATTATGTGTAACCTTCTGTAATTAAATGAGGCTTGTATTGATTGTAAATAAATGTAGAACAAAGTTAACCTTTCATTAATTGTAAGGAATTATATTTGTATTTGGAATTATGTAATAAGTTTATAAATGATTGTTTTTTGTCGATGTTGTCTTGTGAAATTGTTTCTATGACCTTAGGGGTTTTATTTTCTAGGTTTTTTTTGGTTTTTGGAACAAAAAAAAATTTATATAAAGGTTTTATTTTTTATTGTCCCTAAAGTGTGTGACATTTAATGCATTAGAAAAATAATTATTTTGCACAGCAAAATATAAATGTTATCTTATTTTGACATGTGTATATTACAATACATATTTCTAATATTAACATGAGTAAAATCATTGAAGATCAGCCTCATTGTTCAAAGATATTGATCTTTTGTATCTGTATAAATGTGATTTTGGAGTCCGGGAAGTGAGTTGACATCAATAATTCAAGGCTTTACTTTAGGTTGGCAGTTTTTGTGCCTTTCTCTCTGGTTAGTATACCGATAAGACGGTGGGGATCTTTTGAGAGAGCTTTTTGGAGTCTAGCTGCTTGGGGGAAATCCTCGATTTCCTCGCAATAGATTCTCCATGCTTCTCTTTGCTTTTGTCTAATGACTTTTTTATACTCCTTGAGGTGAGGCTTGTATTAAGTTCCAATCCTCATTGAGTATGGTTCTTTTAGCCTTATTAAAGGATTTCCTCGCCCTCCCACTGAGCTGGTCAATCTCATGGCACCACCACGGAGTGGGGGATCCATCAAGATCGACCCGCCTGAGTGGGCAAGACATCTTATAGGCATTCATTATGGAGTTTTGGATAGTTTTAGAATAACTTTCCAAATCTCCTTTATTGTTGGGCAGCTCTTCCTCGACTCCTCGCAGATCCCCTTTCAAACAGTGGACATATTTTGTCCTATCCGTTTTCCTGGGGTCACGAGTCATTGTAGAGGTTGTGAGCGCTAGTTTTATTTCGAATTTTATCCAGCGGTGGTCCGACATTGAAATATCGTCGGATATATGCCAGCCGGAAATTATATTCGAAGTGTTTATTGTATATAGAGTAATATCTATTCGCGTTTGACTACGAGAGTTAATAAAAGTTGGTTCAGTACCTCTATTTAGAATACAGAGATTCTTGTTAGTTATAAAATCATAAAAGGACTTACCTCTAGTGTTAATATCTTTGCTGCCCCAGCTTACATGGTGAGAGTTTGAATCGCAGCCTATTACCAATTCAAGCTTTTTGGTGAGACAGTGTTCCACAGGGTCCTCCAGCTCCTTAGTTGGTGGTGGTTCAGCTGCGTCTGAGGGGAGGTATGCGGATGCCAGTATTAACACTTTCTTTTGACCTTTCTGTGCATATTCAACCTTCACTACCGTTAGGTCGGAGGACGAAAAACGCGTCAGTGGGTAGGTCTTAAAATACCTAGGGACATATATGGCCGTCCTAGGTTGCTGATTGCTTGGGAAGCTGAAAATTGAACCTTTTGGATTATTTAGACCCATGATTTTAGTTTGCCTTATCCAGGGTTCTTGGATAAGTGCTATTGTATCCTGCATCACATCCAAGTGGCGGCATAAAGTTGCCGAAGCCACTTTTTTGTGTTGAAGGTTACACTGAATAAATCTTACCTTTTCATTGTCCATCTCTGCTTGATGGTGGTGGGATGGTTTATGGTTACTTTTTAGGCCATCTCCGTTTCCTCACTTGGAGGTGGGTTGACGTCGCCTGTGTCTTGGCTTAGAGCTGTTAGTTCCTCCAGGAGACTGTCGGTCGCCATCTTGGAGGATGGCTCGACAGTCTCCGCAGTAGCAACAGCTCCTTGGGGTTCCTCGGATGGGAGAGGGGGATCCGTACTCGATCTCCTCCGTTCCGGGTCAGATTCCTTGGTTTTTACAATCAATGAAGTGAACGCGTAGCTCATCCTCATTGATCGTTTTTTTAGAACTCCCATTTCCTCGTTTCTTATACCAAAGACGAAAAGGTGTCCTTTGGGATTGACCTCCACTTCGTGGTGGAAGGAAAACCATGCATCCACCCGAAGGTCTGGGTTTTGCTTGTCCAGCCGGCGCAGCACATCCTCTTTGTCACCCAGGTCAGCGTGAGCTTCGCTAGGGACCCAGAGGGTGGCTCTCGTCAGCTGGGGGAGGTTGTCGACGTGTACCACGTCGAGCTAAGCCTCCTTCCATGGTTCCAGTTGTGAAACCGTGTTCTTTAGCTACTCTAGCGTTTCGTCATTATCGCAGGTGACTTTGATTATTTCGTCAGAGTGCGACCATGACCTAAAGGTAGGTGGCTTTTTCTGACTGCCGGAGGTAGATATAAGGGTTTTGTCCAAAGCCTCCATTAGTTGTCTTCTGACAAGGTCTCCATTATCGGTAGTTATTTTACCGTATGGATCGGCCTTGTCTATGATAGCTACCCGTAGATGACTGGTAGCTGCTTCGCTATAGCTTTTTGTATTTGCGTCCATCCGTATCCATTTTTCTCGGGTAGAGTTTTCCTCCGAGGTATTGGAGCGGATGCGCTTCTTTTCGTGGGAGGCGATGCGTTCCGGGTCTCTTTTGGAGGAGGAACTGACATCGCTACCCTTGTATTTTAGGCCGCTGGTGCTAGGTTTAGATAGGGAGGGCCGAGTGGCGCTGGTGGTGTCTGTAGAGACTCCAGCCTGCTGCCTCGCTTTCCTCCTTCTCTTTGCCTCAGCACCGCAGACTCTTTTATCTCGACGGTGCTTTTCATTTGGAGGTGTGCGTTCTCGCTCATCCTCCGGTTTTTTTTTTGTTTTTTTTTCTTCGTCCATTTCTGATCCCACGAGTTGCTAGGGAAAGGTTTGTCATTCCTGGCAGAGCCCTGCATGCTAGGAAAAGGCTATATGCAAGGGGGTGTCGCTTGGTACCCCCAGGGGGACGTTCACGGTCGCATACCCTGCGGCCATTCAGCCATCGGCACGTTCCTCACACCTTAGCTTGGATTTCGTTGAAGTGCCATTTGGTTGGTCAAAATTGCTGTCACCGATGATCAGCAGTGCTAACGTATCCGGCGGTGCCACGAGGAGGCAGACACTTGATGGTTGCATTTCTCCATTGGATTGCAGAAAGCTACCCACAAGCAGACAAGCAAGCGCATGCAAGCAAATAAGCAAACCAACTACAAAGCAATGGCCAACTTACAACCAATCCCGCCACAAAGCTATGTAAAAATATATTACTAAAATAATCTTTAGTACATAAATGTTATACGTATTATGAAGAGACAAGAATTATCACTAATTTAACTACAAATCAAAATAAAACATTCATTAAATGTAAAGAAACAATGAAAGTTGCAAAGTAAAATTTACTAAATGTTTAGCTTCAAAACTAAAACATAAATACTTAGCATCATAGACACTATATTAGTCTCCATACATTCAATTTGATCATCCTGGGACTGTTGAGGCATTTCATCAATATCCATGACCTGTTGACAAAGTAATTAATTATAACAATTTTCAGCAACTATCAATAAATAACTTAACAGTGCTATTACTAAGAATTAACATTTTTCTTATCAAAATAAAGGGTGCAAAACATGCTCATAGAGTATCTTTTCTTGACCAGGACGATCAGCTAAACATATCCCAATCAATTGTCATTAAGCTCTTGAGACAACTTACATAAAGAAGGACTACTATCAGTTATTTTTTACCTTAGTGTTAGTCAGTTTTGCCTTTTTATCTCTGCGATTCTTTCTGTCAACATCTGCAGCCCTTTTTTTACTTTCTGAGACACATGTCCCATATGTTGAGATGATACCCGGTCGGGACAGCAGGTTTGCCTAAAATCAGTTAATACCTACTTGAGTTCAAACTACTAGGAGCTAGTAGAGTTGATATACTATTTAATAAGAAGTTATAAAGTGTCTACTGCAAACTTTCTGGTGTTTCAATATAAATTCGATCAGATCGTCTCTCTTTATTGCTGCAATCCATGCAGCCCTGCGAAGTTTGGTCAAATCGTTTTTATCCGTTAAAAACCTGTGTTTTGTATCTGCGGAAACACGATAAAACGAAACTTTATCACGATTAGAACGGCTTCCACAACCAACTACAATACATATCGAAGGCATTTCACAAAAACATTTAAAAACCACAATTTACAGCCAAAAAACAGAAAGAAAATCAATGAAACGTAGGTTAAACGAACACAATCTACAGTAGCTTTGTTATTTATTTGACCGTCGCTTCCATATTGAATTTATTTTGACAGGTTGAATTGCCGAATATAATTTTAAATTAGAGGTGAACATTGCACTAAAAACCTGTAGCGGGCGCATCAACCGAATCAGAAGCTTGATCAAAAAAATTTATTTGAGTTAAATATAAATATTAAGGAATGAAAATATTTTGGTACTATCTAAACACACAATGAACAATAATGCGTCAACAGAAAATTTCTATCCCAATGTTGTAATTAACTATACGTTTGTTAATTAGTTAATTTTTACCAGTTGAGATTTAACATAAAAACGCTGATTATTTCTTAACTAGAATCTTTTACTTTTTATATCGATTCTTAAAAGGGTTAGAAAAGATAACCGTTGAATAAATTCAGGAATTTTTATTTTTTACTTTTTTATTTTTGTATTAACAATCAAGGCATTCATAAAGTAGATAAAGCAATCAGGAATAGAAATTTTCACGAATTTTTCTTTGAATAAATTTATCTTAATTCAAAACAGCACATAATTCAAGGTTAACAAAAGAAATCAACTAGCAAAATAAAAATGTCAAATCATTGTTTATATTGTGAATGTACATGATTCATACATTTATTATCATCATGCCAGAATTTACAATAAGTATTTTACAAATGACCATCAGACTCGGAAGAAGAACTGTTCCCTACATCAATAATCAATGATTCCATGTTAATATCGCAAATAGCTTTTTCTCTGTTGTACCACCTTTTAATAAACTCTTCAGTATGGTTCAAACATTTTGCCCACATGTTAGGTATACATGGCTCTAAAGCTTCATTCCACATACCTACTACTTTCTCGTCACTGAATCCATCTCTGCCAATATGTTTATTGTAGTATGACTTACAGTTAGCCCAAATTAGCTCAATGGCATTAGAATTGCAATGGTATGGTGGCAACCTTAATACTTCATGTCCATGTTCTCTTATTATTTCGTCTATAACATAAATATTTTCCAATCTGTGCATCTTTTCTATTTAGAATAATTCTGGTCTTGTCGTTCTTGGATCAAAATTAATATCATTTTCTTTGAGCCAACTGGCCATTTCTGCTTTTTTGAGGATGTTGATGGCTGTTTGTTCAAAATTTCGATGTGGTATGGTGCATTGTCCATTATTGTAAGAGATGGCTCCTTTAAATCAAGCAGTATCTGTGTCTTGATCCGTTTAGTAAATATTAACCTATTTAGTTCTCCATGATAATCAAGAGTTAAAGATTTTGAACAGAAAACCAAATTTGCTCCTGGCACAAAGCTTTTTGAAGAGCCTGCGTGAACTATAATAAATCTTTTTCCATCACTGTCTTCAGGTTCACGTACACTTTTAACATTATCATCTTGCCAACTTCTCATTTTACTTCCTTTGGAGTAGATCCATGTTACATCTTAGAAAATTAGTTCTCTTGGATAAGCGCTTCTTAAATTTTCCATATATTTTCTCAAGAAGCCTCTGTGTGAAACAATATTATTAAGCTCAATAAGGGCTCTTCGGTTATCATCTTTTTTCAACTTAAACCCTATTTCTTTTAACAAGGTACTTAATGATATTGTGCTGAATATAACTATATCCTTGTTTTTTTTTCACAATTTAATGTTTGAAGAGTTACTGGTTTTCCTAAAAAAATAATTACTATTATTTACTATCTAATAATACTTAGATATTTAGAAAAAAATTTCATAGATCATCAAGAAATTTTTATCATAAGATGAGAATTACTTAAAACTAATGTCATTGCTTGAAAGAAAAGTGTACTCACTGTACGATGTGTTTCTAGGATGAAATACATAAAGTTTGTGTTTACTACTGTTCATTGCTAGTAACGTCAGGGTAAAGGTCAATTTGTTTTAGTTTATTGTTTAATAAAATAGGTGATCGTAGGAAAAATATCGTACATTACTTATGCGAAAGTGATTTTTCACACTCGTGGGATTGTCGCACTCGATTTACGCTTCGTGCTACAATATTTCCCACTCGTGTGAAAAATATCACTTTCCTCACTCTTAATGTAATATACTATTACTCACGTGTGAAGAAAGTTATTTACTTTCCTTTCCTCACTTGTGAATCAATATACCACTATTTTCAGTTGAATGATAATCAGTTTTGCTCGCGATTGTGGAAAAAATCCTTTTTTTTTGTTAAGTGAGTAGTTTTCGTATGCTAGCAAAGAAATGTCTTCGTTTAGTTTCTCTTTTTTTTCTTTCTTCATTTAGTTTCTCTTTTTTCACATTTTCTTAAAAATTCTATAATGAGATACTTAAATTCTTGAATCCAAGGTTTGGATTCCAAATTTTGAAAAACCAATTTATAAATTTCCATATTGTTTGAGGTTATTAATTCATATATATTAATTAGTCGTTCTAAAGATTTATATTTATTATTCATTTTCATGAACTAATCAACAATTTTCTGATTCAGTTCACATCCTAATATTTTGTGTTCTACAGAACCATGGTGCTGAAGTTGGTTTGATTACCTTATAAAATGAACTAGGAATTCTGTATTTCACCATCCATTTAGCTATACATTTATTTTTTAATATCAGGAAAAGAGACTATGCGGATAGTTTACAGTCTGATTACTTTGTAGTGCTTGATTTCTACACACCACTTTAAAAACGGTCCATGTTCATTTTCACATTTTTATTTAGATTTTTCAGGTCGTAAATCATTAACTGCATTATCAGTAATATTGCAAAGTTCTGGTGGAGTGCATGATAATTCGCTGTTTAGTTCCGTATTCATAATTTCCGAACTATGTATTAGTCAATTTGACGTTTGACGTTTTGGAGTACTCGCACTCGTACTACAAAATGAATCATTGTGATCCTTGTTTTACAATATACTTTTTTATAATTCGCTTATAAAAGAGACTTAATTATAACATTGTTTACAGTGTCATAATCAAGCTGTTTGAACACTGTTATAGTAATTTTTAGTGTACAGTTGGTTATTGTATTTAGTTATATTTTTATTAGACATTTGACTTTAACCTTGACACAAATTATAAATAAAATGGTCTAGCGTTGTTCTAGCTAGCAAATTATTATATTAAATGTTCGTAAAGGTAAATTAGAATGATTTATAAATTGAAAATATTAATGAATAAAGTACACTAACGTTTATTCATCAATGATTTGTCAACTGCTTATTTTTATATTGTATAGGATCAATATATCAGGTATACATAACGTTCGATTTTTGGGATAAATTACCAGATATCTATGTGAAGATGTACTACAGAAATAATTCTGTTCATGATATAATATAAATAGATCGCAAGAGCATATACAAAGATGCTCTTTTTTAAACAAATATCATCCTCTGTTTGCTTAAATGAAAGTTTGTTTACAATGTACACAATTATTAGGTTATAATATGTCAAAAGTCAGAATTGCTAAATAAAACCATCTGTGATCTAACCAATCAGGAATCTACAGAATTGTCAACTTATATTCAAACCACTCCTCCTAGTTTAAAAACAGGGATTATATGTAATTCTATTTTATTTAAAAAATTTAATAAATGCGAATTTTAAAAAATGACTTTCTGTAGTACACGTGATTTGCGCAACTCACTTCGCGGTTCGATGCGCATACTTCACTCGTACTACAAAACGAGTCATTGTGACACTTGTTTTACAAATAACTATTTTATCACTGAGACGCACTTACAAAGCATTAACGCCTAAGAAAAAATGTTCTACACCTTAAAAACCAAATAAGTATTAACGAAGTTAATAGAGGCAGTAAAAAATTTTGTTTAAGAAATTTTACACGTTAGTTGATCGACCCTAATTTTTTACGCATAATAGAGGGCACGATTTGGTTCTCATAAACTAAAGCACAGAATATATCGAACTCTTTACATTCTACATCTTATTTACGAGCTTTCTGCAACATTTTAATTTACCCACCATTTCCGATTCATCTACATTGGAATAATAGGATTTTTTAAATTTTACATTTGCAATCTCATGGAAAATGTATAATAGGTACTGATCAACTTGATACGCGACTAAATTTAAATGCAATATATAATTATTTGTATTCTTACTGCTTGATAAGTTGAACATTTTTCGCTTTTTTGATGACCATCATTATACATTTCCCACATATTGTTGGGCGTATGTGCAAAGGCAACGAAGTGACCAACAGCTAAATCGGGTCCACTGTATGCAACACAACCCCCAAAATGTATTGAAAGTCACCCAAGTGAATGTTTTCTGGTATTCCTTCCAATTTGCACGTGACCTCACACATTTCAATGCTTGTTCATAACGGTTCCACAAAAAAGAAAGCTGGATTTAATAGAGACTTCTTCGTAAGTACCCTCCATACCCCTCATTATTGCGACATTGGAAAAAGCAGTTCGGCTTAAAATGTTCTTTGATCAGCACCTCTAAATTCTAGTTTTGTAATTCCACGTGCAAAAATAAAGCAGGTTCAATATTTTCACATGTACATTCGTAACAGTAGCTGCACTTTAATTCTGAATAAAAGTCCACTATTTTAATCAAAAGATTTGACATCTGAATATGTACATCAACCGAGATATTAAATTTTGGGATTTTATT
Source organism: Galeruca laticollis (assembly GCA_963921935.1). NCBI lineage: Eukaryota > Metazoa > Arthropoda > Insecta > Coleoptera > Chrysomelidae > Galeruca > Galeruca laticollis. Next base: position 17,299,249 of record OY998181.1, on the reverse strand, counting down.
ATATGCAAAAACTGCCCTCCAACAAACAAATGTAGTCTCTCGGGAAATGTGGTGCAAAGAAAATCATTCATGGAGCATATTGGTGCATTGGGAATGCATAATGACAAAATATGTTTCTGATGACAATATCTATTGGGGGGGAGGGGAGTAAACTTAACTGACCTAAAAATGTTATGGAAACTCAAGCTCGAATGTGATTTTGGGAGCGATTATCTTTGAAATTCGTCTGTTTCTTTAATATGGCTTAATAATTCGAAATTCTTCATAGCGATAAAAAATTATGATTTGTTTATAAATTATGCAATTTTTGTCGACCCCTACTGTCTAGTTTGTTTTAGATGCCATTTTGAATCGAATGAGACCAAAATCATAATTTTCGGTGGTCCAGCCTACGTTTCTAACGAAACGGCACACACAGACTATATAGTGAAATCAGTATACTCGTATGGGATTCACATAGATAATAGAATAAACTGCTTGATTGTAATTTGTAAAAGTGAAAACTTTGGTTAAGTTTCCAAGTATACAACTCATTACCTTCCTAATCATTAGAGTTTGAATGATCATTCAAAAATGCATCGAGCAAATAGTGAGAACTGTACACAAACACAAATATTGTTTTAAGACCTTTTTTTATTTGACACAATTATAAATTTTACCACTACGCGTTCTTCTTTCACTAAATAAACTTGACTGTCTGATGCGAACATCGTTCAACCCGCTTTCTCTCACCAATCTTTTTACGGTGTGTTTCTTAAATTTCTTAGTTCTTCTTACAGGAGTCTTATCTCCACATGCATTTGTTAAGGTCTTTTTAATTTCCTCTTTACAAGATGTCCGATTAGATTCGTATATTACTTGGCAAGGGTTGTCTGTTCGGGCAGTTTCGTCTACATCCGTTAATGAACTACTACCTGGAAAACTCACTTGAAATGTATCACGAGGTAGTAAGAGACAAGGATTTAGATCAGTTACTGAATCGGAAAATTGCTTGGCTATTCTAAACATAGCATCTGTACAACTTTTGCGTTTTCCCCATAAATTTTTGAAAAACCACGACCGACGCCTGGAAAAAAATGTTATTATTCAATAATGGATAGACAGGGAAATACAATGCTTTCTGAAATATACACCAATGAAACAAATATGGCATACGTTCCTTAACTAAAAGATAAACTCACACTGACATGTTATCCGCTGAAGAACAATTCCGTCTTCCAACATTGACCATTGTACCTTTTTTCAAATGACTATATAAGTAAAACAATGCCCCGGAAACCATGAACAATGTGGACATACTTGGTATATTGCTTGTAGGTGGTACAGGCTGCAAAAAAATTATTAACTAGTTTCATAAAATGATGTATACATAAATCTTAGAATTCAACAACAATAATTTCCTTTGCATATTGTTACTGTACAAACATAAAAGATGTAAACCAATCTAAATAAACGGTTTTAAATATTAAAGCTAACTTTTCCGCACTCCGGTGGCTGTATTCTACTAACATACCGAAATCTCCACAAATTTGCGATATCTCGAGCTTCAGGACACGTTGTACTGGCTCTGGTGGGTTGAAAATCAATAGGGTTCATTTTTGAGACGCCCTGAACAATATTAAATCATACAGTTGGTTACTTATTTACACTCCAAAGGCTGTATCGTACTAACAAACTGGAATTTCTCCAAAAATGACCAAAAGTGTGTGACGTCATAAACAATATCCAATCATAAAATTGGTCACTTCTATATACTCCGGAGGCTGTGTCGTGCTAACAAACTGAAATTTCTCAAAAAATGACAAAAATGTCGTACTTCAAGTACCATAGCACTTGTTGTAGTGGCTCTGGTGAGCTGAGAATCAATATGGTTCATCTATGAGAGAATAATAAAATTGGTGACTTGTTGCACTTCGAAGGCTGTATCGTGCTAACAAGAAATGTTACGAAAAATGGCCGAAGACAACGACGACGACGACATACACACTGGATTTTTTTCCTAAAAACCGTTTTATCGTGTTGCTTTTGCTGATAAACGTAAAAATAATTCAAATTATTTTTTCTAAATTCCAACTTCTTTTGGTGTAAACTAATACTTTTCTCGCATCGTAGATAGGGTTGGCGGAAAAGTAATAAATAGTTCTTCTTTCTGTTACATCAATGAAACTGATCTGTTTTCTTCACTATGTAATGCGTATTGCCCAGATAAGCCCAAAGGAGACAGAGTTCGATTAAATTAACTGATTTATTGCTATAAAAAAATATTATTTACAATGCTAAAAATAAACTAAAATACAATATTCTATATATACATCACTTTGGTACGTAATTATATTGAAAATCACGTTCCGACGGTCCGCACTCCTCTGTCGATCGATATGTACTGACGATCTGAAAGTAGGTAGGTATAACGGTGTGAAATTTCCACTGTGGTATACGGGATTCTCTATGTCCTATGAAATGTTCAGACAGCCAAAGTTGAGAACAGCCGATAGATCAATACTCTTTCGGTTATAGTCTCAAGATGTGAGTATATCGTTTATAGTTAGTCAATTCCCAACTTAACGACTCTCTCGGTTTTATAGGGATGTAGTTATTCTGACGCGTCAATACCACACCAGAATTATACTAACATTGGGAGCGATCGTTTACAGACGGTCAATGCCCGCTCAACGATTGCAAACCATATAGAGATACTGCAGAGTTTTCGATGCGTCAATACCGCACCGAAATTCTTCTTACAGTTTGAACAATCGTTCTCGTTTCCGTCAATACCAGAAACCAACGGCCGTTCAAGAGAATGATGTATAAAAGTCGAATCAATACTTCGACTTAGTACAACACTCCACGGTGAATTGTGTAAATCGTATAAGGTTAAAGTCAGTACCTTCGACCTACGCTTCGCACTGGAGGTGGCTGAACTTGTAGGAGCTGGAGTCCGTGAACCAAGTTGTCCTCTTGTCTGTTGGCTTGCATTTTTATATACATCTTAGCGGTGGTGGTGGAAGTCTCCTTCCCTTCTGCTGTCGATTCTTCGTGCGCATATTGGCGTGGGGGACTTGCTGTTCTGGTGGGGTATCGCGTCATCACGGTGTTAACTGGTTTATTGGATCGATATTTCTAGTAATGAATTTATATCATTACAACTATCTTCTTCTTTTTTTTCATATATATATATATATATATATATATATATATATATATATATATAGGCTCTTGGGTCTGTTCTATACCGATTAGTATTGCAATCTTAATTTGGATGTCGATTGCCAGCTGTCTCGCCATCTTTTAAAGGGTCTTCCTGGGGTGGTCTGGTGCTATATGGTTTTAGATCTCTTGCTGTTCGGGCTATCCTATCTGCGCTCATTCGTGTAACATGCTGGTTCCACTCCCGTCTTCTATGTCTTCCCCATCGTACAACATCTTGTACCTTGCATAGTTCTCTTATCTGATTGTATGGAATTCTATCTTTCAATGTTTTGCCAACGATTGATCTTAAAGTTTCCATTTCTGTTGTTCTCACTATTCTTTTTGTTTCCGCTGTGTCGTTTCTCGTTTCTGTTGCATATGTCAATATTGGTCTAACACATGCTTTATATATACGAACTTTCCTATCCAGTCTCATGTCTGTTTTTCCAAATAACATCCCTCAGACAACCTGATATGTAAGATGCCTTATTTGCTTGTTTTCGTACACTTTGTTTTAGCTCTCCGTAGCTGGATATTTCTATACCCAGGTATTCGAATCTTGTAACCTGCTCTATTATTTCATCGTCAATTACAATTTTGCATCGTCTAGGTTCACGTGCCCTTACCATAGTTTTGGTCTTAGTGGTTGATATTTGCATGTTATATTTTTCCGCCGATGTTCTGAAGACATTTACCATACGTTGTAGGTTGTCCTCATTGTCTGATATCAGAATTGCATCGTCTGCATAGCACAAAATTTTTATTTGTTTTCCTCCAAGCCCGTATCCGTGTCACACGTTTTTTCCTTCTTCTATTATTTTATCCATTACTAGATTGAATAGTAATGGACTTAAACTATCTCCCTGTCGAATTCCTGATGTAATATTTACTTCCGATGTTAATTCATTCTCGACCTTAATTTTAGTTTTGTTGTTTGTGTTCACGTCTTTAATTATCTTTACCATTGTGATGGATTGGTTTTCTGCTTTCAGTAATTCTAGCACATCTTCTAATTTGACACGGTCAAAGGCCTTGGTCAGGTCTATGAAGCACATATATACAGGATTATTATATTCTATTGCTTTCTCAACTATTTGTCTGACTATGAAAATGGCATCTATTGTTGCTCTTCTGATATCGTATATTCTTTATTGATCTTATTGGCGAGTATTTTCGTTAATAGCTTGAGTGTTATGTTTAGTAAGGTAATGGTTCGATAGTTGCTATGTTTAGTCTTGTTTCCTTTTTTAAATATTGGTACTATAATACTAATTTTCCATTGTTCTGGTACCTTCTTGCTGTCTAAGATTTTCTGAAAAAGTGTACTTATGTTTGCCATTATCGTTTCTCCTCCATATTTCAATAGCTCGTTCGGTATACCATCGGGTCCTGGGGATTTTCTATTTTTTAATTTTTCTATGACATTTTTAAGTTCTTCCTTTGTTCTTTCTATGTTTTGTTCATCCCCGACATCGTCTTCTTCATCTTCCTCTGTATATTAATTTCTAGGTATACTCGTTTCTGGATTATAAAGTTCTCTAATATAGGCTGCCCATTTTTCTCTTTCTATTTTCTAAAGATTTTTATATTCATTGATTGGTTTTTTTTCTGCCTTTATTGACTTTCTACACTTTACGTTGCGATCTGTATAGATCGTGCTCCATTTCTTTGGTAAACCGTGTCCAATAGTTTCTTTTAAGGATTCTTATCTTAGAGTTTACATCGTTCCTTATGTTTTTGTATTGTTGATAACTGTCGGCTGTCTTGTTACTGCAATATTGCAGATATGCTTTTCTTTTTCCATATGCTAGATCTCTAGTTTCTTCAGTGAACCACGGTTTCGATGTTTTTGTTCAGTTTACGTTAATTTTTCTGACTCCTATACTTTCTTTTGCAGCTTGCAATATGTTAGATTCCATTTTTGCCCAAATCTCATTTAAATTTCCTCGTTTTTTAATGGGTGTGTCTCAAATCTTTCTTTTAATCTTTTCTGATATAGCCATTTTGTGGTCTGATCCTCTAGTAACTCTTTTCCACGTATTTGGGTGTTTTTTTCTTGTTTAATGGAATGTTCATTGAGAATTTCCCCAGTATCAATTTGTGATAGGACATTTTCCAAAAAGTTCTCTCCTCTCTTATTCACACAATTCGAATAGATAGATTGTGTCTCAAATTAATTACTCAGCTGCCATTCACTGCAGCTCTAAGATGACCAGTACAGGTTCCAAATATCTTAATTATTCTGCATAATTTATTATTGGTTGCTTGAGTAACTTTTCATTCCCTTGATGGACCAGCAAAGCGTGTTATAATAAAGCCCAATGAACAGGGAAGGTAGGTCATACTTCTTTTGTGTGATGTATTAGACAAGCTTATTATTTTTGACATAATTGCCATTTCAGTATATTGATGCGATTAATGGGAAAATGTCCGATTTTCAATAAAGTATTGCCAAAAACAATAAATATGCTTGCAAGCATGACTTCAATCGGCCGACTAGAAAGTGTCTAAACGGTGGAAGGAGTCGAGAAGAGTCATATTTTCGACATATTTCATGTATTTTGCAATAATGTATCGAAAAGTCGAGTCGTATGTTTTGTTGTGCTTTTCCTATATTTAGAAAATCATTTTTAAAATTAAAAATTGGGCCACTTATGCATTAATTTAAGAAGAGATAACCACTCAAATAATATTCTACAAAAGGTATACCGAACCTTTGGCAGGTGACACAATATTTATGGTTACACCACCGACCAAAACGATTTGTATTTTCTGGCCCAATGTGAACAGATCGAAAATAAAATTAACTTCGCTCTTTTTAGGTTTTAGCTATGTTTTTATGAAAATACTCATCACTAATTCTGCACGTTTAGCTTCTTTACTCAATGTTACGTAGAAAACATCATTATGGAAGCATTAATTGCGATAGCATCGTTCCTAAACTACAAAGGAAATAGATATTTATATCTTTGTGAGAAAATATTTTGGTTAAAGAAACATTGATTTGAAAGAAATTGCTCCATAAACAACTGTTGCTCAAAGTATGGTGGAAAAAATTTGTTTCATTAGTTTATTTGAAACAGATTGTTCTGTATCATTCACCAATAATACTTGTGTGCTAAGAATGGTTCAGAATTATATCATCACAAGCTTCAAATAAACAAATAAGCGAATAGTTGAAGTTTGTTGGATGCAGTCAACTTGGTGATGTGTATAATGGCTTTCTGGGAGAAAATGGAATTATTTCTGTAAAATGAGAGGAAAATTGTGCAATACCCATGGTTATTGGATGTTAGATGGCTTTCAAAATTGATGTCTTCTAGAGATATATGCCAACATTCCAATGAATTGATCATAAAGCTTCAAGGCATAAATAAAGCAATTCTTGTCATGATGGATCTCGTACGCAACTAAACAGCATGTGATATTATTTCAAAAATCTTCAAGTATTTTCCAAACTTGAGAATATGTCGGAGGTTCACATGAGAAACCAGACGAAGAAGTTTATATAATGTAGAGTTTATTACCGTAATTGACTCTTCAAACAAGAAATTTTCATCTTCTCAGATCAAGGAATTACCGGAATAGCACAAGTTCATCATATACCCTTATTTGTGAACTTGCAACAATTTGATAGGTTAGAAATAAAAAAATTTCAAATTCAGCTAATTGATTGATACTTTCGCCCAATGTTCAAAAATCTATTAAAGCCAGGAAACAGTTAGATTTTTGGTTTCATGCTATTTTAACAATATTTTCATATACCTAGGCCTGCCAGACATCATTTCCACAGGTATATAATATTTAAGACTCTCTTAAAAAGCGGATCCGGTCCAACATGTATTCTGCTAAACGTAACATCTTACAACCCTATAATATAAGTTATTCATCACTTAATCTGCAACAACGGAAGGCACAATAATGTTACTTTAATTTGAACTGCCCGTATATAGCCCAAAGATATTCTTCTTATGCAGTAAATAAAGAGTTTTCAATTGTCAGTTTTTTGTTTTATTATTTTCCCAATAAGTCAGAATTATGATTTTTTTGAGAAAAAATAGCATGTCGTTACAAAAAGGTTCGCCACCTTTGTCCTACTGACTAAATTTTTTACAAATTTGAAGAGCCAAAGCACCGATATTTGTCCACCAAAACACAGCTGCGCAAAATAAAAACGGACGGAAATATCAAATAAAATGGTTTGTCCAAATTTTCTTCGCCTCCAATTATTCGATCAGGTCGAGTGAAAACTGAATTATCTAGATTAGAAACGTGAGCTTTATTAATTTGCATAGTCTGCAGTCTCTTCAATATTTTCTTCTAATCTTGTAACAATATCAAGCAGGTCCACCAAAGATAAGTAGTATTTTGTTGTATCAATGAACCAAAGAATCGTTCTGAAAAAACACTTGTTGGTAGACCCAGAAACATTTTTCAGTCCCCAAAGAAAGTTAAAAAGTATTAGCAATAATTGATCAATTGCTACTGACTGTAAAAATAACAATTATCAAATACAACTAATTTACCACTATTCAGAACTTTCTTTGAACTTGAATCTAATTACATTTCGATTCATTTTAACGTTGTTCAAGCTCTAACAAAAATAACATTAAAATAGCTTAACGCAATTTTAGAGAATAAATTCACTTTTATGAAATTTTCTGATTTTTCTGATGACGTATCAGAACTGTTCAGTCTAAGCAGTTTAATCAAAAATAAGGTACTCACAATGCGTCCTGTTAGAGAGTCAAAATATCTTCTAAAAACTACTGTACACAAAGCTAAGGGGATACTCCCAGGAATCATCCTTCAGAATTTTTTGGTTAACAATTGGGTCAACACATTAATTTGTATGTATACTATCATTTAATTTAATCATAATTTAATTCATATTTGACATTAAGATTTGGGTTGTCAAAACTACAGTTAGACTTGTCAAATTTAAAGGCGAAAGGACGGAATCAAAGAATAAATAAATGTTATGCGGTGTTTTTATAGCCCTCTTCAGTTTGTTTGGTGAACTATTTTGTGACACGCTATTTTTGGTTACAAGCAATAACGAGGAATGTGTTTCAGTTTACTCGACTAGTGGAATAAACACGGGATCTAAAATGATTCTACTAATTACCAACAGAAGTACGTTAAACACAAAAGCATTTATTTATCATTGACATGACATCAACCAAACATTATTAGTCAAACTAATAACTGACATTCTCTTACCTAAATAGAGAATAAACACATCCTTTTGCGTATACGTAAACGTAGATTTTAAATCTTGCGCATGCGCAGCTTCGGCAATTTTGCGTTTACGTACGCACATGCTCCGTGAGCTTACGTATCTTTGCCTACAGAAAAAACGTTACATATCCGTATAGGAACCGAGAAAGATGACGTTTATGCCATCTGCCGTGAAAAAACACAAACAATATTATGTAAATACTATTAGTAGTTTTGTATAATCAGCGTTTTTAAATGTTAATTTTTTGAAACTGATATTAAATGTTAGTGATGTCAAAAGTATATTTTTGTATTCATGGCTGTTCAAATATGCTGTATAAAAATACTACGAAGTTGAAATTTTATAGTTTCCCCGAAAGTCCGTTGAACACTGTGTGGATAACCTTAAAACGTAAAAAATGGATAAATGCAGTGAAAACCCATATGTAATTAAAATGCTCTAATCAAAACATTTTATTTACTATTATTTTGTGTATAATCAGTATGCTACTACAATTGGCAGCTATTAGAAAAGTTCTAAATGCCTTTTTTACATAAATAAAAGATTATTATCGAGAGAATAAAATGTTGTTTTCTGTACGATTTCATTGATTATATAAATTATGTGCTTGCTGACTCTAATATTATATAATAAGTTCTAATAATTAAATACTATTAAGGGGAAGAAAGTAAACATTTGTACAAAACGAATCACTTCAAGTTTTTCAATTACATTTCAGAATACATCGAGAGGATTGGGAACGAAATATAAATACTAGAATTTGCAGTGCTCATTTTGTCAATAATCAAAAATCAGATAATCCTCTACACCCATATTACATACCAACAATTTTTCCTGGCAAAGAAAATAAAAAAATCTATTAATTTTTTGCATTTTGTAGGTTGTTTATTACACTGTTTACATCACAATCAGGGTTTTTTAGCGAGCTGCTGGTTATAACCCAGCGGTTATTTGCGGTAACAGGCGGTTATTCACTCGCTAAAATGAAGTTGTAAGAAATAATTGGTTATAAACGTCACAACATAATCTTAAAATATTTGTTGTTAAGTATCTATATTATATCAATATCTATCTATCTATGTTTAGTCAGAGTTATTTAATGTATAGAGTGTAATGAATAACGAAGAATTATTGCTGTTAGCATTGCTGATTCATCAGAGGCTGTCCAATAGTTTGTACATATTATCAAATAGTTTTATTTCCTTGGGACATTCCTCAGTCAAAGTTATATTATGTAAATATTTAAGAGAATCCCACATAAGATTAGATCCAGAGAATATTTGGTTGGATGCTTATCATGAGATGTCTTTTTTTCAACTCTTTCGTATGCAAAAAACAACCTTCCACAGTTTGTGCAATGAAATAATTGCAAACGATGATCATGCTCTGGTAAAAAAAATATCGAGGCGGTCGGTATCCTACTGAACCCAAGAAAAGTATGCTAGTGTTTTTGTGGTACATCTCAAAACAAGACACTTTACTATCTATATCTGATAGATTTGGACTTGTTCCATCTACAGTTATGAATATTGTTAATGCTTTTTTGTACATTATCATATACAAATCAAGACAAATTAACATTTTTTATATGGTTGAGACTATTCACCTTTTAAAACAAGAGTTGGGGGGTTAGAACCACTGCCAGTTACCCACCTCTTGATCATGGTAACTGAAGTTATTACCGTGGTCACTGATTTGACATTTTGGTATTTACCATTTGTGGCAAAAAATTGAATGGTTTTAACTTTTTGTGACCAGTAACTCGCTAAAAAATCCTTAATGTTTTTCTTATTTAACACCAGGGCGCTCTACTTTCGACAGAAGTGCTGCTCTATAGTTCGCTCTCGATCCATATAGAGCCGAATCCGCCAATCGGGACTAATCGGGATCAAAAAGAGAACAAACATAACCGACATAACCAAAACAATACTATCTTCTAGGTTTAAATTAAATGAACTAATTATGGTTCTACCTAAAAATAAAATAAGATTTTCGCCAGAAAATGATTTACAGTTGTTACGGGATGTGTATGGACAAAATCTGTACGAGGATTCAAAGTGGTGATAGATTATTCATATTCTACAAATTACCGGCAAGAACGTTTCTGTGAGAACACTAAGGGACAGAGTGACAAATTTAGTAAAATAATTCCTGGCAAATGCAAAAATAAACCGTTACAAGTAAGTATTTACTCATTTGTCAATTTTTGTTTTTAATATTGTAATGTTATTCTAATTTATTTAAACAGTAAACGGGTGGGAGAAATTTGAAACACACGGTTTGGCTACTTACTAATTTATTTAAACACTAAACTACTCACTAACACTTAATTTATATATACTTAACTAATCATTTAATTATTAATTTATATCAACACTTTACTGTTCGCTATTTCGGTGTATTCTTGTTTATTTCTCGAGATCACTTTATCAACAAAAACTGACTCTTCTTGGTCGGTCCCTTATATATTAGTGCCTTTTTCATTAGATAATTCTAGATAGCGGCTTACACAAAAACAATTGGCTTCCTGGCATTTGCTAGATAAGACTAGTCACAAAAACAATGTCTAGATAATATAGTCGCAATCGTAAACAATTCTAAGAAATCCCTGCGCGTCCGTAATAATTTTAACTTCCATACCTGACTTGGACAGAGTCGGATTTAGGGACTATACCAGTGTGCTGTTTCGTAACATTACCCCCTCCTTAAATGGAAGTTCCTCCTGGAACTTTTGTGTACCCGAGACTGGATGTTTGAATCGGCAACTGGCCCCATTTCTACATTTTCCGATCTTATGGAAATAGCCGGGCACCGTCTTCATCGGATACTGATATCGGGGGTTGTAGCTGAAAATTAATATCTGGACACCGGTATCTCGAAAGATAATCTCTACCATGACCCTGATGATTCGCCAATCCAACTCGTTACTCGCTATCTTAGGCATAGCCAGTTTCTTCACGCTGGATTCCAACACATGGTCTCGTAGGCTTCGAAATGCTTCCCACACATCGCGGTAGGTAGATCGATCTTGAAATTCATTTTTAGTTACCACGTAGAAGACGTAACGCGAATTATGTTTCAGTGTCTTGCCAGGGGATGGAATCTGGTCTTTAAGTTTTTCTAATTGCCCGAAATTCTTTCGAAAGACGGTTGCCAACCCTCGTGCGTTCTTGATACGGACGGGAATGTTGTATACCAGTGAATAATCTTCCGGGAGAGTGAACAAATCTTGTCGTTGTTCTGAAGTGACTCCATATCTAGCTCTCCCGGTACCTCCATAGACGTCCATAAATTCATCGACGGTAGGGTCAGACACATCTCGAATATGGTTTACCCTTTTCTCTAGGTCATGGTCTCCTTCGAATGGCGCTAATCGGTTTTGGTGAACTACTTTTTGTTTTCCGTTGGGATCTTACTTATGCGATATAGAACATCATTGATCCTTTTCTTGATTAAGTATGGACCTTCCCAGGATTTTTGTAATTTTAGAGAAAATCCTTTTCTCCTCGTCGCCATACTTTGTCCCCTTCTTTAAAATCGCCTTCTGTGGCCTGTGTGTCGTACCGGCTTTTCATTCTGTCGCTGGCAACTTGAAGATTTGTTCGAACTAATTCATGAAGATCGTCCAGCCTTCTTGTCAATTGAATCACGTAGTGTTCTCCTGCTAGATATTCTCCAGGCCGACAGTCAAAGTCTAGGTCACAAGGAAGCCTTATTTCACGTCCAAACAGGATTTTCGCAGGTGTTTCACCCGTTGACTCGTTGACGGCAGATCGATAAGCCAATGCGAATAGGGAAAGATACTGGTCCCAATCTCTCTGATGGCTGGAAACTACTTTGGACAGGTATTTTCCAATAGTCCTGTTCATTTTCTCGACCATTCCATCTGACTGTGGATGTAGTGCTGTTGTCCTGGTCTTCTTAATTTCTAGCTTCTCGCAAACCTCCCGGAATAGATGGCTTTCGAAATTTCTTCCCTGGTCACTGTGGACTTCCAATTGCACTCCATATCGGCTGATAAATTCTCTCATCAATACATCCGCGACAGTTGTGGCCTCTTGTTTCGGGATAGGGTAAATTTCCACCTACTTTGTGAAATAATCCATTACAACCAGTATGTATTTGTTACTATTTTCTGTCATTGGAAATGGCCCAGCGATATATAAAGCAATCCGTTCGAAAGGGCTTCCAACATTGTATTGTTTCATGGGTGCCTTTCTCTTGCGATGTGGTCCATTACTCGTAGCACAAATCGTACATTTCTTACACCATTCCTTCACATCGTCGGAGCTGTTCATCTAATAAAATCTTTCACGGACTCGCTGAAGGGTTTTCTTTACTCCCAGATGATCTCCCGATGAACTGTCGTGTAACTTCTTCAGTACCTCAGCTACTCTCGTTCTAGGAATAACTAGCAGTCTCCTCATCTCGGAGCCATCATCGTTTTCAAGGACTCTTTTCAACAGCCCTTCTTCCAGGACAAGGGAGTCCCACTGAGCCCAATATTCCTTGAGTGTCGGTGAAAATCTTGACACTTCTTGCCAGGTAGGTCGCCGATTTTATTCCTTCCATTGCCGGATCATTTTCAGGTGAGGATCATTCTCCTGATCTTCTCTGATCCTGGTGGATGACCATTCCTCGTTGACTACTGTAATTCTTGAAACTGCAACTTTCGTAGATTTCGACTTGTTCCATTGTGAATAGTCTACAGGGCATGACCGCCTAGGCAAAGAGTTGGCTTTTCGGTGACTCACATCAGCTGAGTGTTCACTCCTGTCTAATTTCTCGTGTGGCTGGAGTTCTTGGTTTACAGGAGTCTTGGGGCGCTTAGACGGACTGCGTACGTGCTAAAGCTCGCCACACTTCTGGCATTTGAACTTCTTCGGCTTCTTGTTTGCCATACCTTTCAACAAGTTGACGATCTGGTCAAGTTTGTCATCGCCATCATCTTCCTGCATGGTCCTACCTTTGTTGTACCGCGAGCCCTTCATGGCTGCTTTGCATTTAAGAGGTTATTGGTTTACAGGAGTCGTAGGACGCTTACATGAACTGCGAGCATGCTCTAGCTCGCCACAATTACAGCACCTGCTCTTCTTCGGCTTCACGTCTACCATACCTTTCAACAGGTTGACGATCTGGTCAAGTCTGTTATCGTCACCTTTTTCCTGCATGGTCCTACCTTTGCTGTATCTCGAAGCCATCGTGGCTGCTTCATATTCAAGAGCAGCAGTCAATGCATCGACCAATGTTTTAGGATGGGCTAATCGAAGCGTCTTCTCCATATCGTGGTCACATAAGCTGTCATTGAAGGTCTGGATGCCTACACATTCCATCATGTTCTCTGGTGCTGATGGATAAGCAAATCGAACTAGTCGGGCAATATCCATTTCATACTCTTGAAGGGTTTCGTCACGTTTCCGCCTTCGGTTCTTCAGCTGGAATCTGTACAAATGTTCCAAATGTTCGTGGCCGTATCGCATGTCCAGCTTCTTTTTCAGCTGCTCGAACTCATCAGTTTCTTCAAGTGGTATCGTCTGTAGTACATCTAAGGCATCTCCCCGAAGCACGATAGTCAAGTTCACTGCCTTCTCTCTATCGGACCAATTATTCACTCTGGAGGCTACTTCAAATTGTTTAACATAATTGGTTCACGACATTTTTCCATCGAACGTTGGAGCCTTGACTCGGGTAAAACCACCAATGTCTTCTAACTTGGGGTGTATTTCTGGCTTGCAAGGTTTTGTTTGCTCGGTCGTATTTTCTTCCGCTGGCGTGTCTTGAGTCCTTATATCTGTTTTTTTTTTCTTAGTCTTTGATTTCCTCATCAATCGTTGTAATCTTATTCTCAATCTTCTCGTCCTTCGTTGTAATCTTATTCTCGATTCTCTCGTCTATCGTTGACATTTTATTCTCAATTTCAGATTTTAGAGACGAAATTTCATTTTAAACGTCAGCGGCAATGTCGTTTTTCATTAATAAGATATCGACAGATATATCGTTCTTCAAAGTAGAAATATCGCTCTTCATAGTTGAAATCTTCTCGTCCATGTTCTCTTCCATGGCAGAAATCTTCTTGTCCATGTTAGCAGAAATATTAGCAGAAATGTCGTTCTTCATAGCAGAAATGTCGTTCTTCATATTCGTTGAAATTTTCTCTTCCATGGCAAAAATATCGTTCTTCATAGCAGAAATCTTCTCGTCCATGTTCTCTTCCATGGCAGAAATATTAGCAGAAAATGACGATATTAAGGTGGTAGCCTCGTCGTTGAATAAAACTGTTTCTGGATCAAAGCCGTCATTTTTCAGTGCCTCTTTCTACTAACTCACTTTTCTTACCGGACGTTTCCAACTCACGTTCTTCCAATTCTGCTCTTAGTTCCGTCACTTTCAGGTCACGTAGTCTCTTGGCCATTTTTACGTAGCAATTTATTTATATTATCCCACTTCTGACACCAATGTAATGTTATTCTAATTTATTTAAACAGTAAACGGGTGGGATAAATTTTAAACACACGTATGGCTACTTACTAATTTATGTAAACACTAAACTACTCACTAACACTTAATTTATATATGCTTAACTACTCACTTAATTAGTAATTTATATCAACATTTTACTGTTCGCTATTTCGGTGTATTCTTGTTCATTTCTCGAGATCACTTTATCAACAGAAACTGACTCTACTTGGTCGGTCCCTTATATATTAGTGCCTTTTTCACTAGATAATTCTAGATTGCGGCTTAAACAAAAACAATTGGCTCTCTGGCATTTTGTAGATAAGACTGGTTACAAAAACAATGTCTAGATAAGATAGTCACAATCGTAAACAATTCTAAGAAATCCCTGCGCGTCCGCCATAATTTTAACTTCCATACCTGGCATAGACAGAGTCGGATCTAGAGACTATACCAGTGTGCTGTTTCGTAACAATATTTACCAGCGTTTTTCCTGGCGTATTTTCGTGTTTAAACTGTCGTAGTTTACCCTACTAATACGTACTTAAATCCACGTTTACGTGATCATAAAACTTCTCGTAGAAAGGTACGCGTTTAATCCCTCTCATAACAACAACACCATTAATGTTGTAACGGACATACGACTCCAATATCCCCTTTCAAGATGGGAAATACCTTAGTCTTTCTAAACGCGTCACTAGAGGTGTCGAAGATCCCTGGTTATCCATTGGTTTCTGAACAGCATTTGTTTGAGTGGCAGCTCTTGTTGGAACGCTATGGTGTGCAGCTGTATTGGATGTGCTCGACAGGTGTTGTTACAATCTGGTGGTTGCTTCCCCAATGAGACGACGATTCAGCTGAACGCAGCGTTGAGATAATGAGATCTACACCCTGATAGTCTGAGTCCATTCAAGTGCGTCTCTGGAACCATGTGTAACCTATTACGACTAATGGTCCTTTTCTTTATCTCTACCAGGTAAGAACGAGGCTCTTCTATCTTCTTGAAGACTCGTTCACGACGTCGTAGATCAGTTATCCAAACTATATCGCCCTCCTTCAACTCAGTAAGTTTGCTAACTCGGTGTCTCATATATCTTTCTTCCAACGAAATTATTTCCAACTTGAGTGGATGGCAAACTATTTCGCTCATCAAGAAATCAAGAAGACGCGACAGGAATTTAAAATTCACAAGAATATAATAAATTAGACTGAAGTTCTACAAATTAGGATATTTACGTCGTCCATTACAATTTGGTTTGGGTCGAAAGGTGGTTGTGAAGCAGTTGCTTAAGCAGCAAGACGTTTCGTATCTAATCATCCAGACGTTAATAATAAAGTTTTTCTGAAAATTGATTTTAAAAATCCTTTCAATACAATTCATCGCGATAATTTATTAAAACTTGTAGCAGATATTCTACCTGAAATTTTTCCTTTCATCAATCAATGTTATCGATTCCCTTCATATCTTTCATTTGGCGAAAACATCGTTTATTCGGAAAGAGACGTCCAACAAGGGGACCCTTTGGCATCTCTCCTTTTTTGCATATCGATACACAAAATTATAAGCAACATTGACACAGAATTTAATGCTTGGTACCTTGATGATGGTTCTTTAGGTGGTAATACTAATTTCGTGTTCAAGTCTCTTGTCTATATTATAAACAATTCCAAGGATATTGGTCTTGAACTCAATTTCAGCCTATGCGAGTTGTTTTTCTTAGAATCACCAAGTAATCTAACCATTGATAAATTTAATTCTGTATCACCAGGCATAACCAACAGACAAAATTTATTTCTGTTAGGTGCTTCTTTATTAAACGAATCCTTTCTATCAGCTTTCAATGAAAAACTAACCTTTTTCAAAAAAATGTCATCTCGTTTATCCTGGTTATCGACACATATTGCTTATTACCTTCTCAAGAATGGCCTATTAATTCCAAAATTAACATATATCTTAATATGTAGTTCGACCTGGTTACATAATGATATTGTGATCAATTTTGACAATACCATTCGTCATCCATTAGAGTCATTAATTAACATTAAATTAGAGGACCTTTCTTGGTGGTTTAGGAATTCGCTCAATCATT
The DNA here is from genome assembly GCA_963921935.1 of Galeruca laticollis. NCBI lineage: Eukaryota > Metazoa > Arthropoda > Insecta > Coleoptera > Chrysomelidae > Galeruca > Galeruca laticollis. Next base: position 17,282,272 of record OY998181.1, on the reverse strand, counting down.
TCAGTAGCTCTTCCTTCTTTTTTGTCATCATTAAATAGTTCAAAAATTTTCATTAATTACATTCTGCCTATATTTTTCCACACCCTTTATTATTGGAGGCAGAAAATATTTGGTCATTAAAGTCTAACAAAGTTGTACCCGATGAATATAAATCCTTTCAAAAATCCTTGGATATACCTTTAATGAACATTGAAAAAGGAAATCTGCTTCATAATGTTATCAATTTACCAGACAAGGACAATTTTATAAATCATGCCTCCAACAAGCTTTTGGGCCTCAGTGTACTAAAAAATATAGATAGCCACCAGCCAGATGATGTCCCATTCATAGGAATACTGAAGGAGATGACTATGCTAGAGAATGGTGCGATTCCTATACGTAATAAATTATGTTTGACCAAAACAAAATATGAAACTGGTTTACCCGCAATAGAGTTAAAGACAAAATGGAAGGTATTTATACTAACAGTGAGGCATACTCTAACAATACTTATACAGACAATTTGTCCGATGAAGTAGATAACGGAAATCACGCATCAGTAGCCGATTTGAGTAAAAATTTTAATGAAAAACTCTCCAGAACAGTAAAAAATGGTACTTACCTCGCCAATAAGACAGCTGAGGTTAGATCCAAAATTTCAGATGTGACCAATGGAGTGAAACCACTAAGTACAAAAGCAATATCAACCAGAGTTAAAAAATCTAGCAATAATGTTTCCGTGACCAAAAAAATTACATTGCCTCCAACAAGTGTCAAAACCACCCCGATGTTTTGCTGTCAAATTCAGAATTGGAAGAGAATGAAGACGTAGAAAAAAATAACGGGTCAGAAGTCGATAGGATCGTAGTAACTGAGGGATCAATTCCATTTCTAAAAATAATCCCAGAGTTGTCAACTTCTCTCAACAAGAACAAAAGGACGCGTCTAAAAATGATGTAGATAACAAGGAATATATTAACAAAGTAAACCAGACCAATGATCTATCGACATCAACCAAACTTTACAAAACCGCAATTTCTCCATCCTATTCAATAGCAAACAACATCAATTCAAATTCCTCATCACGCCGATCAAGTGAGAAAGACAATAATAGAATCCGAGATTATTCGGACAATGATAGTAGTTGCGAAAGTGCTCTTAACAATATCTCCATAATCATATCCATAAAGGATATTATCCAAAAATCTTTGGATCTCAAAGGCCTCAAAAATATTGGTAACACATGTTTCATGAATAGTATTATCCAATGCCTATCAAACACAAGGTGGCTATCACAATATCTAAAGAAAGACGCATACATAAGAGATATTAACATAACATATCTAGCATGAAAGGAGCACTAATTAAAGCATTTGCTGAAGTTATTCAAGAGCTTTGGGCTGAAGACAGTTCAGACAGAGTGGTTAATACAGTATCATTGAAAAGTCAGATTCAGCGATTTAGGGTAAGGTCGGGTATATCGTACCAATATTTAGTTTTTCAAACGCTCTGATTAAGTTTCAAAATATTTATTAAAAATGAAAATCAGACAAATAAGAACACACATTTCCTTATCGGTTAAACATGTTTATACCTGCATTGAAAAGGAAATATTATTAAAAAAACTGAAAAATATGAAATGCTGCAAACAGTACGATTTACCAAACTCGTCGGATAAATCGTACCGGTGGTTTGTAAATCGTACCGATAACTTTTTAAATGCAATTTTCACATTTGTATTTTTTCAGTTTCTTGCCACTTCCTGCACAGGACGTATGAGCCCATTTTTTACACTTTAAGCATTGAACCATATCTTCAACTATGTTTTCTTCACAAACGTGACAAAACCAATCGTTTGGGTTAACACATATTTCGATATTGTTGTTTTCTTGTACAGGTTCTATTGATTGAGGGGCGATGACGCTTGAACTACGAGACTGCTTCGTTGCATTTGAAGAAGTTGATGGCTTACAGATTTTTCTTTTCACTTGCTTTGCTTTGTTTCTCCGTTGCGATTGTTGATTTTCCAAGTCGTCTTTGTATGGTGTACTGCTCAATATGACAGCCGGTTGGGACAACTTCCTTTTATTTTCATTGTTCAATTGCTCGGGCAATGGATAAATTTCGTCGATAGGAACATAAAGATCATGTTTGTTACTTTGGGATAATTGACTTTCGTTTACTGACATGCTCTTTCTATCATTTTCAGTATTTTTTACTCTCATTTGGTTTTGGATATCAGCAGCTTGGATAGAATTTTCTGACACATCATTGTTGTTTGATTCTTTCTCTAGTAAAATACTAGCAGCAACAAAGTCGGTTTCTGCGAAAACTGTCCGATCAACAGGCCAGATCCCAGATTTTTTGAAACCATTAGCAATAGTGCTTATGGTAGCAGTTTTTGCAAAAGCATCAGACAAAAGTACAGTCATGTTATACTGAGAAACGGTACTACCCGGATTTGTTCTCAGAAAGGTTTCAACTGCCTGGGAGAAGTAGGTTTCCATAGGCTTGAAGAAACTTACATCCAAGGGCTGTAAACGGTGTGTTGTGTGTCCGGGGAGCTGTAAGAGCACGACACCATGTTGTCTAGCCAGAATAAGCGCATCTAAATTTTTTGAATGGGTCGTATGTCCATCGAGCAACAGAAGCATTTTATTTTCTGGACTGGGTTTCACGTGTTTAATGAAGTGTTCCAACCATGTAACAAAGAGTTCGGTATTTATGTAACCAGTGTCAGAGATAGTAACAATAGCTCCAGGGGAAGCACCGATTGCAAGTTCAGGAGCCATACGTTTCCGCTTAAAAATGATCATGGGGGGAATACACTGACCTGCAGCACTAGCGCAGCAAACTATGGTAGTGTTTACCCCTCTCTCACCACTTGATATTCCACCAACTTGATGTTTACCTCTTTTTGCAATTATTTTCTGATTTTTCTTTTGCACCGTTGAGAATCCACTTTCATCGACGTTAAATATGGTGAGTGCCGTAAAACCATTTTCGTCGACGCACTTTTCCAATATGTTGAAGAATTCATAAACGTTTTGCTTATTGAATCCTGAGGCCCTAGCCATTGATATTTTTTCGGGTTGTCTAAGTGATAAAAAATCATGTCGCTTCATGAATGAATAATACCAGGCTTTGCCTGCCATTTGCTTATTCATATTAAAATTGTGTGGAATATTATTTCGCACAGCTATTTGGAATGCAAGGCGACGAACATCGCTTATGGTGACACCAAAAAATCTTTCCTCTAACTTTAAGATGTGATTTGCCAGTTCCTTTTCTATGTCAGCAGTGAAGACAGTTAGTCGACCCATTGATTGAACTTTTTCATTGGCTTTTTTATTCAAACAATGCAAATGCCTTCTAAAAGTGGGTTTGGCAATGTTGTACCTCCTACAACACTCGTTAAAACCACACTGCTTTTCTTTGTAAGCTGTTAGGGCACGTTCCATATCATCTGGGGTCCATCCGCAATATTTTCGTTTTTGTTTGGTTTTCGGATTATTCATTTTTCCTGTAATAAAATACCTAACATAAATTATAAAAGCCATATCTGAAAATACTTGGTAGTTAGCTATCTAGTATTTTCGTATAAAAATTTTCATTAGTCGGGAAAATCGTACCGGTACGATTTATCCAACAGACATGGGTACGATTTACCAAACTCTCGCATTTTAATATTTTTTATTTGAATTGAGCCCTAAACTTTAAATTTCCAAACATAAAACTGTTTCAACTACTAAATAAACTCTTATGGTGTAATACAGTAACGTTCCCAACATTTTTTTACTTACCAAATTCAAGAAAATCACTTATAAATTGACTCGCAAAATAACAACGACAATGACACATTTCACATAACCTCTTTCTGACGTTTAACAATAGACGACAGGTGAACGGGTGTTTATGACTTCAGGTTTAATGTAACAAACTTTTAGTTCCCGTTGACAGATGTCGACTTCGGTTTTCTGCTTCGAGTAAAACAGTGGTGGTACGATTTACCCGGCGGTACGATATACCCAACTTTACCCTACTTGAAGGTTCATGGGATACACTCAACATGATGCACAGGAGTTTCTTCGTTACCTATTAGCAGTACTTCACGAAGATGTCAACAAGGTATATGAAAAACCAAAGCCCATATTAACAGAAATTGATGACAAACTTAGTGACATTGAGAAAGCACAAGAATTTTGGTTGAGATATCAAAGAATGGACAACTCCAAGATGGTGGATAACTTTGTCGGTCAATTAAAATCAAATATCAAGTGCACACACTGTGGCCACTGTTCAGTTACATACGATCCCTTTTGGGATTTATCCCTTTCGATACCCAAAAAAACAGGTCAATTACGACTTTCACAATGTTTAGATTCGTTTACAAGAGAAGAAACACTCGACGGTGATGAGAAACCAACATGTTCGAAATGTAAGGAACGTAGACGATGCACTAAATCATTCTCAATTCATAAATTTCCGAAAATATTGGTTATTCACCTGAAGCGCTTTTCGCAAACAGAAAGATTTTGTGGAAAACTTAATGTTGCAATAGATTTTCCAATAGAAGGGCTTGATATGAGCCATTACGCGGCTGATAATGTGGCACCTTGTATGTACAACCTCTACGCTATATCAAATCACAGTGGAACCACTTACAATGGTCACTACACAGCATATTGCCGACATCCCTACGCGGGACAGTGGCACGAATATAACGATTCAAGGGTGCTATTAATATCGTGGAAATATTTAGTCAGTGGAGAAGCATATGTTGTCTTCTATGAACAAGATGACACAAAGTCCCACCTTTAAGTTTAATAATTATTTTATTATTTTTTCTTATCAGTTTTTAAATTGTATGTTTTCATTATGAACCAATGTATCATTTGGTTTTTTCTGCAAAATTTATTTATATATTTATATATACATTGTTATTCTTATTTTGAATATTTATTAATAAAAAACGTATAAATAAGTACAAAGGTAAAAAATATGATCGAATAAAGAAATATTACTGATATTTGATGAAAAACAACATATTTAGCTTTGCATAGAACAAAATTTTTGTAAATCATTCAAGTTCCACTTTGTAAAATCCTACCCGATTTCTGAGTAACAAAAACAAATCATGGTGCCAACAATCAATGGGCCAGCAAATGTGATTAAACAACAATTTGACTGTTGAGAGAGTGCAGAAGGACGTCGCTCAAGGCACGTGTCTTTCAAAAGGCGAACTTACAGAACACGTGGCGCACACGATGAGATCATATCTGATGAGAGTGATGAGCCATTGTCGATGGTCGAAATCCGGAATGGTTAGTAGTTGATTGGGAAACATTTGTGGAACATTACAAGAAAACGAGGCGTATTGTGAGGAAGGCGTTTTAACAAAGTTGGGTGTATTTATTTGTTTATTATCAAATTTAAATTCAAAAAGAAGTTTTGTTTGTTGGTTTGTTGTTTATTTTTAAACCCTTATCTCATGATTATTATTAGTTTAATCCCATATAACACTAAAAGAACATTCATTTTCCAAGCATATTCTCCAGAAGTACGTTTCCTAACGTTCTGAGGAGTATATGCTTAACACCTCCGTTTTTTAATTATGGAATGACATTTTCTTCAAGGTTCATTCTTATCTGGTGCTAAGTATATAAGAATGCACATTACGCAATGTCCTGTGAAAATACTAAAGGAACATTCTATGAAGAACATTATAAGTATGTTCTCTAGTTATTACCTTGTGAAAACGTTTCGAAAACATTCTATACAAATGCTTATAAGAATATTCTTATGAGGACGTTATTCGTATGTGCGCTAGTTATCATCCACTCCAATTGTTTAAAATAAAATTTGCAGCATGTGTATATATTCATACATATATTCTTCCTTCAAATTTCATAACGAAACTTTTAATCGGGCAAGCTGTATGCATATTCTTCCAACAAAAAAACTTAGAACCAGATCACAAGTAGGTAGGTATAGTGAGAAAAAGAAGAAGCGAAGTTTGTAGGTTAAATCAAACGAAAGTTAGGTTAAGTTACTATTCGCCGCGTGCAGCTAGTTTAACCCTGCTTTATATCCGATTTGAACGTGGAAGTGCAACTTGTGAGGTGAGTTGTGAATGCTTCTGGGCGTCAAATATCCTGCCAAAATAATATAAAGTTAAGTATATGTTGATCCTCTTTATTAGGCTTAAGTATGAAGTATGTAAGGACATTACCAAAGAACGGGCATTATTATAGTACTAGACATCTTAAACGAATTGCTAGACAAAGGTTATTCTATAAAACAAGAGTCATTTCTCTTTCTCCTAAGAATGGAAATGAAAACTAAGACAATTGTAGATCTAATATTACAGTACAATCGTTGAATTCTGAGTTTCTTTGTAATACAGTTTCCTAGCAACATACATCATCAAATTCAAACAGTTTTTCAGTGCATTAAACGTACATTTAACTACTAACACAAGCCTGCATGAAAAACTTGTAAGCTGGGCAATTAGTGAAAACATTACACACACTTCACCAACTTTCTTTCATAAAATCAAATGTTTCAATGGGAGATTTACAAAATTTGCCCAAAGATGCAAGGACTCTGTTAAAAACACCCAAAAAAATCATGTGTTAAACCTCTTGGTGGTGGAAATTATTATTACTTTGGTATATTTACCATAATTGATAATCTTTTCAAAAAAAATATTATAGAACTTAATTCAAATACTGTCTTATATATCGGTAATTTAATGCTTAATTTGAAATTCAAGTGTATTAAAACATAAATTGTAGCTTTGTTCACTAAAAGTAAACCTCAACTCGCCATAGAAAAAGGTAATTGTCTTTTAAACAACACTATACTATCTGGTAAATCTATTTCTTAACATTTTACTTTTCCGCCAACCTATCTAATATGCGAGAAAAGTATTGGTTTACCCACAAAAAAGTTGGAAATTTGAAATTTTTTTTTATTTTCACGTTATCCATCAACAACAACACGAAAAAACGGTTTTTAGAAAAAAAATCCTGTGCGTATGTCGTCGTCGTCGTCGTTGTCGTCGGCCACTTTTCCTTGCAAGTATTGTTAGCACGATACAGCCTCCGGAGTGCAATAAGTCACCAATTTTATGATGGCATATTGTTAAGGACATTTCACAGATGAACCCTATTGATTTTCAGCTCACCAGAGCCAGTATAACGGGTGCTATGGTACTTGAAGTACGACATTTTGTCGTTTTTCGAGAAATTTCAGTTTGTTAGCACGATACAGCTTCCGGAGTTCAACAAGTCACCAATTTTATGATTGAATATTATTCAGGGCATCTCATTGATGAACCCTTTTGATTTTCAGCTCACCAGAGCCAATACAACTGGTGCTACAGTACTTAAAGTACGATATTTTTGTCATTTTTGGAGAAGTTTCAGTTTGTTAGCACGGTACAGCCTCCGGAGTATATACAAGTGATGAATTTTATGATTGGATATTATTAAGAGCGTCTTAAAGATGAACCCTATTGATATTGAGCTCACTAAATCCAGTACAACGGGTGCTGTGGTACTTGAAGTACCAAATTTTTGTCATTTTTGGAGAATTTTCAGTTTGTTAGCACGATACAGCCTCCAGAGAGTATACGATTGATCAACTTTATGAATAAGTCTTGTTCAAGGTGTCTCACAGATGTACCCTATTGATTTTCAGTTGACTAGAGCGTGTACAGCGGGTCCTATAAAACTAGATATACTAAATTTTTGGTTAGTTTTGGAGAAATTTCGGTTTGTTAGCACGATACATCCCCCGAAGTGTTTACAAGTAACAATTTTATGATAGAATATTGTTCAGGGCCACAGATAGGGAAAAGTTAGTTTTAATCTTTATAACCGTTTATTGCATGTACAGTGCCACCAACTTAACTTTTTTGCACTAGTGCAAAAACACTTCGAATTGTCAATGGATTTAATTACATTGAGGAGTAGATATCTAAAAAAACAGAAATAGCTGCTCAAATTCTAGAAGGTGAACCAAATACCGGAAGGTTCACAATCCGAAAAAGCTGTTTTAAGTAAAGAACAATATTATGAGACATCCACAAGCAAAAATAAAACCAAAACTCAAAAAATCAATGGAAATGAAGTTTGTCACTAATAATCGCTAATTGCGATATCAAAATTGAAATTATTTCAAAAAATTAAAATTATTAGTAATTTTTGTTGTATCTATTGTAAAATAGTCAAATAAAATTTTATTTCAAAACATATTTATTTCGATCGTAGAAAAAATGTTGTGAGTAACATGTGCAAAAAGCATATTTGTTGCAACTCAGCATAGTTGCAGCTCTCGACTTAGTCTCGAGCTTTAAACTTCATGCACCGTGCAACAAATATGCACAAATAACTATTAGTTATGGTGAAATTGGATTATTAATGCTTTTAGCGACGACGAACTGACTTGTTCAGTATGTCAGGTGAAATATAGTTCCAAGGGGGTAAAGAATTGGCATAAGAAAAAATTTCACCCTGACTTAAATGAAGAAATAAAATGAATAAAGAAACATATCCTTTGTCCAATAAGCACAACAGAAGAGTAATTTAATTCATCCATATATTCAATTAAATAAACATTTTAATGATAGTCACAGTATTACTGTCAAATAATCTGTTTCAAAGTTTAGGAACTTTGAGGAATTTCAATTGTGACAATCACAGGAGAAGAGGGAAGTGAACTATGTTTGTTCTTCAACTAATACATCAAATAATGGGAGACGGAGGTATTGCATACTACTGCAATATAAGTGATATAAAAGGATTTATGATTTAAAAAAAATATTATTAGTTATTATTTCAACTGTCTCGACCCTTTACTTCGTGGAATCTACTAATTTTACTATTTTAAATGAAACTTACAATTTCTAGTTAATTCCACAATATATTGAAAATATTTTAAAAATTCTAAGATAATTGACAATTGTTTCGATATTACCTGACGATATTCAGGTGATATCGAAACAATTGTTAATTATCTTAGAATTTTTAAAATATTTTTAATATATTATGGAATTAACTAGAAACAGTAAGTTTCATTTGAAACAGATTATTATTTCATTTAAATTTCTCAATATTTCAAAGCTCATCCCAAAAACGAAATTTGAAGACTGGAGGGAGTATACGCATTCCACTGTGTTAATTATATTTCTTTAGTAGAGGGAGAGTCAATTGGACAAAGACACATGATGAAGAATGAAAGGCCCAGCGGTTAACAAAGGCTGGAGAGATTAATATTGTGGGACAATTGGCTGATGGAGTTTCAATAAACAGGATATTACAAGATCCGAGGACAATTGAGAATGGAAGATTGGAACGAATAAATGTTATAAAAAGAGGAGATATATCTTATTTAAACAAAAAATATAATACTGACAAGGAAATGCCAGCAGATGATATGACAGATACAGCTTTGAAAATTGAAAAATGAAAAATGGAATACCAACGGACAAAATTATACATTTTTATGCAAGAAAACTGGTTTGTACCCCATAAATTTATATCCAAAAATTGAAAATGTTCTTAAATTGACTACAAAATGTCCTTATTATGCAACAATTTGCAAGTTTGAAGTGGACTAAAGTGATAGTAACAAATTTTACAAAATTTAAAAAAATTTCAAGTAAATTAATTAGTGAAATTGACTGTCTCGACCCTTACTTCGTGGAATATGCTCATATTAGTGTTTTTAAATGAAACTCAAGGTCTCTAGTTAATTCCACAATATAATACAAGTTATTGAAAATTCTAAAAAATTGACAATTGTTTCGATAAATCAATATCATCGTCTGAATGACAGAAGTTACATTTCATTTTATGCCTACCTGATGTTTAGTAGTTATATTTGGCTAGACCAAGAAGTAACCTAACTTGTGATTGGCTTAATATATGTTTATAGAAAAAAGAAGAAGATGTGATATTACAAATATTGAAGCTTAGATATTATTAGCCCTATGGTGATATCCTGGATATCATTTTTCCAATTAAGATCAGTATAACTGTGCAATGATATAGAAAACCAGGAAAACTATATCTGCTGATCTTTACAATTATCACTTAAGAAGACAGTTTATTAGTGGAGAATTCCCTAGATTTAACTGTTCATTGACAACTTCATATTGTGGGTTTCTTAAATGTCTTCTAATTTCCAGTTCTTCAAGGAAATCCAGTTCTTGTTTCTTTTCACAAATATGCAGTACTTCTAGTTTTGTGTTAGGTGTCAATGAATGATTGGTGTCAAGTAGATGTTTTGCGTAGTGGGATTTATCTGGTTGTTTTAATCTGTATGCTCGTTAGTGCTCACTGTATCGTATTTCAAAATTCCTAAGGGTCTGACCCAAATAGACAGCATTACATTCTGGACATTTGAGTTTATATATACCTGACTTCTTTAATAGTGGTATTTTTGTTTTTACATTCAACAATTTTGTACTAACGTTACTTTCTGTATTAAAAGAAATTGTTGTATTCGTTGCTGAAGATATTATCTTTGAAATATTATTAGAAATATTTCCTGCATATGTGATGGTTTTATAAGTTTTAATTTCATCAGCTTGTTTAGGATATATTAGTTGTAATGCCACTTTTTCCTCTTTTTTACTAATTAGCTTATTTATCATATCTAATGGATAACCGTTAGATGTTGCTATTTGTCTAATTGTATTAATCTCTCTATCAAAATTACATTTGTTCATAGGAACTGAAAAAGCTCTATGTATCATTGAATTATATGCTGCTAGTCTGTGTGACACAGGGTGGTTAGAATTGAATGGAATTGTTACATCAGTTTGTGTTGGTTTTCGGTAAATTGAATAATCAAGTACATTATTAACTCTTTGAATTTTTGAATCAAGAAAATTTATTGAGCTATTTTCTTCAATTTCTAATGTAAATTCAATTTTCGGGTGTAAATTATTGATGTGGTTGAAAAATACATCTAATTGTCGTTCACTACCCATAAAACAAGCTAATATGTCATCTACATATCTATACCAAAATAAAATATTTTTCGAAATATTACTTTCAAAGATCTTTCTTTCTAAATTGTCCATAAAAATGTTTGCTAAAATAGATGATATAGGGCTTCCCATTGGTAAACCTTCATTTTGAATATATATCTTATTGTCAAAAGTGAAATAATTCTGATTAATGCATACATCAAATAAATTAAGTTTATCTGATATTATTCCTGGATTAATATTTTTATCTTCTAGTAATTTTCTTACAAGTATTAGATATTCTTTAGGAGGAATTTTAGTAAACATGTTAGTTACATCGAACGATATGAGTTTATAGTTATCTTGTAAGTGGATTGCTTTCAACTTTTTGATTAGTTCTATTGAATTTCTAATTGAGTACTGAGATTCATATCCGTAAGTATTGAGTATATTGTTGAGCTTCTTTGCCAATATATTATTAGGAGCATTAACATAAGAGACTACAGGTCTAATTGGTTTCGTTATTTTATGTAATTTGACTGTTCCATATAATTGTGGACAATGAGGATTCTTATGTATGATAGACCTCTTTTCGTAATCATTTAAAAGATAATTTGAATTATTAACAATATCCCTTACATTATTAGAAAACTTCTTTGTTGGGTCTGCTTTAAGAACTTTTACATCGCTGGATTCTATAAAGTTATATACTTTGGAATTGTAATTTTCAGTCGTCAAAATGACAGTAGCGTTCCCCTTATCAGATTTTGTAACTGTTAGGTTATTATTCTCAATCTTCTTTTTTATTGCGTTTAAAACTGAAATGTCATTTTTTGTTTGACGTTTAACTTTTGAAGGTTCAATATTTTTGATTAAATTGGCAATTTTTAAATAAAGAAAATTATTTGAATTAGATTTTAAAGCTATTTCTGACTCTGTAGCTATAATTTGTTTAATATTATTCGTTAATTTAGGTGGTATGCTGTACTTCAAACCTTTATTTAAAAATTCTATTTCACTATTTGTAAAATTAGTGTCTGAAAGGTTTTCAAATCGTGGTGCAAAGTGTGTTGGTATGTAGGTACTTACAGTTTCATGATGTTTTGAGTATTGAATCTTATGTTGTGTGTGTTCAAGATTCTGTAGCTTCTTTTCTTGTTTCTTAAATTTCATATGCTTCATCGTGCTGACATTTTCTCTAATTTTGTCATCCAAACAGTCAAATTCTACTGGATGTAATTGGAATGTGAGTTCTGAATGTACAACTTTTATGTAGTTGTCTAAGGAGTCTCTAACTTTGAACCATTTCTTACATTCAGATTTTATCCAAACTCGTTGAGCACATTTTATAGCTTTTTGTGCTTGTGGTGTTTTAGTGTGACATTTTATATTCACTTAATTTGGTATTTCCTTTTTTCTAAGGCATTCTTGGTTAAACGTTACAAAGCATCACAAAACATTTGGGATTGTAAAGGGTAGCTAACAGTGGTAGTATTAAAATTGTTATAATGTAGTTTCAATACTAGGAGGTTGTGGGAAATTGGATTTTTGATTATGGATTAATTTATTAGTATTGTGTACACAGCTTTTTGGGGTGTAATGTGTAGATTAGTGGTGATGGAATAACTTTGATTAATTTTAGGTGAAAGTTACGCAGGTTTATAGGTTGAGGATTTTACCCTAGGGTTAATGAATGGTGTTATGGAAAAGAAGAAAGAATCACACAATTTGCATAGATGGAACTCACGGGACCAACAGAAGAAATTGGGATTTATTAATAGTTTTGATTAAAGATGAATTCAATATGGGTTTTCCCGTTGAATTTTTAGTTACTAATAGGTTAGATCAAAAGGTACAGGAAACTTTTTTCAGATTTGTTAGGATTAGTTGAGGCGAATCAATTGAAGCCAAATACATAACGAGCGATGACGACCCAAAATATTACAATGCGTGGGCCAAATGTATGACAACTGGTGGAACCTCCTCCTCATCAAGAAGACCTCTCTGTACGTGGCATATTATTAAAGATTGGAATAATTAAGGAAAAGCAAAGATAAAGATCCTGGAAATTAATAAGAAAATGAAAGCAGAAATGAGAAGTATGTTAAAAGAAATTGATGGGAGTCCAACAATGGGAAATGGAAGCACAAGATCGAGGAAGATGGAGGGCGATTGTGGATGCGGCCAAGACTCACCCAGAGTTGTAGGGCCAGGGAAAAAATATTAACTAGGCACTTTTTTTATTAAGTAAAAAAGAAATTGACAAATTGGGCTGAGAAAATTATTCATTGGCTTTTATTATGACTATTTTTTTTAAATTAAAATTAAGTGTAATATTTTTTGCTATTTTCATTAAATAAACTATTTACTATTTTTGTGTCGTATTTTTTTTATTACAATCATAATTAAATAATTATCCGAGGTAAATTGAAATTGCCATTACTTTTTTTCATAAAATAAATAGTTAAATAAAAAAACAAGATATTGTTGTTTGTAATATTATTATTTTACTGTTGAGTTATATTTGGCTAAAATTCGTAAAAATTTTTAATTCGTTAAGATAGGTACATTCCAAATCACACTAAAATATAATTACTTCTTGCAGTTTAATAATATCTAAATTGTTGTAAGTTGAACATTATCATGTGCTAAATCCACAAAATAAAATAAATTATTGCAATTTAATAATATCCAAAATGTTGTTAGTTATTATGTGCTGAATACACAAGTTACTTCTTGCAGTTAAATAATATCCGAAAAGTTGTAAGTTAGTCATTATCATGTGCTAAATATACAAAATAGAATTACCTCTTGCAGTTCAATAATATCCATAATGTTGTAAGACATTATTATGTGGTAAATACACACTCGATTTAAATTTGGTGCCAAACAATTTAAACTAGGCGCCCTGTTTGGCTGTTCATTCGTTACTTGTAATGTATCCTGAGGTTTTTATTGGGTTAGGTCCCTCTCTATTCTTCTTCGTCCCCCTTTTAAAGAGTCTGAACCTTTCATTTTCATACTACGTCTGCATTGATATTTGTTGTTAAGAAAGCTTTAAAAATATAAACAAAACTTCAAACATTAGTTAATTTATTCAAGCAATTTAATTAAAAACTAAAAACTGTTGGTTTATCAATGTAAATATATTTTATCATTGTATTTAAGCTTAATACTGCTTGTTTTATAAGAAATATCAACAATAATTGAAAAATTAAATTTTTATCATTTTTGAAAAAGTTTTTAAATGTTTTTTTTCCATTTAAGGCGAAAAAAATGAGCCGTTGGAAAGTTTCACGTGAAAGTTTTTGATAGAATTTTTTTTTCTAAACTCGTTATGTCAGAAAATATTCAAGTTACTGATTTGTTATGAATCAGGATTATTTTAGGACTAAATAATGTACGAATACTAAAATATTTTTACAGTATTTTTTTGAAAAAAAATTAAGAAATCGAAAAACCGGTTTTTGTCGATATCTCGTTAATTTCGAGGTTATGTTGAAAAGCACCCTAAAGAAAAGTTGGTTTTTTAATTAACTCCAACTTTTCTAAGCATCATTTTTAGATCAGAAGTTAAACTTTACTGTAAATCACAAGAATCTATTTTCCTATTCCATTTGTTTTCCCAATTCGCTCGTTGCACCATTCCAGTCTGCAAGTGCGATGGTTATTTGTTGAAGGTAGAATTAACTTTGGATGATAAGGTTGCAGACCAAAGGAGCGAATTATGTTCCCAACTTAAGTCGAAAAACATTTCCCATTGACTTTGTTCTGCTGTGACGGTGTGTAAGAACCCATTTTTCCGGAATATCGACAAAATAACGGTATTTAGCTTCCCTGGCTTTACTTCATGACCAATTGCTAATATCTTTCATTCGAATTTTGTAATGAATGAGTTGCCGGCTTTAAGATTAATTATGTCACAGTTAAATACTTCTTTAGTCAAAAAAATATTGAAAATGAATAATGAGATGATCAATAAATTTAATTTTTTTCCACAAGAAAAAAAAGATTTTTCAATTTATTAAAAAAATTATAAAACAATCTTCATTTAAACAGGAGAATGATATTTAAAAAAAAAATTGATACACTGTTTTTATATTCATTATATTTCAAAAACAAAATGGTCAAAAACAATTGATTTACATCGCTTAGTATTTCGGGCTATTCGTAGCCTTTCTCATCTATCATTACTCCTAAATATAAAACTTTTTCGACCCTTTTGATGGCGTATCGTTTGCGGCTACTTGCCACCATTGTTAATTGTTCTGCTTCCTCTTGTGTTGGCTCCATTAGCATAGGTTTAGTCTTATTTTCTTCAATTAGTAGTCCAAACTTGACAGCTTCCTTTCCCAACCTTCTAGATATTCTCTGTAACTCCTCCTTGTTCTTGTCATCAAAGTTAAGTCGTATGCCAACGCTACACCCACACGCCACTGGCTTGTAGAATTTAATAAAATTAACACGATTGATGTTTTGTAAAGACTGTTACCTATAAACATTTCAAATTAGTATTTCTATCCAACGAGAAGATATGCAATAAAATGTGTATTTTTTCTGCTCCCTGTATCTCATATACTAACAACGTTAGAGACAAATTGTATTAAAATATTTTGAATATTCCTTAACCATTTCTTTACCTTACTATACTTATTTTTGGAAAACCCTCTATATTACAAACACAAAATGAAATAATAATTTACTTACAAGAACAAAAAGTTTTTATTATAATTTAATACACCTGAGGTAGATTTACAAATCATCTCGTCTCCTTTAATCACTTAACCATGGAACATTATTTTAGGGAGGGTTCACGCATTGAACGACAAGTGTCATTATTGTGCAGAATTAATGTAACAACGGAGTCATAATAGCCCTCCGACCCCCACGGTGTGGCATAGGGCTTTTTCGTCAGGCCAGATGTAGTTCTTTTTCATATCATATAGTTGGTAGTTGAATTGTGGTGTGCAAAACTTCCACTTGATCGAATATCGACTATAGGAACAGACACGTGACTAGCGCGATGAGCATTTGTCAGCCACAGCCAGTCAGTTCCCCTTTTCATCATTTTTAGTTCATTAAATTGTTTTGTAACTGATATTTTAGATACGTAAGGATATTAAACACAAATTATATTATTTTATGAATAGTTCAATGAATATTTCTTCAACCGAATGTATTCAGAGTGAACATTCTAATAATCGGTTATTAACTGACACACACAATACAACTCGAGAGGCTTGTTTTCTTTTAGCTTTTCTACTCCTGAACTCTAAGTTAACCTCAAGTTATATCGCAGCAGCGAGTTATATGCTAACAAATGAATAGTTTTCGTAGTTTCTTGTTTAATCATTATATTCGAGACTCGTTTGTAATAAAATTCACATAATTAATTTCTTTATTGACAAGCAGCTTGCTCACTTCAAAATTTAATAGAAGAAGAAGCATGTAACACATTCTGTGAGCAATATCAAGTACAGGTACTTCATACATTATAAATATTGATGCACGTCAAAAATATTTTATTTTTAAATATAATTCAAGAAAAGAGATTTATTATATTAAAAGGTATAAGATTATAATTAGTTATTATACTTAATAAAATAATATATACCTTTTAATATAATAAATATCCTTTCTTGAAATGGGTTTAAAGATAAAAAAATTATGACGTTGCATAAATTTTTATAATGTGTGAATTTTGGGTTTATAATTAACATATAATAATACTCGTATTAGTGTTTTTAAATGAAACTCAAGGTCTCTAGTTAATTCCACAATATAATACAAGTTATTGAAAGTGGAATTAACTAGAGACCTTGAGTTTCATTTAAAAACACTAATATGAGCATATTCTACGAAGTAAGGGTCGAGACAGTCAATTTCAATAATACTCGTATTTCATTGACAAAATCATTTACGGTTCTATTTGGCAAATAGTAATACACGAGCTCGTCAAAATCAAGCAAATATGCGCATATATTTTGTTTTTTTGGTGCATATAGTTCGCCCTTTACTTATTAACATCAATAATCGTTTTGAATGCGTAACTTGGAATTGATTTCCAGCAATAGTACATTATTTATCGAGATCTTGTTGCTTATTTTTAACGTTGACTATAAAGAAGACATGATGGACTTGATGTGTTCAATTTTCAAAAGCCACCTATTACAGGTCCGTGAAATTAGTTCCCAAAGTTTTCACGATTTAACTAAATTTAGTGTTATTGGTTAGTGCATCGTTAGTGCCTTTTAGAGCTTCCCTAAATTTTGTTAATGCTTCCGTGGTTTCGTAGATATTGAATATTCATTTATTTCATGGTCAGCCCCCAAAGTTTTTAGGATTAATTCCAAATTAGTGTCATTCGTTAGTGCACTTTAGCCCCCAAAGTATTCACGATTCGATTAAATTTAGTGCCATTCGTTAGTGCTTCGTTAGTGCTCTTTAGTGCTTCAATTATTTTCGTTCGTGCTTTATTTATTTTCGAGATATTTGACTTCATATTTTCAAGGTCAGCCCCCAAAGTATTTACGATTAATTCAAAATTAGTGTCAATCATTAGTGCTTCGTTAGTTCACTTTTGTGTTTCAGTAATTTTCTCTAGTACTTTATTGGTTTTCCAGATATCTCATGTTCTCTTTTCTTGAGGTCAGCCCCCAAAGTATTCACGATTCGATTAAATTTAGTGCCATTCGTTAGTGCTCTTCAGTGCTTAAATTATTTTCGTTAGTACTTTATTTATTTTCGAGATATTTGACTTTATATTTTCAACGTCAGCCCCCAAAGTGTTTACGATTAATTCAAAATTAGTGTCATTCATTAGTGCTTCGTTAGTTCACTTTAGTGCTTTTCTCTAGTACTTTATTGGTTTTCCAGATATTTCATGTTATTTTTTTTAGGTCAGCACCCAAAGTATCCACGATTCGATTAAATTTAGTGGTTTTCGTTAGTGCTTAGTTAATACTCTTTAGTGCTTCAATAATTTCCTCTAGTACTTTATTGGTTTTCCAGATATTTCATGTTTTTTTGAGGTCAGCCTCCTAAGTCTTCATGATTCGATTAAATTTAGTGCCATTCGTTAGTGCTCTTTAGCGCTTCAGTGATTTTCCATAGTATTATCTTAATTTTCGAGATATTTGATATTAATTTATTGGCACTTCCGCGAAGTTAGCCCCCAAAATGTTCATGATTCAGTTATAGTTAGTGTTTTTCGTTAGTGCTTCTTAGTGCTTCCATAAATTTCGTTGGTGATTTCTAGGGTTTTTAGTTAATTGCTATTATTTATTTCAATATCAGCTTCTAAAATTGATTACAGTTGATTACAAATTAGTTTCATTCATTAGTTAGTATAATTTAGTACTTCAATAATTATATTCCTAAGTACTTTGTTGGTTTAAAAATATTTGTTTTTCAGGATGGAATATGTTTAGTTCCATTAATTTCGTTTGTACAAGGTGTCCAGTTTTTGTGTATTTTCATCTTCCTTATTATAAAAGATAAAAAGATGGGGTTTGCGGCTTATTGTTTTATTTTTTATGAAACTTACATTGACGCTAACTAAATTTTCAATAGCCTTCTCAGTTTCTGACTTACAGGGCAATTTTGAAAATTTGACATTGCAATGGCATCCTGTATTTCCGAATAATTCTAACAAAACAAAGCATCAATATCGTATACAGGATATTTTTTACATCGGTAGAAATGGACCTCCCTATATATTATTTTGTCAGTTGACAGATAATTTCACCTCTTTAAATATGCAATTTTACAGGGTTGACATTATTTGATTGACTTAAAAAATCGATCATTTGTTGGAGAAACTTCACCAGTAAATATTGATATATTTGTAATAAAACATACTTCATCCAAGGAATGATGATCCAGCTAAGACTTAAATTCCCACAGGTCAATTAGTTGACGATATAGAAGAAGTATAGGCAGAAGTAGAAAACTGGAAGGGCCTCGCTAAAATAAAGAAAAAACCAAATCTGTTTTATTATGGCCAGCTTTTCCCAGAAATCCTTCATATAACCGGAAATCAAAAGGTTAAAATTGCTCTACTATATAATGCCAACAAACTACTAAAAACATATACATCAGAGTGAAAGTAATACATAATAAAAATACTTGCCCATTCGATGTATTAGCACCAATTATTACTTCAGCATATTGTGACAGTCCTCAGTTTCAATCATCTACAGAATTTCTAAATCACAGTTTGATATTATTTGTTAAATAACTAGTTAAAATAGGTACTTCGAGAAATAAAATTTATATAAAAAGATTCAAAACATTAAGAAACTTTTTTGATGTTTATGTTTTAGTAGATGAAACTTTAGAAATAAACTGAGCTGTTAATGTATGTTCATTTCTCGAAAAACTCATTGGTAAATGGGATACACTAGCTAGTGCAATTGAAATTAAATTTTGCTCATATTGTAATATTCGACAGAAACTTACCCAGTTTAATTTACTGGTAAACGTTGACATATTGTCTAACTCAATATCATCACTTGAAGATGCCATTGAAAGTTAGTTCCGTTTTAAAAAATATTAAATGTAAAAAATGTAGCAATGAGTATAATATATACCTTATTATAAATAATCAAATGTTTATAGAGCTTCCGGATATGAGTCTAAATGTAGAGGATATTCATTTGATAATTAATGTCAACAAAATAGTATATTAAGTACCAAGTGTCAAAAAGGTTACTTTTGTCACAAGTTTTACTAGGCACGAGTGAAGCGAAGCGGAACGAGTTCCTTGTGAAACGAGTGCCTCAGACGTTTTTAACACGAGGTGCTTACTATACTTTTTCTTCGCCCGCGGGAAGGAAAAAATTATATTATATTTGAATTATATTCATTACATGACGGACGATGGCTGACAGTTGACTGACAAATCAAGTGACGCAGAATAACAAAATTATTACGGAACATGAAATTCAACATACAAAAGATACACTTGATTTGACGTTTAAAAAACAAAAGATGAACGAGATGTGACTTTTCGCATTTTAAACACTAGTGTTTAAAGAGTCGTTTCGTACATGTCAAACCCGTGTTCAAAGTGCTGTTTTGGTAGCGGAAGTAGAAAAAGGAGTTTACGTTTAGAGGAGCGGTTATAAACCAGCATCTAATGATCCTATTGACAATTATGTAGATGTGTGCAGAAGAAATGATGGATGTATTTAACTTTATGACGATGTGTCTGAAAAAGTAAAAAAGATCCTTTCCATTTTGACTCCTATTTTATACTGTGTATGTAAACTGTATTATAGTTCCCTGAAGTTATCAAACAAACATTTTCGCAATAATGACAAAATCACAGTTTTATGTCACTTATATACCTAGAGAGACCAATGTCATTATATAGATAACATATATCTCCATTATTATTGGTTTTAGAGAAATGGTCAAGTATTTTCACAGAACCTGTCGAAAATGAAATGAACAAAAACAAATGAGTATTGGAAGGTGCAGTTTTTTGACAAGTGACAGTTTTTTCTAATGGAACACCCCCTATTTTTAAATTATATCCATTCTATTCGACTGGAACTGATATAATCTCCAAATATATTTTTTTAATAAATAATAAATATTTTTTTTTATTGATGCCTCATATGACCTTTTAAAAGCACGCGTCAGCGTGTTTAAATCGAACTTTCAAACACGCGCGTTTTTTAATGTCCCTATGGTAACAACAACAACATGAGAAACGTAAGTATCAATGACAACTTTTTTTATTAGTTTATAAATTGTATATTTTCATTGGGAACCAATGTCTTATTTGGTTTTTTCTGCAAAATGTATCTATACATTCACATATACATTGTATCCTTTTAAATATAAATAAATAAACTTTTTGATTATTGATCTGACAGCAGTACCCCGTAACGTCAAATAAAAATAAATACTATTTGACGTTCCCGAAACTTGGCTGGGCATCGAGGACGGACTTCTATTTTTTTGTAGTAATAATATTATAATAGTATTTTATGATTTTAAAGTGCACCAATAAAAAAAATAGCGTGAAGTATTCGTGGATAACTGGTCTTTCAAACACTTGCTCTATTTCGAGCACTCCGGCTGCGCCGTCGTGTTCGAAGAATCGCGCGTGTTTGAAAGACCTCTTTATCCACTTATACTTTAATATACTAGTCTACATTTTTATTTGGATGTGTTTACCTTGACTATAAAAAAAACATTGGGCCTTATCAATAACCTTGGTAATTGGTTGTTGGTTGTTGTTTGGTTAATTGTTGATAGGTATAAAAGGAAAATGGCGGTTTCATATTCAAGTCATACCAAACTTGAGTGATACCGGGCGCCGAAAAAGTCAAAATGTCCTAATCAAATGAACAAAATAATCCAATATTTTCATTTTCTTCCATTGTTATGAATCGTTTTATCAAAAATGCCTCGTATATTGAAATATTTTAGTATCCGCCACTATAGAACTTGATAAATAATAGAAGTAGGTAGCTAAAAGGACAGTTACCCCGTTGAGCCGTTTGATTTATGAGTCGGTACTTTCCTGTTCTTCTAGACACGCCAAAAATAATGACTAATTGTTAACGGTAAAATTTATCTACATAAATTGAAATATTGATATATGCATTAAATTAAGTTATGTGTTATTTTTCTCTTTTTGCATAATTGCAATGTAAATAATTTAAATTAATAAAAAAAGTTGAAGTACGAACCTTAATTAATGGAACTAAACATATTCGATCCTGGAAAATTAAGGGATTTACTAAAAAAACAAATATTTTCAAACCAACAAAGCACTTACGAATGCATGACCTAATTTGGAATCAACCGTAAACAATTTTAGAAGCTAATATTAAAATAAATAATCGCAAATAACTAGAAAACCAAAAAAGCACTAACGAAATTTATGGAAGCACTAAGAAGCACTAATGAATTATACCAACTTTAACTAAACATTTTGAGGGCTAACTTCACGGAAGTGCCAATAAATTAATATCAAATATATCGAAATAGAAGATAGCACTAATGAAAATTATTGAAGCACTAAAGAGCACTAATGAAGCGCTAACGAATGACACTAAATTTAATCGAATCGTGAATACTTTGGGAACTGACCTCACATGGAATATCTCGAAAACCAATAAAGTACTAACGGAAATAATTGAAGCACTATAGTGCACTAACGAAGCACTAATGAATGACACCAATTTGAGATTAATCATATATACTTTGGGGGCTGACCTTGAAAATATAAAGTAAAATATCTCGATAACCAATAAAGTACTAGCGAAAATTAGTGAAGCACTAAAATGCACTAACGAAACATTAACGAATGACACTGAATTGGAATTAATCGTAAACACTTTGGGGCTGACCTTGAAAATATAAAGTCTAATATCTCGAAAACCAATGAAGCACTAACAAAAATAATTGAAGCACTAAAGTGCACTAACGAATGACACAAATTTGGAATTAATCCTAAACACTTTGGGGGCTGACCTTGAAATAAATGAATATTCAATATCTACCAAACCACGGAAGCACTAACGAAATTTATAGAAGCACTAACGATGCACTAACCGATGGCACTAAATTTAATTGAATCGTGAAAACTTTGGGGGCTAACTTCACGGACCTACCTTTTATTCAAGTTTAACGGTTAGTTAGTTCAACTTTATGTTCCTTATAGATTATCCTTTTAGTAATTCTAACTTGACTCTGGTTCAATTAAACTTTCACCTCTCGCACGTTCAATTCAAATTAACCCCTCACTATAATCAAAATACCATTTAAAGAGAACTGCTCTCCCATCAACAGCCTCCATATGCTTGCTTTTCTTTTGACAGAGGCTTTGTCCACTTTGTCGATGAGTATACCCAGAAACACAAAAGTCGATACGAGTGGAAAATTACGAACGCGAGGTGAGGAACCATGAGTATCGATTTTTTGTAACCAAGTAACAGACTATATTCTCTCTACGACCAGGAAGTATGATTCAAATTCAATTAAATCTTAATAAAACAAGTCATTTATTGAAATATTTGTATTAATTAATATAAATAATTAATATTGATATATAAGTAACGACATCAAAAAGGTGGTCCAAATAACAATCTCACCTGCACGTGGTATATCCTGCACGAAAACTAACGAGGCTCTGTCGCCCGAGTAACTGTCGGAATAAACAGTTTCTCTTATGGGCCGACATCTTATGGTGGAAAAGCTGATAAGAAATAGAGCAACTTCTTGTCCTGGAAGGGAGAAATAGCTTTTAAAGCGGATGAATTCGATTACGAATTAACGGCATGAAGATGCAGAAGGCAACGGAAAACCACTACATTAAAGACTCAAAAGAGTATCCCTAGTAAATAATCATGACGACAAAAACTAGAACAGAGAAAACTACTGATCATTGTAATCGAAAGCCAAGATCCAGCAGGAGAGGACAACCGGAAGAATATGGGAACGCTTCGGCTGTCAGCTTGCAAAATCCATGTAAAAATAAGCAAACGCTAAGAACGAATAGAATATTAGTGTAATGTTTTTCTTATTTATTAAAAGTTTTTTTTATTAAGGGTGGGATAAATCTCAAACACTCGGTATGGCTACTTACTAATTTATTTAAAACACTAAACTAATCACTAACACTTAATTTATATATACCCAGTATATTCACTTAAACTAATTTATATGTACACTTAACTAATTTATATTTACTGTTTGCTATTTCGGTGTATTTATTTCACGAGATCACTTTTATCAACTCACTCTTCCGCTGATCGGTCCTTATTTATATTAAAGCCATTTTTACTAGTAAATTCTGGGCTGCGGCTTACACAAACAAATAATTTTTCTCGCCATTTCTAGATAAGTCTGTTTACATAAGATAGTCGTGAACTCGTAAACAGTTTTTTATAACTGCGTATCCACCAAAATTTTAACTTCTATACCTGGCTTAGACAGAGTCGGTTTTAGGGACTATACCAGTGTGCTGTTTCGTAACATTACCCCCTCCTTAAATGGAAGTTCCTCCTGGAACTTTTGTGTAGCCGAGACTGGATGTTTGAATCGGCAACTGGCCCCATTTCTACACTTTCCGATCTTATGGAAATAGCAGGGCACCGTCTTCATCGGATACTGATAACGGGGGTTGTAGCTGCAAATTAATATCTGGACACCGGTATCTCTAAAGATAACCTCTACCATGTTCTTGATAACTCGCCAATCCAACTGGTTACTCGCCATCTTAGGCATAGCCAGTTTCTTCACGCTGGATTCTAACACATGGTCTCGGAGGTTACGAAGTGCTTCCCACACATCGCGGTAGGTAGATCGATCTTCAAATTCATCTTTAGTTACCACGTAGAAGACGTACCGCGAATTATGTTTCAGTTTCAGTGTCTTGCCAGGGGCTGAAATCTGGTCTCCAAGTTTTTCTAATTGCCCGAAATTCTTTCGAAAGACGGTTTCCAACCCTCGTGCGTTCTTGATACGGGCGGGGATGTTGTATGCCAGTGAATAATCTTCCGGGAGAGTGAACAAATCTTGTTGTTGTTCCGAAGTGACTCCATATCTAGCTTTTCCGGTACCTCCATACGCGCCCATAAATGCATCGAAGGTGGGGTCAGACACATCTCGAATAAGCTTTACTCCTTCCTCTATGTCATGGTCTCCTTCGAATGGCGCTAGTCGGGTTTGGTGAACTACTATTGGTTTTCCGTTGGGGATCTTGCTTATGCGATATATAACATCATTGATCCTTTTCTTGATTAAGTATGGACCTTCCCAGGATTTTTGTAATTTTGGAGAAAATCCTTTTCTCCTCGTTGGGTTGTGTAGCCATACTTTGTCCCCTTCTTTAAAACCGCCTTCTGTGGCCTGCGTGTCGTACCGACTTTTCATTCTGTCGCTGGCAACTTGAAGATTTGTTCGAACTAATTCATGAATATCATCCAGCCTTCTTCTCAATTGGATTGCGAAGCTTTCGCCTGCTAGATCTTCTCCAGGCCGGCAGCCAAATTCCAGGTCACAAGAAAGCCTCATTTCACGTCCAAACAGGATTTTCGCCGGTGTTTCACCCGTGGACTCATTGACAGCAGATCGATAAGCCAATGCGAATAGGGAAAGATACTGGTCCCAATCTCTCTGATGGCTGGATACTACTTTGGACAGGTATTTTCCAATAGTCCTGTTCATTCTCTCGACCATTCCATCTGACTGTGGATGTAAAGCTGTTGTCCTGGTCTTCTTCATTCCGAGCTTGTCGCAAATCTCCTGGAATAGATGGCTTTCAAAATTTCTTCCCTGGTCACTGTGGACTTCCAATGGTACTCCATATCGGCTGATAAATTCCTTCACCAATACATCCGCGACAGTTGTGGCCTCTTGGTTCGGGATAGCGTAAATTTCCACCCACTTTGTGAAATAATCCATTACAACCAGTATGTACTTGCTACCATTTTCTGTCGTCGGAAATGGTCCAGCGATATCTAAAGCAATCCTTTCGAAAGGGCTTCCAACATTGTACTGTTTCATGGGTGCCTTTCTCTTGCGATGTGGTCCATTACTCGTAGCACAAGTCGTACATTTTTTACACCAGTCCTTCACATCGTCGGAGCTGTTCATCCAATAAAACCTTTCACAGACTCGCTGAAGGGTTTTCTTCACTCCCAGATGACCTCCCGATGGACTGTCGTGTAAGTTCTTCAGTACCTCAGCTACTCTCGCTCTCGGGATAACTATCTGTCTTCTCTTCTCGGAACCATCATCGTTCTCAAGGATTCTTTTCAATATGCCTTCTTCCAGGACAAGAGAGTCCCACTGAGCCCAATACGCCTTGAGTTTCGGTGAAAATCTTGACACTTCTTGCCAGGTAGGTCGCCGGTTTTCTTTCTTCCATTGCCGAATCATCTTCAGGTGAGGATCATTCTCCTGATCTTCTCTGATCCTGGTGGGTGACCATTCCTCGTTGACTACAGTAGTTCTTGAAACTGCAGCTTCCCTAGATTCCGCCTTGTTGCAGTGGGAGCAGTCTGTTGGGCACGGCCGTCTGGACAGGGAGACGGCATTTTGGTGACTCACACCAGCTCGATGTTCGATGTTGAAATCGTACTCTTGAAGTCGTTCAATCCATCTAGCGATCTGGCCCTCGGGATTCTTGAACTGCATCAACCACTTGAGTGCTGCATGATCAGTCCGGATTAAAAACTTCCTACCATAGAGATACTGGTAAAAGTGTTCCACGGACTTCACTACCGCCAAAAGTTCTCTTCTTGTGACGCAGTAGTTTCGTTCTGGTTTGGAGAGGACTTTACTGAAATATCCCAGTACTCTTTCTTGCCCTCCTTGGATCTGTGAGAGCACTCCACCAATTCCTACGTT
Source organism: Galeruca laticollis (assembly GCA_963921935.1). NCBI lineage: Eukaryota > Metazoa > Arthropoda > Insecta > Coleoptera > Chrysomelidae > Galeruca > Galeruca laticollis. Next base: position 17,255,937 of record OY998181.1, on the reverse strand, counting down.
GCTTGCGTCAGTGTCAAGAATAAAGTCTCCCTCTGGTAATGGATATCCTAATATCGGCGCCGAGGTTAAATGCCTCTTAAAGGTTTCAAATGCCGTTTGACAGTCTTCGTCCCATTGGAAAGCTCTTGCTTCTTCTGTGAGTCGCGTTAGAGGCTTGGCAATATCTCCAAACTTCCTGATAAATCTTCTATAACACGTGCAAAGTCCGAGGAAACTCCTAATTTGATGTTTGTCGGTTGGTTGCGGCCATTGCTGAATGGAAAAAATTTTCTCTGGATCCACCGACACTCCTTCATTGCTCACTATATTACCTAGATAGTTGACTCGGCTTTGGAATAGCTGACATTTCTTCGGGTTTAACATGAGCTGGGCAGCTTGGAGTCGTTTGAATACGTCTTCCAAATTCTTCAGATTCTCGTCAAATGTCTTCCCCAGTACTACGATGTCGTCCAAATAGACCAGGCATGTCTTCCAAGAAAACCCTCTCAAGACATTTTCCATAAGTCTTTCAAATGTAGCAGGCGCATTACAGAGCCCGAATGGCATGACGTTGAATTGTCATAATCCAGATCCGGTGGTAAAAGCAGTCTTCTCTTTATCTTCTGGGTCCATTTCCACTTGCCAATAACCAGACTTCAGGTCCAAGGTGGAAAACAGTTTGCTGCCGGCCAAGGTGTCTAGCGTATCGTCAATACGAGGCAGAGGATAGCTGTCTTTCTTCGTCACGTTGTTAAGCTGGCGATAATCCACGCAAAATCTCGTAGTTCCATCCTTTTTCTTGACGAGCACTACTGGAGACACCCATGGACTAGTAGATGGTTCTATTACTTTTTCTTCTGCCATCTCTCGAATTATTCTTTCAGCTTCCTCTCTCTTCGCTCGTGGAAGTCTTCGAGCTGATTGTCTAATTGGCTTAGCATTACCCGTATCGATTTTGTGTTTGACGGCTGATGTTCTGCCAGTCTTTCCTCCTTTTGGTACGAATAAGTCTCGATACTGCAAGAGAAATTCTCTCATTCTCTTTTTCTCAGCTCGATCCAAAGATTGTCCAGCTACTGATAACATCTGTTCGAATCTGGTATTAGAATTGTCAGTGGTCGTTGTCTGACGAACTATAGACGTCACTGGTACGCAGGATCCAATCTTGGTTTCCTTCTTGATGGTAATTGGGTAATCGTTCACGTTTATCAATCGTACAGGGATCTCCTTCACCGACGTAACCAATCCTTTCCCAATTAGTACTCCTTTGCCAACCTCCTCGTCGTGGTTCCTTGGTTCCATCATAACCGGAGTACCTTCCTCCATGATTCCCTGTAGCCGTGCTATTATCATGGTTTCGCTTCGTGCAGGTAGAACGGTATCTTCCTGTACAGCTGCCAACACCGCGCTGTCTTCATATGGATGCAGGAATACTTCCTCGGAACCCACTTTAATGGTTCTGTTTCTAAAGTCTAATTGGAATCCATGTACATTCATTACGTCCATTCCCAGAATCACGTCTTCTTCAATGTCAGCTACGATTACCGTATGCGTGAACTTTTCTGCGCCAATTCCCAATTGGATTTGTGTCTCACCGTGAACGTTGGCGCTCTCACCTGTGGCGGTCCGTAGTCGCAGTCTCGTTGGTAAAAGCTTCTTCTTGGAGTTTATTGGTTCTGGTCGTAGAATGGTTCTAGTTGCTCCAGTGTCAACCAGCAGAGCATATTTCTTGCCATTTACTTCGCCATCCACATATACACTGTCGTTGCGACATCTGAGAGAAGCTATCAGCATGAGAGGGTCTTTGGAACGATCATGGGTCGGTGCTGCCCCCTCGTAGCCGACCCGTTCTAGTTTTCCTGTGACTGAGGTTCTTGGTTTGCAGGAGTCTTGGGGCGCTTACATGAACTACGTACATGCTCTAGCTCGCCACAATTCCAGCATCTGATCTTTCTCGGTTTCTTGTCCATCATGTTTTTCAATAAACTGACAAACTGGTCAAATCTGTCTTCGTCACCTTCTTCTTGGATGGTCCTGATTTTGTTATATCCTGAAGCCTTCGTTGCTGCTTCATATTCAAGGGCAGCTGTCAATGCGTCGACTAATGTTTTCGGATGGGCTAAACGAAGCGTCCTCTGCATATCGGGGTCACGTAAGCCATCAATAAAGGCCTGTATGCCCAGACATTCCATCATGTTCTCTGGTGCTGACGGATAAGCAAATCGAACTAGTCGGGCAATGTCCACTTCATATTCTTGAAGGGATTCATCACGTTTCTGCCTTCGGTTCTTCAGCTGGGATTGTTACAAATGTTCTAGATATTCATGACCATAACGCATGTCCAACCTCTTCTTCAGCTGCTCGAAGTCATCCGTTTCTTCCAAAGGTATCGTCTGGAGTACATCTAAGGCATCTCCGCGAAGCGCGATGGTTAAGTTCACTGCCTTCTCTCTATCGGACCAATTATTCACTCTAGCGGCTGCCTCAAATTGTTTCACATAATTGGTCCACGACATTTTCCCATCGAACGTTGGGGCCTTGACTCGGGTAAAACTGCCAATGTCTTCAATCTTAGATACTGTTTCTGGCTTGCAAGGTTTCGTTTGCTCGGTCTTCTTTTCTTCCACTGGCGTGCTTCGCGTTCTTGAATCGGCAATCTTTTCCTCCAACTCCTTGATTTTCTCGTCTATCGTTGTAATCTTATTCTCGATTTCAGATTTTAGAGACGAAATTTCATTTTCAACGTCAGCGGCAATGTCATTTTTCATTAATAAGATGTCGGCGGATATATCGTTCTTCAAAGTAGAAATCTTCTCGTCCATATTAACAGAAATGTCGATCTTCATAGCAGAAATATCGTTCTTTATAGCCTAAATATCGCTTTTCACATTCGTAGAAATCTTCTCTTCCATGCCAGAAATATCGTTCTTCATAGCAGAAATATCGTTCTTTACATTAGTTGAGATCTTCTCTTCCATGGCAGAAATTGACGAGATTAAGGTGGAAGCCTCGTCATTAAATAAAACTGTTTCTGGATCAAAGCCGTCATTTTCCAATGCCACTTTAAGTCTTTCTACTAATTCACTTTTCTTACCGGACGTTTCCAACTCACGATCTTCCAATTCCGCTCGTAATTCCGCCACTTTCAGGTCCCTTAATCTATTGGCCATTTTTACGTAGATATTTATTTATATTATCCCACTTCTGACACCAATGTAATGTTTTTCTTATTTATTAAAAGTTTTTTTTGTTACGGGTGGGATAAATCTCAAACACTCGGTATGGCTACTTACTAATTTATTTAAAATACTAAACTAATCACTAACAATTTATATATACCCAGTATATTCACTTAAACTAATTTATATGTACACTTAACTAATTTATATTTACTAGTTGCTATTTCGGTGTATTTATTTCACGAGATCACTTTTATCAACTCACTCTTCCGCTGATCGGTCCTTATTTATATTAAAGCCATTTTTACTAGTAGATTCTGGACTGCGGCTTACACACACAAATAATTTTTCTCGCCAGTTCTAGATAAGTCTGTTTACATAAGATAGTCGTGAACTCGTAAACAGTTTTTTATAACTGTGTATCCACCAAAATTTTAACTTCTATACCTGGCTTAGACAGAGTCGGTTTTAGGGACTATACCAGTGTGCTGTTTCGTAACATTAGTAATAATTGGAATGTTACAAACCTATTTGAACCAGGAAAAAAGCACACTATCTGTCAAGAAATGTATAGACTTATGCCCTTATACACCGTCAACAAGTTTCTTAACTAAGAAAGGCTTTTCGACTTAACTCAAATTTTTACAATTCATAGTCATTATAAACTATTTAAGTATTCCTAGACATTGTGGACTTAGATTTTCCTCGAAGGTTGTATGTCAGAGAAGATTTATTTGATATAGTGGATAATTTATCTTTCCTCCAAAGTTTTTGTTCAAGGAAACCTACAGTTTTGAATGTGTTGGAATAAATTAAACCGCTTCTCAAATTTGACAACGATTTACAAGTACAAGTTGATATTCGATTTAAAATAAACGGTTTTAAAGACTAAAAATAACTTTTCCGCATCTGTGATATGCCCTGCATAATATTATATCATAAATTTGTCACTTGTACACTTCGGGGGACGTATCGTGTTAACAAACCGAAATTTCTCCGAAAGTAACAAAAAATGCAGTATGTCTGGATTTATAGGACCCGCTGTACTCGCTATAGTCAAATGAAAATCAATAGGGTACATCTATGAGACACCTTGAATGAAAGACCTTGAAAAATATCCAATTATAAATTTGGCCACTTGTATACACTTCGGAGGCTGTATCGTACTAACAACCCGAAATTTCTGCAAAAAGGACAAAAAATGTGGCACTTCAGGTACCATAGCATCCGTTGTACTAGCTCTGGTGAGCTGAAAATTGATAAGGTCTATCTATAAGACGCCCTGAACAATATTCAATCATAAAATGGGTCACTTGTATACACGTTGGATGCTGTATCGTGCTAACAAACTGAAAATTCTCCAAAAATGACAAAAGATTTATGCGTCAGTCGAAAACTAACAGCGTCAGAAGTGAAACTTTTTATGTTTTATGACGCAAAAACCACCAATGAGTGTACAAAGAGAATTCATAAATATCAACAACATAAAAAAACTATAATTTAATAAAATTAAAACAAAAATTATTCCCAAAATAAAAACAATAATTTTTCGGATAGACTATAAAAAACTATTTACAATAAAAGACAAACAAAAGTAAATATTCTTTTAAAGAAATTTGAATGCATATTACGTATTCTTCCTTTTTAATACCTAAGAAAAGTTCTGGCCGCCCATGGGGGTATCGAACCCGCGTTTTTCGCGTTATTAGCACGACGCGCTAACCAACTAAGCTATTTCGTTTGATTTTAAATCGAGTCGAGTGATGACAGAAGGGGAGAACAGCGTTGCGTTTCTCTCACTCAGTTTAAATGTAAATGATAATTAGAGCTTGTAACAATCATTTTCACGATTGTTACATTTTTTTGTTAATAATGGTAGTTCATATTATTATGTTTAATATAGCTGAGGTAAATTTATTCTCAAATCAACTCCAAGATAAAACTTAATTATAAATTTTTTGATATTTCGGTTTACATAGTTGTCTACCGCCCCTCGTATTTACAATATACATAAATTCGATTAGGATTGTTATAACTGGTGTTCGCCGGAGGAGTTGCTTTTCGACCGTGAATGTGAGTATAACTTTGATATAGTAACGGGTCTCCGGATAGAATTCACATGAAAGTCGAAGACAAGTTTTTTGGTTCTGGGCTCAGAGTTTTTGTGAGTTTCTTTTGAGTCTTACTTTTATGGTTAAAAAATGGAATGCTACGAGTTCTTAAGCCGCAGATATTGATTTTCCAAACAAATTGTAAATATACTAATATGGTAAGGAAGTCAATCTATCCTCCTACGGAATCGGGAATCGTTTGGATGTTCCAGTAAGTCCTATTTTCCACCTTACAGTACAACTTGGATTTAGCGTTGGAGCCGTATCTACCGGGATTTGGGATATTTAATTATCCTATGATGTAATGCTGTTCTTGCTAGGAGTACTGTAATACAAAGTTAAGTAATTCTCTTCACTTTTTTCATTAAATGCCTTATCAGCATTAGCAGAGTCCATTCAATTTTTTATCTTCACGCTAGTAAATGGTTTTAAGTGTCTTTCAAAGTTAACACTTTACAGTGAACTTTTATATAGGAAGATCAACTTAATTATAAATTTTGTTGTCAAACCAACCTTCTAGAATCTTCATAGATGTAAATAATATTTTCATATTTGATGTATAAAGTGTCTTTTCTGACTATAACCAGTAATTTTAAGTAATTTCGGCGTAATGCCGGTTTTTGTAATATAGTATAATCTTCGTAACTACTTTTATTGAAAATAGTCTCAAATTGTTCGGTAGGACTTAATAAGTAGAAATTATTTTGTAGATGCCTAAATTTGTAAATACTGAAATTAAGTGAGGTTTCTTGCTTGCTGATTTGTTTAATTCGAAGTACTGATCACTTTAGACTTTAAGTATTATGACCACTTGTTTTTATAGGGGACAGTTGTTTATTTAATTCTATACTTTTACCTTAATTTCAGCATCATATGGTAAGATTGTCTACTTATTTCTTGTTTGAAATTCTAAGTACCAATTGTTGGAGCAGTGGTAAATCAGTATTCGTATTCCCAGAATGAAATATTTTTTATTTTAAAATTTTCTTCATTCAGATACCACTTATTTCACCCAAGTATCATTGACGTGAAAATTTTTTCGTTTGATTTGTTGAAATTATCGGTTTTATTTTTTTATTTCGGAATAAAATGAAAATTGATAGTTCGTTAATTGAAATCATTGAGCATAACCTGATGTAAGACCATCAAAATTAATTTCAGTATCATTAAGTATGCAATTATTCTTGACCTTAAGTAATGTTACTTACTCAATAGGTTTCACCGAGCCATAAAAGTTATCTTCACCCAACTAGTGATATACGCTTAAGAATCAGATCATCTTGTGTCTGATTTCATTTGTTGATTATTTCTGATTAATTATAAATACTCCAACCTAGTTACTTAAAAGTAAATCAAAACTTTGTACTTGTTACTTCAACTACCTTTTAATGAACGTACGATCATTAAATGTATAATTGAAGATTTTTTTTATCAGTCCTCTCTGGTTTTGATCATTAATACCTAAATAATTAATATTATTCAATATTTGCACAAATAGGTGATTGGCTCATTACTTAGTGATAACTATTGTTATTGGTTTAGAGCAGCTTTATTGATTATTTACTTGGAATAATCTTGGTTGGGTAGCGTCCATTTTTTTTGCTTAGATCACTTCCTTACAGGAAATAAGTATTGTATTTTAGTTAATATCACTTTGGGGTCAGGTTTATTTTACTATCAGGTTTTGCTTGTATCGCCTTATTATCTTTAATAAGTAATTAATCTTGTTTGAGGATAAAGTAGTTTTATATAGATTCGGTCATTTATGAAAATTGTATATATTTTTATATAGACTCGTATTGTTAATTCGAATTATTAATATATGTATATCTGTATATTTCGATTATCTAGTTTTCTTGGTTCCAATTTTGGGATCTGGCGCCTTCTATTACCCACGATCCTAGCCGCCGGAAAAGCTGTATTACAGTCTGAGTTGGCAGGGCAAACACAACATCAAAAAAAAGATAAAAAAAAACTTGCACAAAACAACGCTATAAATAATAAATGGCGCCCAACGTGGGGCCATTAAATTTAAAAAATTGAACATTAAAATAAATTCAGAATTTTAGTGCAAGTGGTTTGGATCCTCGGTAAAGAAAATATAAATAAAGAGAAAACTAGATATAGGCAGTCTTATCAATTGAATTTTTATTGGTATTTCTTATATTTTTCTGATTTTTTTTCTGGTATTTCTTACATTTTGCTTATATTATTGTCTAATATTGTTGAAATTTCATTAGGTAATAATGGGATTAAACCTTAAATATTGGTTGGCTGATGAGATTGATTTCGAGCTCAGAATTCGTGGAATCTGTAGTAAGGAAATAGCTAATGTGGACTTGAAACGAAGTATCTTACGTGGACATATAACAGTAGAACAAGAAACCAAAGGCTTTTCATATCCAGATGTTCATATGGACTTTGAAGCGGAGTTGCAAAAATGTCGGAGTAAGATAACTTTACTTACTGGTTTAGTATCAAATTTCTTTTCTGATAAACGTCACCCCGAATATAAAAAGTTGAAAGCTCGATTATTGCACTTAACTAATAGAATAAATTATATTAAAACTCATGAGGTTGCGTTAGCAGATTCTAAAGCTCAATTATTAGCTCAGACATTATTGTTAATAGATAAGTTAGAGAAAAAATCTGAAAATCAGGTAAATTTTATAGAACTTGAAGATGAAAATCTAACCGACTGCACAGTCTGAAATTCTGCAAGGTTTTGACGAAATTTTAAATGTGAGTAGTAGTATTTTGAAACTGGATAATCAGTCATATATATCCCCTGATAGAAACGGTACAGAAAGCTCAAGAGTAGAATTAACAGGTCAAAGTAGGAATGAGTTACCACACAATAATCATATCAATAGAAGTGTTAGGTTTGAAAATAGTCCTGTTTCAGTAAGTACATCTCCGACTAGCATTGTACAAACAACATCAAACATTAATCGTAACTCTGCTGGAAACTTACCTTTACATTCACCAATTTTGAACCCACTTGCACATAGGTTGAATCAAAACATGAATTCAATAATGGAGCATACTAGCCAGCCTGGTCAAATAGATGGCATCGAATCACAAAATTCACAAATAAATTCAGCAGTTCCGACGATACCATCTCATGGATCACTAAATGCTCAGCCACAGAATTTGAACCAATTATTACAACCAATTCAGACCTTTCAGCATTCTCCTAATCAAATAAGATATCCTCTAGAACTAACTGCCTCATTTGTGAACCATCTAAGTACTAGTAATATGTTGAGTCAGAATCCTAATCATCAACGAACTCAAACTAGAAATTCGCCTAGTTACTTAAATGCAAATCAAAATATACCTAATGTAGATTCGGGTAGTATGAATGGACAACAGGCTGTTCCCAATAACTCAAGTAATAATTTTGGTTTACCGGGTAACTTGCAGAATTTTAATTTCCTTCAATCAGTACCAACATTGAATGGTCCAAATACCTCTTCAAATACTGTTGTACCAAGTTTTCAGGAAAATAGTTATCGATCTCCACCTAGAATTAATTTAAAATTCAATGGTACAGGTCAAAGCTTGCATAGTTTCTTAGAAAAAGTAAATGAATTCTGTCTTACACATAAGATTACTAAAAATACTGCACTTAATTTTGCTCATGAATTTTTCGATGGTGATGCCTTGATTTGGTATCGTGCCAATCGCCATCAAATATCATCTTGGGATGAATTAGTACGTCTGTTATGTTTGGACTTTTTGCCGTTTGATTTTGAAATTGTATTATGGGATGAAGTACGTGCCCGTACTCAGGGTATACATGAAAGACCTCTAATATACATTGCTGTCATGGAAAACCTCTTTAAACGTTTTACAAATCCAGTACAAGAATCAGTTCAGTTGAAATTAATTATTCATAACCTTTTGCCTTATTATCAACAACATCTTGCTTTAAGCCAACCAAATAGTTTAAATGAATTGAAAAATATTTGTCGTGTTTTAGAAAATTCTAAGATAATGTCAGAAAAATTTCAACCTCCTCCATCCCGTAGTTCTACAACCTTAGAGCCTGAGTTAGCTTATAGAAAGCCATTTGTGAGATCTCATTATCAGAATAAAAACACACATGTAAGTGAAGTGACGGCTCAGAATGATCTCCTTATAGTAAATGCTGACGATAATAGTCAGGGTCCCTTTTTGTCAAAAAATAGTTAGTGTGCGCCAAATAATTTCTTGCCTGATAATGCCATCTCTTCAATTCCGATTGCTTCACCTCAATATTCTCAAAATGTAAATAAGTTAGATTCAGAAATAGGAACCCAAATTGAGGCGGTTCGTAGTCAATCCCTGAAATGTTGGAATTGCGAACAAGTTGGTCACAACTATTACAATTGTAAGCAAAGAAGGAGAGTATTCTGTTTTGGCTGTGGTCTTAAAAATGTCAGAAAACCCCAGTGTGATATTTGTAAATCAAAAAACGGAGAGAACGCCGCTTTTCAATCGGTCGAAGTCGGCGAAAATCAACATTAAAAACCGATAAATTTTATTTGCAGGATAACTGGTCTGGTTGGTTAAATGCAGTTTCACATTTTTATAAGCATAATGAAATATCACCTTTATACCTAAGTAAAAATAATTCAGATTCTAGACCTTATTTAGATGTATACATTAATGATAAACGAATAACTAGTTTGCTTGATACTGGAGCTATGAAAACAATTTTAGGGAAGGGAGGTTTTGAGTTAATTTTGAAAATGAATTTTAAAATAATTCATTGTCCAGATATTATGAACGTTTCCACGGCAGATGGAAAGTCTCAAACAGTTCATGGAAGCGTGGTTCTGCCAATAACAGTAGAAAATAAAACCGAACAGTTAAATGTGTTGATTGTGCCCAGCATCAGACAGAACTTAATTCTGGGAGCAGACTTTTGTCAGTTATTCAATGTTAGTCTAGATTTTTCATTGGGAACTTATAATGTTGCATCTCTCGACTTAAATGAAATTATAGTTAAAGAACACTTCAAAAAAGTTAAGATTCAAACCGAACTGGATTTGACAAGTAAACAGAAGATACAATTAAATCGAGTAGTTGAACATTTTAATGAATTAGTCTCTGATACTCTAGGTTGTACTGAGCTATTAGAACATAAAATTGAAGTCACTTCGAATGAACCTTTTAGAAAGAGACCATTTTTATTATCACCTTATATGCAAGAGCACTTAACTAAAGAAATCGATCGTATGTTAAAGCTAGGTGTGATTAGGCCTTCTACCTCTCCTTATTCTGCTAATGTTTTACTTGTAAAAAAAGATTCAGGAGAATATCGTGCCTGTTATGATGGTAGACCTCTTAATAGTATATCTGTTCCACAGCCTTATCCATTACCTTATTTGAGACGAATACTTGATAAAGTTAAAGATGCAAAATTCTTAACATCCATTGATCTTAAACATGCTTATTGGCAGATTAAACTTTCTGAAAATAGTTGCAAATATACCGCATTCTCAGTAGTAGGACTAGGTCATTTTGAATTTGTACGCATGCCATTTGGTTTAATGAATGCTAGTCAAACTATGCAGAAACTGATGGACAGACTCTTCCCCCCTTCAATAGAAAATAACATTTTTGTATATTTAGATGACCTGGTTGTATGTAATAATTCTTTTGAAAGTCATATCGAAACCTTGACTAAAGTATATGAAACATTAAAGTTTGCAGGTTTAACCATAAACGCTAAAAAGTCTGTGTTTTGTAAACCAAGTCTGGCTTTTCTTGGGTTTATTGTAGATAAAAATGGGTTACACACCAATCCTGAAAAGGTAGAGGCCATCTGTAATTACAAGAAACCGAAAACGGTTCGTCAATTAAAAAGTTTTTTAGGAATGGCAGGATGGTATTCACGTTTTATTAAATCATATTCAGATTTGATAATACCCCTTAATTCAATCATGAAAGGCCGACAAAAATACCAAAACATCACGTGGAATGCAGAGGCCAATGAAGCGTTTGAGAATATTAAAAAATGTCTTGTAAGCACGCCTGTGTTAAGAAGCCCGGATTTTTCAAAGACATTCACCATCCAAACTGATGCAAGCCAATACGCTCTTGGTGCAGTGATTACGCAAGGTGAAGGAGAAGATGAGTATGTTGTAGCCTATGCTTCTAGGGTTTTAAATAAAGCTGAGAGAAATTATGATGTGACTACTAAGGAATGTTTAGCAATTGTACATGCAGTCCAGAAGTTTCGTTGTTACGTTGAAGGTACAAAATTTAAAATAATAACTGACCATCATAGTTTACTTTGGCTGAAACGTTTAGAAAATCCTACTGGAAAACTTTGTAGATGGTCAATATTTTTATCACAATTCGATTATGACTTGATTTTCCGACCCAGTAAATGTAATATAGTGGCGGATTTTCTTAGTAGATCACCGCCAGACCCCTTAGTTAATGAAATATCCATTGAGAACATTGATAGAACAGATAGATGGTATACAAAACTGTATAATAATATCAACAGCTCCCCTGGTAATTATCCCACTTTTTGTATTGAGAATGATTTAATTTTAAAACATGTAGAGCCGAAACACAATATATTAATAAATCAGAAACCTTGGAAAATTGTCATACCTAAATCTAATCGAAATAGCATATTAAATGAATGTCATGATATTCCATTGGCGGCACATTTTGGGTTTAAAAAAACGTACAATAAAATACTAGAGCAATATTGGTGGCCGGGCATGCGCCATGATATTAAGAAGTATATAGCTAACTGTCAAATTTGTCACGAACAAAAGGCATCTCAGTTAGGTAGAGCAGGGTTAATGGGTGCCCCTAAGAATATTTCACTACCATTCCAACTAATATCTATGGATATACAAGGTCCATTTCCGCGTTCAAAATCAGGTTTTTGTTATTTATTGGTAGTGGTAGACTGGTTTACCAAATTCACTTTTATTCATAAAATGAAAAGAGCTTTAGCTTCTGAAATCTGTAAATTTCTAGAGCAAATTGTAATAACCTATTTTGGCACTCCAAGTATTATTATAGCTGATAACGGTTCTCAGTTTAAATCAAAGGAATTTAAAGTACTTATAAATAAATATAAAATCTCAAATATTTGGTTTAATGCAAGGTATCATCCGCAGTGCAATAACGTTGAACGAAGTAATCGGGTAATTTCGACTGCAATAAGATCATACATTAAGGACAATAAAAATCAACGTAACTGGGATGAGAATGTTCACCAGATTTGCAATGCAATAAATAGTGCCACTCACGAGGTAACTAACTTTTCACCAGCATTTCTAGTATTCGGTAGAATTTTACCCCTATCGGGAGAATATTATGGCTTACTTTCTAGTAAACAATTATCACCTTATAAGTTTGCTGACAGGAATGAGTTGGTTGGTGAACTTTCAAAATTACCTGATATATATAGAGATGTTCATAAAAATATGAAAGCTTCATATGATCGTAATAAAAAATATTATGATTTAAGGAAACGTGCTGTTGAATTCAATGAGGGTGACGTGGTTTATAAAAGAAACTTTGTTTTGTCAGATGCTGCAAATTATTTTTCGAGTAAATTGGCCAAGAAGTATATTAAATGCAAAATATCTAAAAAGATTTCACCTATTATATATGAACTTCTGGACGACGAAGGAAAACCTCTTGGTCGCTTTCACATTAAAGATTTAAAAGCTAGTCTACATGCAGATTCTAATGATGAGTAAGATACCAGTTAATCTCGCTAGTCTTAAGTTTTGTTGTTAGGTAAGCAATAATAAACATATATTGTTACCTTATTATTTTATTGCGAATTTCTTTGTAGCAGTTTATTATGGTAATATTGTACTAGATGAAGATTTTTCCGAATGTTGGTTGACTTTTATCTTTGTGAAGTAAACATAAGAAAATCCCAAGTGGGAAGATATTGTAACAATCATTTTCACGATTGTTACATTTTTTTGTTAATAATGGTAGTTCATATTATTATGTTTAATATAGCTGAGGTAAATTTATTCTCAAATCAACTCCAAGATAAAACTTAATTATAAATTTTTTGATATTTCGGTTTACATAGTTGTCTACCGCCCCTCGTATTTACAATATACATAAATTCGATTAGGATTGTTATAACTGGTGTTCGCCGGAGGAGTTGCTTTTCGACCGTGAATGTGAATATAACTTTGATATAGTAACGGGTCTCCGGATAGAATTCACATGAAAGTCGAAGACAAGTTTTTTGGTTCTGGGCTCAGAGTTTTTGTGAGTTTCTTTTGAGTCTTACTTTTATGGTTAAAAAATGGAATGCTACGAGTTGTTAAGCCGCAGATATTGATTTTCCAAACAAATTGTAAATATACTAATATGGTAAGGAAGTCAATCTATCCTCCTACGGAATCGGGAATCGTTTGGATGTTCCAGTAAGTCCTATTTTCCACCTTACAGTACAACTTGGATTTAGCGTTGGAGCCGTATCTACCGGGATTTGGGATATTTAATTATCCTATGATGTAATGCTGTTCTTGCTAGGAGTACTGTAATACAAAGTTAAGTAATTCTCTTCACTTTTTTCATTAAATGCCTTATCAGCATTAGCAGAGTCCATTCAATTTTTTATCTTCACGCTAGTAAATGGTTTTAAGTGTCTTTCAAAGTTAACACTTTACAGTGAACTTTTATATAGGAAGATCAACTTAATTATAAATTTTGTTGTCAAACCAACCTTCTAGAATCTTCATAGATGTAAATAATATTTTCATATTTGATGTATAAAGTGTCTTTTCTGACTATAACCAGTAATTTTAAGTAATTTCGGCGTAATGCCGGTTTTTGTAATATAGTATAATCTTCGTAACTACTTTTATTGAAAATAGTCTCAAATTGTTCGGTAGGACTTAATAAGTAGAAATTATTTTGTAGATGCCTAAATTTGTAAATACTGAAATTAAGTGAGGTTTCTTGCTTGCTGATTTGTTTAATTCGAAGTACTGATCACTTTAGACTTTAAGTATTATGACCACTTGTTTTTATAGGGGACAGTTGTTTATTTAATTCTATACTTTTACCTTAATTTCAGCATCATATGGTAAGATTGTCTACTTATTTCTTGTTTGAAATTCTAAGTACCAATTGTTGGAGCAGTGGTAAATCAGTATTCGTATTCCCAGAATGAAATATTTTTTATTTTAAAATTTTCTTCATTCAGATACCACTTATTTCACCCAAGTATCATTGACGTGAAAATTTTTTCGTTTGATTTGTTGAAATTATCGGTTTTATTTTTTTATTTCGGAATAAAATGAAAATTGATAGTTCGTTAATTGAAATCATTGAGCATAACCTGATGTAAGACCATCAAAATTAATTTCAGTATCATTAAGTATGCAATTATTCTTGACCTTAAGTAATGTTACTTACTCAATAGGTTTCACCGAGCCATAAAAGTTATCTTCACCCAACTAGTGATATACGCTTAAGAATCAGATCATCTTGTGTCTGATTTCATTTGTTGATTATTTCTGATTAATTATAAATACTCCAACCTAGTTACTTAAAAGTAAATCAAAACTTTGTACTTGTTACTTCAACTACCTTTTAATGAACGTACGATCATTAAATGTATAATTGAAGATTTTTTTTATCAGTCCTCTCTGGTTTTGATCATTAATACTTAAATAATTAATATTATTCAATATTTGCACAAATAGGTGATTGGCTCATTACTTAGTGATAACTATTGTTATTGGTTTAGAGCAGCTTTATTGATTATTTACTTGGAATAATCTTGGTTGGGTAGCGTCCATTTTTTTTGCTTAGATCACTTCCTTACAGGAAATAAGTATTGTATTTTAGTTAATATCACTTTGGGGTCAGGTTTATTTTACTATCAGGTTTTGCTTGTATCGCCTTATTATCTTTAATAAGTAATTAATCTTGTTTGAGGATAAAGTAGTTTTATATAGATTCGGTCATTTATGAAAATTGTATATATTTTTATATAGACTCGTATTGTTAATTCGAATTATCAATATATGTATATCTGTATATTTCGATTATCTAGTTTTCTTGGTTCCAATTTTGGGATCTGGCGCCTTCTATTACCCACGATCCTAGCCGCCGGAAAAGCTGTATTACAGTCTGAGTTGGCAGGGCAAACACAACATCAAAAAAAAGATAAAAAAAACTTGCACAAAACTTGTTAGCCTTTACGAGATTACCTCCTAACCAAAACTTCTGTAGTGTCCCATAAAAAGTTTCACTTCAAAAAATATTTCCATAAATAAAGCAACACTAGTTACAACGAGTTTCTCTGATGAACTGAGACTTACTTGCTTTTCTACGTACAGGTTAGCAAATATAGCTGAAAGTTTGAAAGTGGACACGCCCACGATGCGCGTTGGTCTCAATGCGGAAAGTAGGAGATAACACAGTTTATGCTTAAACTTTAATGAGTACAGAACTTATCTGTACGGACAAGAATACCTGTTTATTTCCTTTTAGAATATATTTCAATACTCTTGTTACGTTTTATTACATATTTTTTTCAAAATAATACAAATAAATACACAATGCAAAGAAATTCCCTAGTTTTTATCGCCTTAATTTTAAAGGTAAACAATTTCTATATTAATTTCGCACTGGATTATACCAATATCGGCAGAAATTATTAAGCGCTTTTGGTATCCTTTTCCCCCCGAATGCGTTCTCACTTTATCGTTCGCGCAGCGAAGTGGGGATTGATAAACGGAATAAGATGATCGCCATCAATAAACAATGCCCTGCGACTATTCTCGGCGTCCCCTCTTTGTGCGGATCTTCGTTAGCTCGACGAGTTAACTCTCATGACAAAACGCTAGTGTCCCTTAAAAAGTTTCACTTCAAAAATTTGGTACCTCAAGTACCATAGCACTTGTTGTACTGGCTTTAATGAGCTGAATGTCGACAGAGTTCATCGTTGAGACGCCCTGTATAATATCCAATTATAAAATGTGTCACTTGTATATACCCCGGAGGCTGTATCGTGCTAACAAACTGAAATTTCTCCAAAAATGACAAAAATGTCGTACTTAAAGTACTATGGCACCTGTTGTACTGACTGTCGTGAGCTGGAAATTCAATAGGGTTCATCTGTGAGATATTCTGAATAATATTCAATCATAAAATTGGTGACTTTTTGCACTCCGGAGGCTGTATCGTGCTAACAAGACATGTAACGAAAAGTGACCGACGACAACGACGACGACGACATACACTCAGGATTTTTTTTTCTAAAAACCGTTTTTCGTGTTGTTCATGATGAAGAACGTAAAAATAACTCAAAACTTTTTTTCAAAATTCCAAATTTTTTGTGGGTAAACTAATACTTTTCTCGCATATTAGATAGGTTGGGCGGAAAAGTAATATAGAGATATAAATATATGCACAACTTTTTTTTAGAAATATTAGTTTTTCGCCAGTAAACAAACTTTTAACATCACAGATTTTACTGCTGGAAATCATCATATTTCAATCGCTTTTTTGGTCTTCGATGGTATGACCGTAATTACTTATGATTGATATAAGTAATAGTTTTTCATTTCACGAAAAGTTGCTTTCCCGTTTTTGGACAGTCATAGTTTATCTATAATCAGGGGACATTTCCAGGTTGGAGCGGTGACTGAACCAAATCAAAGTTTAACAAAATACAAATGTATTCCGACCACATGCTTTCTTCCACCCTATCTACACTCAATAATCCACCCCTAATCCATACCGCACCACTTCAAACCACCTGCGGGAGGATATATTACTCCGGAAAAAACGAGTCTCAACGTATATATGCAGTAGCTGTAATGGTAACAGAAAAGATTGGATGATGTGTAACAAACTTTGTTCCTTTCTCGAGCCGAGTTATCCTTCTCTAAATACAAACCGAAGGAGGTAAACTCAATATAGTCCAAATATATGCCCCCAGCATATAAAACAAAGGAAGAAATCGAACTATTTTACCACCAAGTAGATACAGTTTTATAAATGACTAAGTCGTGAGATGACACGGTAGTGTTAGAGGAATTAGAGGGGAGACAGCGAGACAGGTTGTTACAATTTTGTCAAGAGAGGAACATAATAATGAAAGGATGCAGCCGAGATCAGATCGACGTAAACAAACTGCAGAAAATCGAAATTAGGCATGAACTTAAAAAAAGAATAAATGAAAGCATAACAAAGATTGACTCACAGATCCATGAAAACCACACATGTATAAATGAAAAATATATTTATGTGTGTTTTATCGATTATAATAAAGCATTTGATTAGGTTCAACATGACCATTTAATGACACTACTAAAAAACAAGGTATTAAATCGAAGAGATATTAGATTAGTATCCACACTATAGGTATTACAATCAACAAGTTAAGATAAGAGTAGAGCAGAGCATATCACCGGTTCTATTCAATTTATAATCAGAAGATATAATCAACAAGGTTTTAGAAGAAATAGAAGATGGCATTGTGGGTGTCAAAATCAATGGTACACAAACAAATAATGTACGTTATGCTGATGACACGGTTTCTTGATAGAAACTCTAGAAGACCTACAGATTTCGTTAAATAAAGTAGTACAAAGTAGTGAAGAATATGGGATTTCATTAATCATAAATAAAGAAAGTTTATGCTAATATAAAAACAACACAAAATATTGAAGTTTTGTACTTTCATGATCTGGCGGTGAGATGTTAGGTATTGTCTGTATTGTAACAGAGGGATGGAACCATGGACAATGAAGGAAATAGATAGGTACCCGACGCCTCGAGAGTTTTAAAATGTGGATTTATCGACGAATTCTGAGAGTACCATTGGTGGAGAAAGTTATAAACGATACAATATTAACAAGAATGAAAAAATAGAGAGAAGTATTGCTAACTATAAAAAGAAGAAAACTACAGTATCTGGGAAAGTTACATTCATGACCTGGTGGTTGAACATATGGGCGATACACTTATCTTAGAACATGTATAAATGAGAACAACGATAGCCCTGTTGAAATAAGAATACGCATAGAAATAGGAAGAAATAGTTGCATGAAAATGAAGAGTGCTAGGTAGTCGGGATCTGAGTCCGGAATCAAAGATGCGGCTGGTGAGATGCTACGTATTGTCCGTAGTGTACTGTAGGATGAAAATATGGACAATGAAGAAAATAGATGAAGAGTTTTGAAATGTGGATATATCGCCGAATTCTAAGAATACCATGGGCAGAGAAACTATTAATAAGAATGAAAAAATGGAGAAAAGTATTGCTAACTATAAAAAGAAGAAAGCTGCAATATCTGGGACAAGTTGTTAGAGGAAAGAAATATCATCTAGTTTAGCTAATTATAGAATGGAAAATCGTGGGAAAAGGAACGGTAGGGAGTAGAAGACATTCGTGGCTACAAAATTTAAGAGGTTTGTATAATTGCTCCAATAATCAACTATTTAGAGCGGTGGTCAAAGAAATTGCAAATAAGATACGGTTTGATGAATAGGCGGTATGTGACACAACGTTTCTGCGCAACTTACTCGCGCATGGGAGTCTCTGCAGTCGCGAACTACAAGAATGTTTTACATAAACAAAATAGAATAAAATAGTGTAAGATATTATAAATTACAATAAATTGTAACGTATTGTCTTTAATGTCGATAACTTCTATAAAATATCCTAGTATATTAACTATTAGTCATTAAAAATGAAAATATACAAAATCAATCATACATTGGTTGATGTGAATCTGGCTTTTGTTTGTCAAACTAAAGTCTCAAAAATTAAAATTGCTAAAAATATGGTTATGGTGTGACAAGGGTGAGTAGAATGCGTTTAGTTTTTTGTAATTTATTTAGGATTTCAGTTCTAATAAAGAAAATGTGAACCTTCAAACATTTGATTCCTCATAGTTGTATTGCAATAAAGTGTAATGGTAAATATTTTTAGTCAACATTTTTCAACTTTACATCAAGGGAACAGTCATACAACATTTTAGGACTTACTTATACATCCAGAAATAAAAGTTTGTGTGAAGATCATTTTGATGATGATGCAGTTATAAGTTCATTACGCAACAGACCTAAATTTGCTTTACGTTTTCAACCCTTACATCATACTGTTATAATTGTAGCGTGGTTCCAACTATTTGCCCAATTTATAGAAAATTATAATGGTTTTTAAATAAAGAAGTTCTGACTTTTATTTTGACTTTTAATCAATAATACCAAAACATCCATGTAAACTATGACAACAAGATACAGGATGAGTAGGAAATTATCAAGTCAAACCACTTCTAACACTTCCCCTGGATCTTTGATCTCCAATTTCTTCAAATGATCATTCAAAACATTTACTGATATGATCTTGGTGAATTGGTCAGCTAGGTTATTCTTTGACTCCACATATTTCAGAATTATTTTCTTCTGTTCTATCAAATCTCTGATATGAAATAGTCTCAAGTCTATGTGTTTGGATCTATTAGATGTGTTGTTTTCTGCTAATTTTATTGATCCTTAATTATCTACAAATATGGGAAATGGTTCAGCAGAAACATTCTCCATGTGGATTTCATGAACTAGATTCTTCAAAAACATGAATTCTTTAGAGATTTCACTAAGTGCAACGAATTCAGATTCGACAGTGCTGAGAGCAACATAATTCTGTTTTCTACTACACCAACTGATGGCTCCTCCTGCGAGAACAAATACATATCCGTTGAATGATTTCCTATTCATTGAATTTGAAACCCACTCTGCATCTGTGAATGCTTCGACTGCTCTCTCTGTCTTCTTATATTCAATACCATACGCTTTGGCCCTATTCAAATATCTCAGCATATGTTTTATTCCCATCCAGTGATGCAGGATTTTGGTTGAACTGACTCATGAAAGTTGCTGTGAATATCATGTCAGACCTGGTCGTTACACTTAAATATATAATGCTTCCAATACACTTTTGATATAACATTCGTTCGTCTTCGCCAAGTAATTCGTCGTCATTCATGCAAAACTTTTCCCCAATAGGTAAAGGTGTAGCTGCACCTTTTGCTTGTAACATGTTCATTTCTTTCAATAGCTCTACAGCATATAAAGTCTGGTCATAATTGAATTTTCGTCTCTGGTCACTTTTATGGACAATACGTTCCTTACTTCCCCTAGATCTTTGATATTAAACCGTTTCTTGAACTCAGCCTTCAAATTCATTATGTTCTTGTGGCTTCCATATATCAATATATCATCAAAGTACAAAGTGATGATGAGGTTTCCTTTCTCCTGATAATAGACACATGGATCAGATATGGATCTGGGGAAACCTGTGCTTTTAATGAACTGATCCAGTGTCCTATTCCACATAAGACCCGATTGATGTAGGCCATATATGCTCTTATACAACTTACAAACCAGTTCTCTCTTTCCATCTGAATAATTCTCTGGTAAATTAGGAAACTCCAATTTCAGTTTATCGAACAACTGGAAATATCCATCCGGTATTTCCATATAAATTGTTTCGTCTAAGTCAGCTGAAAGATATGCTGTAGTAATGTCTATATGATGTACAGACCACTTCTCCTTAACTGCTATGGCAAAAAGTAACCTCATAGATATTTCCTGTACAACTGGTGAGTATATCTGTTCGAAATCAATACCTGGCATTTGAGTGTTACCCAAAGCCACAACTTTTGCTCGGTCTCTTTCGACTACTCCATCAACGTTGTTTTTGGACTTGAAAACCCATTTCGTTTTAATGATTCTCCTATTTTCTGGTTTTTCCACGAAAATCCAAAATTCATTCCTGAGATGTTCTCGAATTCCTCGATGACGGCTTCTTTCCAGGAAATTTTGTTATCCCCTTTCAATGCTTCTCTTAAATTGCGAGGATGTCGCCTTTTCAAAATTGCTTGGTTGCATGAATTTGAATTTTCGCCAATTTCGAATTGTGTCATCCATTCAGGTTTTCGTATTGTTCTTCCTGATCATGTTTTAATTTCTGTATCTCTATATTCTTCTGCATTATTTCCTGATATATCCTCATTTGTAGTTTCTTCTTCTACTATTGTTTCATCATTATCTTCCCCTTCGACTGGACTGCTTTCTTGATTTTGCTATGTTACCTCTTCATTAGAAGAATGATTCCTAATTGCGAATATATCCGTTCCACGAACATGAAAATCATTATGAAATATATCTCCTTTGGAAGGTTCATCTTGATGATTCAGCAAAAGAAATACGTCTTCCTCGAATTTGACATCGTGGCTGATGACAATTTTATCATTCATAGGTTTCCACAATCTATACCCCTTAGAATTGCTGTCATAGCCCACGAAGATACTCGAAATACCTTTTGGTGCCAATTTACTCCGTCTAAATTTATTGATTGTCCATACTCTACAACCAAATACTTTTAAATGGGATAGGTCAATTTTCATATTTGGTTTCCACTTTTCTATTGGACTGCATCCGTCATTCGCTATAGTGTGACTTCTGTTTCCAATATAACAAGATGTTGCTACTGCTTCTGACCAAAATTTATGTGGAATACCAGATTCTATCAATAAACATCTCGCTGCATCAAATAATGTTTGATTGAATCTTTCGGCAACGCCATTTTATTGAGGTGTGCCTGGTATTGTGAGTTGGTGACTGATACCATTTTGTTCCATATAACGAATGAATTCTCGAGACAAATATTCACCTCCATTGTCGCTTCTCAAACAGGATATCTTCTTTCCTTGAGTATTTTCAACTTTAGTTTTGTATTTCTTGAAATTTTCGAACACTTCATCTTTCGATTTCATGAAGGCAATTTCGCAATATCTTGAATAATCGTCAATGAACGTCACTAGTTCACATCTCCAAAACCGGTAGAAACGAGCATTCCTCCACCTGCTACCTCAATTTTAGTTTCATGATGAACAAAATTTTGAAATTTTTCAATTGAACTCGTCATATGATCTGTCGATCCGCTATCCAATATCCATATATTTCTTTCAGTCCTTTTATTTGCCATATAAGATAAACGATGATGATCAGCTAAATCAGGAGTAGATTTGATGGCACTAAACGCAAAATTGGAATTTGAGGGACCTGCTTCTTCTTTCGTCAACAACGGTTTTTCTTTTCCGAGGGATAGAGGACAATTTTTTCCAATATGTCCAATTTCCAACCATCGGAAACACCTCAGAAATTCGTGCGAACGAGAGGGCTTCGTCTGATTTGAATTTTGTGCATGGACCTGCCTACCTTCTTCCTTAAAATTATTAGTATTGGTTTGTCTATTGTGTTTATAGTTTCTTCCGTACTTTCTTCTTACTGTCAGTGCTTTTACTTCGTCTTCACCTTCTGTTCTACATGTGTTTTCTATCCTCCGTTCTTCCTCCAACAATTTTGATTTCAGAGAGGCCATATTCAAATCATAATTGTCTGCTCTGAGGTTTCTTGCGAGATACTCGTACTGGCTTGGTCAACCGAATACCGTGAAACCAGCTTGAATTTTTTCATTGAAATCATACCCTGCACATTTGACTGTATGATAGAGGCTATTACGTCTCGTTAAATACTCATGGATTGATTCGTTCTGATTCTTAGTAGTATTTACGAAATCCTTCAAGAGTAGTAACCCATGCTAAGTATCATATTTTGTGTGTATGCTTTCCAACGTCTCCCATACTTCTTTTGTCGTCTTGCACTTCATAACATCGTGTAGACTATCATTTCCAATCAACAGATATAATATCGACTTCGCACTGTGATCAGTCTTTTTATTTTTGGGTTCTTGAATTTGGGTATCATTGAAACCAGGATCTATAGCATTCCACAAATTCTTCACCTCCAGAATCCCCTGTGCGCGCATCGACCAATATCGATAATTCTCTGGATTAAGCTTTTCGATTTTTAGATCTTCCATCTTCGAATCAGATTATTTTTCTTTTTTTAAGTAGGAAAAGTTCGTCGTCTGCTTTTACCTCGATTAAAAGTACGAATTGCGTCGTCTGCTGAGAACTTTCAAAACTTTATAATCCAAATCGTCCTGGGCCCATAACCTGTTATAATTGTATCGTAGTTCCAACTATTTGCCCAATTTATAGGAAATTATAATGGTTTTTAAATAAAGAAGTTCTGACTTTTATTTTGACTTTTAATCAATAATACCAAAACATTCATGTAAACTATGACAACAAGATACAGGATGAGTAGGAAATTATCAAGTCAAACCACTTCTAACACATACACCACCAAAAGTAGTTGAACATAGTAGTAATATCCAAGGTTTTTAAAGTACGGTATTGTCTGTGAAGAGAAAGCTTATTTTTTGTAACATTAATGATAGTCAATAACTACAACACAAATTGCGAAACAGATGACTGTAGTTTATTAGATAACTTAAATTCTTCTTTTAATTTTTATAGTGAACCACAACCATTCACTTCTAATACTATTGATGAATTGGGATAAATTGAATTCTCGTTTTTACATACATAATTAAATGATTCAAATTTTGACACTCAAATAATTAGCTAAGTTTCTGGTTTTGTTGTTGAAAAAATTACACCTTTTAAATGCAAAGAATGTAAGGCTAATTTGCAGACATATATTTTAGACGTTAGCCATTATTTCACTTCTTTTAAAGAAAATGATGATTAAACAACTGTGATTTGTCTACAAAGAGAAATCGTTAAATTTCTTTCAATATTGCATGACTTTGTTATCATCTTTATCACTTCTAGGACATGTGGAAAATATGACTGAAAACACTTACCACACACAAGCTCAAATAAATTTTCACTGGGTTCACCTGTCGAGAACATAAATTATACGTATTTTTCAATTCGAAAACGTTTGTGTCCCCTTTAATTACAAAATATTCAAATGATGATGAGAGGACTAACGAACAAAAATATTTTTTTTGTAACTTAATTTACTGCGTTTAATTTTCTTTTATTTCATACCTTTTCCTGCCTTCATCGAAATGGAGAATCAAGTTTTTAACTCCGTTTTACTAAAAGATTTGTTGTTTTTATTGTCAATAATTTTAAAATAATGTAATGTGCAATTTGATGTGATATTGGAATAACTTTCTTATATACAAGGTGTCCCGCATAAGAACCGATACAGAGCAGAGGCGTATAGGGGAGTTCAAAATATGACGATTGGGGGGCATCCCTGAGGAGTTATAGGGCCCCAAAGTGGGCTCAAAAGTTCGAAAAAAATTAATTTCTTTGCAACACTTTAACTCAAAAATACCCAATGTGGTACACTGTATGAGAATGTTAAGGGCATTAAGTAGAGGTAAGTAGAAGGCGATTGAACCATTCTTAGGGGTTAATTAGGGGTGACCTAACCTTAAAATTTTACAGAAGTTTTTATCTGTCAGTTGATTTGAAAAACTTCATTTTCATACCATGAATAATTCAATTCTAAAACTTTTTTACTGTTGTAATTTTGCATACAACTTTGTCATTTTCA
This sequence comes from Galeruca laticollis, assembly GCA_963921935.1. NCBI lineage: Eukaryota > Metazoa > Arthropoda > Insecta > Coleoptera > Chrysomelidae > Galeruca > Galeruca laticollis. Next base: position 17,231,204 of record OY998181.1, on the reverse strand, counting down.
AGGAAAAGTCGAATAACCAAAGACATGTTTTCAACAATATTATTTAAAAAGTTACAAAGAAGTCAAGAGTTTGAATTCATACGTCAAATTTTATAAATTGCAATTCAGTTCTAGTAGTAAGTAAATTGTTATAATTTTTTTAAATGAGTGGAAAATTCTCATTTAGCGAACAAGTGGATACATTATTGGTGTTAGGTTTTTGTGACGGAAACTATAGAAGAAGCGTGGAATAATGTCGGAGGAGGTTTCCTAATCGCGTGGTACCTCACACAGGAACGTTTTCTAATGTTGAAAGACGGGCTCGAGAAACAGGAAAGTTTTATAGTGTTTATCGAGAATGGACTGTTCAAATTAGTGTGCGAGATGAATAGTACAGTAAATCGGGAGAAAAATAAGGTATAACCTCCGAAATCTTTACACCCGCTCCGATTTTGATGAAAATTTGGAAATAAGTTATTTTCACCCTCTGGATCAAAGTTGATATGCTCTTGAGGTGCGCTTTTTATTTTTAGGGGGTGAAAACCACCCCTTATACAAAAAAATAGAAAACCCATAAAAACATATATTACATCGATCTAAATCAATTTAAATACATATAATAAATATATTTGTATGTTGTTAGTTAAAATTAAACAACACTCTTTCAACCGTTAAAAACCACCCTTATTGTCGAAAAAAAAATGATTTTTTCAGCTTAAAATTTTTGAATGGAGCATAAATTTTAAATAAATTGTTTTTAATGTTTTACAGTATAATAAATATTTAATTACAATCATTCAACCCTTAAAAGCTACCCCTGTTTAGGTCGACCTTATCGATCCTTATTTGATTGGACCAGTTATTTTACCAAACCGACTAACTAGCGAAACTTATTTAGAGTTTCTCCAAAGTACTTTTCCGGATTTATTTGAGGAGTTGCCATGACGATTGAGATTGGAACATTGGTTTATGCACGATGGAGCACCACCTCATTTTAGTGTCAATGTAAGATACTTTTTAAACCGCCAATATCCAAATAAGTAAGGAGGAAATAATTGTCCTCAAGATTGGCCGCCCCGCTCACCGGACCTTAATAAATGTGATTACAATTTTTGTAATGAAATAATTATATAATAGACAATTTTAAGACAAATTGTAAAATTTACCTACCCATAATCCAAACTACCAAATTCAAATATCCCGCCTGTAAAAATTAGTTCTGACAACCACCAAAGTGGTGCGTTCTCATCAACATGATGCCAACTATTTATACAGGAACGATAACTCTCGCAATATTTTACTTTTTCTATGGCGGCGGCTTCCAAAATTCGGATTTCCTTGATAATTGCCAACCTTCAGACCTTCAGAAATTAGATGGCAACTAAAGAAGGAGAATATATATATATATATATATATATATATATATATATATATATATATATATATATATATATATATATATATATATATAATAAGCAACAAATAGATTAGTGGGATTAGTGGGTATTGCACGCAAATAGAAGAAGGGGCTACTGAAAAGAGTGGTAACCGCAGACATGCATGTTTCTGGCTCATTAGCCGTCATCGGTTACCACTCTTTTCAGTAGCCCCTTCTTCTATTTGCGTGCAATACCCACTAATCCCACTAATCTATTCGTTGCTTATTTTTCATATGTCACGCACTATTCGTACATCTTGTTATTATTTCATTAATCTGGGTCGGAAGTTTCAGACGGGAGTGTTATATGCACCTCCGTGTCTATGTTGGTTGTTGTCTCGAATATTCGAGATCTTCTAATATTACTGACACAAATGTTGTGTTTGACTATCCTGCTGAATTCTGTTATATTTTCTCATGTTTCATTCAACACCTTTGCTCCCATGTTTCACATCTTTTCTTGGTTGTACCGTACCGATGACGGCTAATGAGCCAGAAACATGCATGTCTGCGGTTACCACTCTTTTCAGTAGCCCCTTCTTCTATTTGCGTGCAATACCCACTAATCCCACTAATCTATTCGTTGCTTATTGTTCATATGTCACGCACTATTCGTACATCTTGTTATATATATATATATATATATATATTATATATATATATATATATATATATATATATATATATATATATATATGTTATATACGAAAAAACGCTTATGTTTAAGTAATGTTACGCAATGTCAAACATCAGATTACGATTTCCGTATTTTCATGAGAACGATGCTACGTTGCGTTTTTATAAAATAAACACATTAAGTAACACAAATATTATGTTACAGAAAAATAATGATTTCTGCACTTTCATGGGAGCGACGCTACATCGAATTCTCCATGAAAATAAACGCTGACGTTGATTTGACAAATTCTATAAATTCTTTGACTTTATGTAAAATAGTTAGTTACAATTATAATTTCAACCTATTACTTCTTTTTTATATAACATAAAACTGTGTAACTCAATAAAAATTGTTTTTAAAAAGTTCAACGTGAATTTGTGAATATAACAGTGGCGCAGTCAGTAGGATTCCTAAACACATTTAGAACAAGGATTGCCTAACTAAGTGTGGTGGTTCCTAAACCTTTAAGGAATTTTCAAGTACCAGCTCCAGATCTTCAAGAAGCAGACGGTCTCTCCGGCACCAGGAACACGCAAACCGCTAACCAGGTGTAGCAAAGCTCACGGATAAGGATTTCAGCTGCCAAGGAAGGAATGAAAATATTTACGTAAGAATCATCTCGTTTTATTTTTATGCAATATTTTGCAATTTATTTTTTATTTTTACCAAGTTCTATTGTCATAATTTACTTTTATTTTGAATACAATCATTTTAATATAAAGCAAAATGCCTGAAACACGTAGTGCAACAAACGCTAATGCCAATGCTAATACTCCAGTTGCTCAAACCGATCAAGCGTCAAATCTAGAACCTTACACATTATCCGAAATATTTTCAATAATTCCGGAATATGACGGTAATCAAATTTTCTTAAATACTTTTATAAATGCTTGTAAAACAGCTTACAGAATGGCCGACAACGACCAAAAAGTACTTTTAACTCTTCATATTAAAAACAAACTTAAAGGAAGACCCGCTGAATTAGTTAATTCACGCGACCCTTCAAATTGGGAAGAAATTAAAACTTTATTAAACACTCACTTTGGAGATTCTCGCGACTTAAATTCATTGATTCAAGACCTTCAAAGAATGAAACAACTACCAAACGAATCGCCTTTAATTTTTGTTTCGAGATTACAAACTCTGGAAGCAAAAATGTATTCAGCTATAAGTAAACAACAGCATTTAACAATTGATCAAAAAGTAGCACAAACACGTCTTATAGAATCATTAACTTTAAATACTTTATTAACCGGTCTAGATCCAAAAATCGGTCAAATTGTTAGAGCTAGTAATCCAATAAGTGTTTTATCAGCTATTTCACGAATCAGAAGAGAACTTCAATTAACTTACTATGAAAACCACAAACCTCAGACTAATCGTAATACAAATAATATACCTACTCGTAGATTTAGCCAAAATTCACCAAAACAATGTAATTTTTGTCATAGAATAGGACATACTATAAATGAGTGTCTCACACGTCAAAGACAATCTCAAAATGTAGCTCAGGGTTCCTTTAGACCAAATCAAACTCCTAATTCACATAACCAAACAGGCCAAAATTTTCAACAAAGGCCACAATTTTAAAATAACCAACAAAATCAAAATCGCCCATCTGTAATTAGACCAAATCCAAGCTTTAGACCTCAAGGACCACCGGGAAATCGACCCAACACAAATTTTAATCAACAAAGAACTTTTCATTTCAATCGAAATCGTGATTTTAACAAACACTCTCATAACAGTTATGACTATTATACAGATGATAGTCAAAATTATTATGAAAATCAAGAACAATACTCCGATAATTCACTTGATTATCAAGAATATTACCAAGAAATTAACTCCAGTGCTCCTGACTATTATACTGTTAATAGTGAAATAGAGGAAAACTATTATACTGCTGATAGTGATCCTAACTCTGATAATGGTATACCAGTTTGCAATACGAATGAAGACGAAACTTTCGATTATAGCCATATCGAACAAGACAATTTTAATTATAATAATGAAAATGTTTATAACTTTGATTCTGATAACCTCCTAAATCCAAATCATGATTATTATCAGGATTTTCGACAAGGCCCTTTACAAACGAAACCCCCAGATCCGCTAAACGACCAAACTTCAAATTTGTCGATCCCAGACCTCAGTTCACAAATTCAAACCATGAGTTTGAACAGTCCAGAATCGGACTGCCTCGAACAGATGTTCATGTAAAAAATACCTTACCGGTAAATTCTAAAAACTTATACTATATTAAAGACAGAACTAACACTTATAAAATTCTAATTGATACAGGTGCTGGATTATCAATTTTCAAACCCAAAACTTGCGAAAATTATAGAAATCGATCCCCTGAAAATGTAATTATTCAAGGTATAACAAACCAAAAAATAAGAGTTAACAAATCAACCCTTATCCCATTTAAACCTAACGATCCACACAGAGTATTTATTTGTAATTTAGATATTGATTTTGATGGATTATTAGGCATGGATTTTTTAGAACATTATAATTGTATAGTTGATCTAAAAAATAAACAACTTATTACTGATTTCAAAATTGTACCATTATTTAAAGTAACAGATAATGAAACTACCAATATTTCAATCGAAAACCAATTTCCACAAATTTACAAAAATACAATTTCCATTGAACCTAGGACTGAACAAATATTTAAACTGAAATGCGATTTAGTTAATACTGATGCTATACTGGTAGGTCAAGAAGTAGAGAAAGTTAAACTACCAAACGCATTAGTTAAAATAAATGAAAAAGGAGAATTTTTTGTTTCAGTATTAAATGTTAATTGTATACCTAAAACTGTAACATTTTCAAAACTTAACTTAGAACCATATGGAATAAATACTGTAAATAATATTCAACTAACTACCCAAGAAATGTGCACCGATAGAACATCGGAATTAAAAAATCAACTAAGACTTGATCATCTTAATGAAGAAGAACGAGACTTAATTTCCCAACTTTGTCATGATTTTTCTGACATTTTTTATTTAGAAGGAGACATACTTACTTTCACCAACCAAATAAAACATTCCATAGATACGCAAAATTCTAAGCCCACTTATGTAAAATCATATCGCTATCCCCAAATTCATAAACAAGAGGTGAAAGATCAGATCAATAAAATGCTTTCACAAAACATTATACAACCCAGCAATTCGCCATGGTCGTCGCCCGTGTGGATTGTGCCCAAGAAGCTCGACGCATCAGGTAAACAAAAATGGCGTGTTGTCGTAGACTACAGAAAACTGAATGAGGTTACTGTAGACGACAAATACCCGTTACCAAACATTGGAGATTTATTGGACCAGCTTGGTAAGTGTCAATATTTCACGACACTAGATCTTGCATCAGGCTTTCATCAAATTGAAATAATGCCTGAAGATATACCAAAGACCGCCTTCACAGTTGAAAACGGACATTTCGAATTCCTCAGAATGCCGTACGGTCTAAAAAATGCACCTTCAACATTCCAGAGGGTCATGGACAATGTCCTTGCTGGAATTCAAAACGAGCGATGTCTTGTCTATATGGACGACATCATCGTCTATTCACCGACAATTCAAGAACATATTACCCGCTTAACAGAAGTATTCAAGAGACTTCAAAAAGCTAACTTAAAACTTCAGCCAGACAAGTGCGAATTCTTGAGAAAAGAAGTCGCCTACCTTGGACATTTAATCACGGAAGATGGCGTTAAGCCATTTCCGGCAAAAACTGAATGCGTCCAAAAATTTCCTCAACCTACGAACCAAAGGGAAATAAAATCCTTTTTGGGACTCGCTGGTTACTACAGAAGATTTATACCGAACTTCGCTAAAATTTCCAAACCAATGACAAAACTTTTACAAAAAGATGTCCCATTTAATTTTGACTCCGAATGTCAAAAGTCATTCCAAGAATTAAAAAATGCTCTTACTTCTACTCCGATATTGATATACCCAAACTTTGAAGAACGATTTCTTTTAACTACCGATGCTAGCGCATTCGCAATCGGTGCGGTTTTGTCAAAAGGCCCAATAGGTAAGGATTTACCGATAGCCTATGCGTCCAGGACATTGTGCAAAGCAGAGACCAAATACTCTACGATAGAGAGAGAACTTTTGGCAATTGTGTGGGCAGTTAAACACTTTAGACCCTATTTATATGGCCGAAAATTTACCCTTATAACTGACCACCGTCCACTTACTTGGTTATTCTCTATAAAAGACCCCGGTAGTCGTCTAGCACGATGGCGCCTCAAATTGGAGGAATACGACTATCAAATTGAATTCAAATCTGGCAAATCCAATAAAAATGCCGATGCCCTTTCTCGAATAAAAATTAACCACATAAATGACTTTGATTCATTTCGCTCAAAATTAGGAAACTTTAAATATTCACCTTACCCAATTTATCCCGCTCTTGAAGATGCAGGGCCATCCCAACAAACTGAAAATAAACCTGAAATTGACTGGGATGCCGCTGCAGAAGAATTTTTGTCTTTTGAGGAACTTTATAAAACAAAATCACTGATTGACTATTCTAAAATAGAATATTCCAATAATCATCTACTAGACAAACAAAATAAAAACATTTTAACCTTTTTTCAACAAAACAATTTACAAGATTTTCATGAAAAAATAATTGAGGATATATTTGAGGAAAACCCCGACTTTTCTTATGCAAAAATTAATGTACTTAGCAGTAAAACTGTCAAAAATAGAAAATACCTTATTATTGCTATACCATGGGATCCAGACAGTATTAGTGAATACTTATTTGCTGCAATTTACAGAAATCGAGATTTATTTAAACCTTCAGAAAAATATTTTATCGAAAATAATCCTGACCTACCAATACTAGAAACACTATCATTTCTACTTTCGGAAGTTGACGTAAAATTCACTATTTGTCAAAATATTACTAAAGAGCCAGAACAAAATCAAATACCTATCATCTTAGATCAATTCCATAATGGCAAAAGACACCTTCACCGCGGAATTAATGAAACTATTAGGCGAATACGACAAAAATATAATTGGGCCGGCCTCAATCGAGATGTCGAAAATTATATTAAGTCATGCCGGGCATGCCAAGAGACAAAAATATGTCGCAAAAATTTGGACAGTCCCCTCGTTATAACTGAAACGCCTAAAACACCTTTTGAACGTATTAATATTGATATTTTAGAGGTACCTCAAAAGAATTACGCTCTTACAATAAGAGACGAACTAACAAAATTTTCTCAAGCATATCCGCTTGCCAAATCCGTTGTCACTTCATTATTAGCTTATTTTCAGCATTTTGGTGCACCACTTCGCATTCATTGCGATGCCGGTCGCGAATTCAATAATGCGTTAATGAAAGACCTTTGTAATATGTTCGATATTAAGTTAACATATTCAAGTGTCGGTCATCCGCAAAGTAACGGATCTCTAGAAAGATTACATGCTACTCTGTTAGAAATGATTCGATTAAATTTAGCAGACCACCCCAATGAACACCCCTTCAGTATTTTACCATTTGCTATTATCGCTTATAATAACTCTATAAACTAAACACACGGATTCACACCATACGAACTTGTATTTGGACACACGTCCAGTAGACCTCCCGAAAAATTATACAATGAACAAGAATTAATTACTATATATATTAGAGATCTAAATAACCGCATATCCTATTATTATAAAATAGCGAGAGAAAAAACCATAAAGCAAAAAGAAAAAGCTAAAGACCGATTTGACAAACATGTCTCCGAAAACAAACCAAATTATGAAGTAGGTGACAAAGTTTACGTGAAAGAAACTCAAATAAAAAACAAGTTAGAAAATAAGTTTAATGGCCCTTTCGAAATACTAGAGATACACAGAAATTCCGCAACAGTATTAAATTTAGAAACAAATAACAAATCAAAAATAAATTTCGATCTTATGAAACCCTATGTTGAAAATTAACTTATTTTCAGGTTTCTGCTGCTGATCGGAACAGCAATATGTCAATATAAAATCGAACCCATAAACAATACAGTTGGAATCTACTACCACGACGAAACCAAAATAATGGTTTCGAACGACGAATGGACTTTATTAGTGCATAAAAATATATCAGCTTTTAAACAAACTTTTGAAAGAAATAATAGAATTCTTGACACAATTCAAAATACCTTTACTTCAAACTACTCCAGTATGAAGTCCTTCCGATCCGAAGTAAAATCACATTTGGCATTATTGCAACAAATTACAAAATCTATTGGCGATAAATTTAGTGAAATATCTTTCGATGTTAAAAGACAAAAACGAGGGTTAATTAATGGTATTGGCACCATATTTAAATCAATAACCGGAAATCTCGATGCGTCTGACGGTGAATATTATATGGACTGCATTAATAAATTAAAAACTGATCAAAACCAGATAGAAAACTTATTAAAAAATCAAATGTCAATCACAAGCTCAGTCATAACAAATCTCAACAGTACCATAGGACAATTAAAATTAAATGAGAAAATATTTAATTCAGATATAGAAAAAATTGAAACCACCATTCGACAATCAACAAACGAAATTGCGCTTATCGAAGCCAAATTAAATTTCTTTGAAATTTGCGAACAACTAATGGAGAGTTATTCGTATCTTGAAAATACTATTAATGATATTCTAAACTCTATCACTTTTGCACAGCTTCAAATAATTCATACTTCTATTATTGAACCAGAAAATTTGATCACTGCTCTTAAGAAAATATCAGAAAATACAGTAAGAAAAGGTTTACCGCTACCAATAAAATATTCTGAAATTTCACAGTATTTGGAAATAATCGATCTCGAAGCATATCAAACAAATTCAGATCTTGTTTTCGTTCTTAAAATACCTTTGATTGAACCACAAGTATTTACTTTATTCCACCTATACCCAATACCAATTTATGATAATAGAACTGGATTTCACCACATTTTATCATTTTCACAAAAATATTTAGCGCGAGATGATGATTCTTTATCCTACATTCCAATCCACGATTTACAAAAGTGTAAACAGTTATCTACGCATCAAAAGTTGTGTCGCGATGTTTACGCGTACCCTATAGACGATAACGCGATATGTGAAGCCCGTTTGTTAAGACAATATAAGACATTTCCTGCGAATTGTAAAAGTGCGGTAGTCAACGGACAAGGTTATAATGTGCAAAAACTCGAAGAAAGCGTGTGGCTAGTGTCGATTGCCGAACCGGTACACGTGACTATAAGTCTTCCAGACAGAAAAACGAAAACATTAACCGTAAATGAAAATTCTATTTTACAGCTATACTCAGGATGCTCCGCTTTTGTTGGCATTACTAAAATACAAGCTAGTACCAGAAAAACTATAAACATTCCTCATGTACTTCATCCCGTAATAGTTGATTACAACTGTTGCCTAGACATTCCAAACAAAGTAGAAGTACCCAAAATAGAACCACTAGATCTTAATAACATTAACTTGAATGATCTGCAAGTGACAAAACACAAACTGGACCAATACTCAAAAAGTTTGGATGAACTCATAAACAAACCGTTTGTTGAGAAAAATATTTCGTGGTTCACATATACTACGATCTCACTCATCGTTGCCTTGATCGTCCTCTACACCTGTTATAAGTGTAGAAATATTAAATTCAACAAATCGCCAGGGAAGCCTGTTCCGGACCAACCGAATGATGTTTTTATCAAAATTCATAACATTCTGCCAAAAAGAAGACCCAAACTTGACACTGAAGCCTCTGAGGAAGTGGAAATCGAAAATTGACAATTTCATGGTTTAATGTATACCTTTATATTTTTATTTTTTGTATTTTGCGTATTTTCCTTTTAATCTTTAAATCTCTGTATATATTGTATTGTCTATTTTATATTTTATGTATTTTGGTTTTTATTCTCAAAATTGTTGTTTATTAAACAACAATTTTAATTAAGGGGGGAGTTGTTATATACGAAAAAACGCTTATGTTTAAGTAATGTTACGCAATGTCAAACATCAGATTACGATTTCCGTATTTTCATGAGAACGATGCTACGTTGCGTTTTTATAAAATAAACACATTAAGTAACACAAATATTATGTTACAGAAAAATAATGATTTCTGCACTTTCATGGGAGCGACGCTACATCGAATTCTCCATGAAAATAAACGCTGACGTTGATTTAACAAATTCTATAAATTCTTTGACTTTATGTAAAATAGTTAGTTACAATTATAATTTCAACCTATTACTTCTTTTTTATATAACATAAAACTGTGTAACTCAATAAAAATTGTTTTTAAAAAGTTCAACGTGAATTTGTGAATATAACATATATATATATATATATATATATATATATATATATATATATATATATATATATATATGTATTATTGTGGTTAGTATAAATGGTATAAGCGAATAGGTGAGAGAAATTTTAATATTTAAATTAGCATAAATATATTTTTTTTTTAATTTGCCCTACGTTGGGCCGACATTTTATTGTGGTTTACTATTTGTGTTTCAAAATCAATAAAATTTTAATTCAATTCGCCCGGTATATTTAAGAAATTATTTTGTTCAACAATAATGCCACACAGTGCACTTACCTTTATCTCTTCTTATTATCAATTTCTATATGAGAACTCAGCTTCTCAGGATCTGGGTTCATGGGCTTTTTATATATAATAAATCTTGTTATTATTATTTTATATGCGCCAAATATTTCATATTAAAAAAATTCTGTTGAATTAAATATTTTTTTTATAAATCTTTGTAGTGCGGTCCTGTATACTTTATCTCAAGGAAACCTTCAGTGGTGAATGCTGTCTAAACAGTATTGCCAACTTACAAAAGAAAACACTGAATCAAGATTCACAGATATATGATTCTATTTATTTGAGAGAAAAGAATTTTTTATCTCGTGAAAAAAATCAAAAAATACATTATTTTTCCTTGCATACGATATATAAAGAAAAATAAAACTTATCTATGATGGTCTTTCACACAAAATTCATACCAATGAAATTATACATGTACGTATGCAACTTATTATGCGTTTAAGTTGTGTTGGTAATTGTACTCAACAAAAACAAATACAAAATGAACGATTGTGATATGTACATAAGAATATTGGATATAATTCAATACCTAATGTCCCTTTATATTTACAAGTAAGTTTTCATTTAAAAAAAAATATGAAATACCTTTTGTTTTCCACTAATGTTCTATAGAAGAATATTCATTTTTTCTTGCCTTTTAGGAAGTTCTGGAAAATTTCTTGGGAAGCTGGATACACAGTTCATTTGAATCAACTCGTTACTGAAAAGCCTTTTAATGTTTTCTTCTGGGATTGTGTAAAGGATATTTACACTGTATACATGGAATATTTGATTCAGGAATCGTTTTATAAGGTTAGTTTCACTAGTCTTTTTGGGAAGCTGGATTCACAGTTCATTTTTATCACTTCATTACTGAAAAGTCTCTCAGTATTTTCTTCTATGATTATGTAAAGGATATTTACACTGTATATATCAAATATTTAGTTCAGGAATCGTTTTAGAAGATTAGTTTCACTATTCACTTTTCAATATTGGTTATAAATTTTACAAGTCTTATAATTATTATGAAAGAAAAATAATGTGTTTCTTTTGGCTTTTCTTAGCACCAACCCTCTACTACTTTTTTCTTTCCAAAAAAAATCAACAACCTTCCCTTATCTCCCTAAGCAACCACTTTTTTCTAAACAAGAAACCTTATTTTTCATTAGCCCTCTGTTTATTGAAATCATAAAAATATTTGTAACCAATCAAAATCACTCATAGTTCTTTATTCATGGATTTCATTATATGTTTTAAGATATTAACTTTTTAATTATGAAACATAATTTCTTACAATTTTAAACAAACAATTCATATCTATATCATATATATTATTAATTCTTAAAATTTTTAGCTGTTGGCCTTGCTCTACTCAACTGACACATATTTCAAACAGATGTCAAAAATTTTTTAACCCTAATATTTTTATTTGGAATTTCAACTTTTGGGTATATTACAAGAAACACCTCCAGGGCTTCCAAATAGTCCGATGGCATCTAATGGGAATTTAAGATATGCACAAACATTTGACGATTTCACCCGAAGAGTGGACTCATTCATTTCATAACAGGTGATGTTATTTTTATAAACTTTTCTCTTTAATAGTTTGAATTCTTATATCGGTGTCATGTACATATGTACAAGGTACATTATAAAGTCTAAATAAATTTCTTTAGTTCGATTTAGTTTAATTTAGTTTAAATTTGACTCTCAAATAGTGTGTAGCACTATTTTTTCACAATAATATATATATATATATATATATATATATATATATATATATATATAATTTGAAATTAATTATTTGCCAACTCAATAATCAGGATTATTTTTATTGGGTTTGTGGCAATGATACCAAGTGTACTCTTTCAAATATTTATTTTACGAGCTTTCGAGTACAATCGTATTCATTTTCAAGTACTAAAAATTATAAAATATGGTCAAAAATTAAAATAAAGGGTATATAAAAATACTTACATTATTTAGCGAGATTGTAGGTAAAGTTGTAAAATATATGTATAATTAATCATTTCAAATATTATCCAAAAATTATTATAAAACTTCAAAAATCAATATATGTATTAAATAATGATGCCAAGTTAATATGAATTTTGTCGTGTCGATATATATATATATATATATATATATATATATATATATATATATATATATATATATATATATATATATACAAAAGAAAAAATCATGGGAAAGCAAGCAAGCACGTTTTTGTTAAATTCACGCGTTATCCCTTTTTCGATCTTATATATATATATATATATATTGTGTTGGTGCAACTACTAAAGTTATTGATTGGTGTGTTGGAGATATTTCTGTAATACTTTTCAAAACAAATTGATATGTAGTCATGTAGCAGGAAGAATCGGAGGTTGAGGGTTGGGTTACTGACGAATTATCCAGTTATTGATGGAACGAATTGATTTTCTATATTTATTCGATTTCGATTGTAAACTCGCAATAAACTGCGGATCCTAAATCTTTAACAGTAGAAATTGGAATGTTGTAAAGTTCACTCTTGCGACAAGCCCCCAAAAATATCAATAACAAGGGTGACCTAAAAATTAAAAATTACCTTTTATTAAAATTGCTATTTAAATTATTTTTTTCATAAGTTCGGTGGAAAAATATCTCTCATACGCCGCATTTTCTTAGAATTGCTAACATTTTCTTTGGTAAAAATCTTCGAATTCTTAGATGCATACTTTTCAGAAGAACGTTGTGACAAAAGTTTTTAATTTTTCATATCCTAATATATCGTGTTTCAAATTGAGAATTGCTTTTAGGATTGAGTGGATTTGCCATGGAGAATGCAATTAAAAATTTTTCGGAGGAATCAGTTGTTTCCTATCCATTATCAGTGCAAAATACTCTTCATATCCACATCTCGATTTTCGTGGCAGCAGGTTTTCTTTTATGGTATTTGAGTAATTCATAATTCAGGAGGTGGATTTTCCATATCCATATCAGATTCACTCGATTTTTCACTCCATTTGTTCACATTTAAACTTGTCTGAATAATTGACGCTGTCATTTATATATGACAATGATAGTTTTGACACCCATGGCAATCCATGTGGTTCAGTCTGATTACGAAATAATCATTCTGACACTTATTATACATGCAAAATATTCCAGAATAAATATTCTCACTTTAGAAAGAGAATGTTTACATTCCATTGATGAAATTTATTTCAGAGTTATTACATTCACTAATGGCCGTAAAGAAAATAGATATATACATTCTGATTCTCATTATTTTCAATATTGATATAGTCGATCACAATTCCAGGTCGTTCAGATAGTCAGAGATATCTAGGAACTTATTTAGAATAAAACTGAAAACAATAATAAATGAAAATACCAATTATTGTAATTTTCATTATAATGAGAAAATATTTCAACTTATAAACTCTATTGCCAATAGGATGCTGAGACATTCACTCTGACTCAACTCACAGATTAATTTGAACTAAAAACGAAAAATATTCTGAGCCATTATCGCAATTAAAAATTTTCCCACATAAATTCCACGGACGTTTGTGCTAAAAATATCGACGGGGTATCTTCGAATATGAGTAAAAAGGGACCAGAGGCCTCGGTCTCCCGAGGGATATCTACTGTCGTGGAAGGTTCGTTGGTGCTGCCAATGTTGAAGCGTCGCGTCCGTCGCTTGAACGGTATCGGGATGTTTGTGTGGGAAGGCGTCGCTTGATTTGGTCACACTTCTCCCCAAGGAATAACAGAGTTTTGTGTTATATATATATATATATATATATATATATATATATATATATATATATATATATATAGGGAACAGTTTACATACACATTTCAAAATTTTAGTTAGAAGTGTATCAATATCAAAAATCACAGAAATACGTTAATAAAAAATGTCTTCATTAAAGTTCATTCTCACTATACGTTCCATTTCCGTTCCGTAGCCATTACATCGACGTTTTAGTAAATTCGGTCGTATGCACACTTTTCCGTCCGTAGTCAGTTACTGATGTAAATTAATGTGTGTTATTATGTTGATATAGAAATTAGCTTAAAATGTGGTCTGAGGAAAACTTAATTATAGCAGCTATTATATTGGATGAAGAAGCTCACTCGAAAAAATCAAATCAACAATTTTGGGTACATGACATGTTAAAAAAAAGGAATATTGAAGGCGAATATATTACGTTATATAAAGAACTCCTATATGATGACACCAGGTTTTTATCAGTATTTGCGCATGTCAAAGTACAAGTTTTACGAATTACTGTCCAACATAGAACCTGTAATAAAGAGAAAAAATACCAAATTCAGGGAATCGATATCAGCGAAACATAAACTGTGCATCTGTATAAGGTAAGTAGTTTATTTTTTATAAACAAAGTTGAAATATATAACAAACAAACATAAATAGTCTTAAACATGAGGACGTAATTGTGGTCACAAGGTCCATCATTATAGGAATATGTTGCTAGGTATGAAGCAGCTGTGGAAGCTAAAGAAGGAGAAGACGGCGAAGGCGAACACACATATCTAAGTTGATTAGAAGGAACGTCATTTGGGAGAGCATAATTACTGTTATTAGGATATTGTTGTTTGGAATGTTCTTGTGGCCGACCCTGTGTTTGTAAAAGCTGTTCCAATACCAGTTCTTGCACTAAAGTGAATATTCTACTTTCAGCGATATTTCGATAATATGGCGTAAATCGCTTAATTTTTTCAGCAATACTTTCACAAAAGAAATCTGTTGAGTCTTTCGCTGCAGAGCGACCAGCTTCTTCTCTTTGTTGCTTCTTAATGAGGTATTTCATTAGAGGAAGGAGGCCTAATATGAGATAGCAGCCTGTTATGAGATACCGTATTTTCTCACCTAGTAAGAGTCTCCATCTAGCAACAACCGCTAAAACTAACTCATCGGAACATCAAATGTTAGATCACGTGTACGTGTTTTTACGCATTAGTGCAATACCGAAATTTTATTAGTTTGACGTGATTTTTTTGTTGAAAAGGTGAGGAAACAATTAAGTTTGTTATATTTGCTTTGTTGTATTGGAGTTGCTTTATTGTTTAAACATATAAAACGCGTGGCAACTCAATCAATTTTTGAGAAAAAAATATGTAAACAATTTTCACAAGAGATTCCTAATATGAGATATCTTGGTGCTCCTAATATGAGGTATCTCATATTAGGAGAACTTTCTTTTTTGAATAATTTCAACGAAAGCTGTTTGCAGATGCCTAGAGACAAGAAAAAAAGGAAGCAGTGGGATAAAAATGCCATGATAAGGCCTGTTAAAGCGGTAAGGAACAAGGAGATGGGGTACCTGATGGCCTCTAAAACATTCAATGTTCCGAAAGGTAAGCCTGCTTTTTTAGTTATTGTTTAATTTTTTTATCAATTTTTTTTATTTTTCAGGAACCATTGAACGATATGTAAAAGATAACGTGCAGAGGACCTCGTAAAAATAGCTTTCGGTAGGAAACAAGCTTTACCTGATGTTTTGGAGAAGCAGTTAGCAGACTACTGCATTGAAATGGAAAAAAAGTATTACGGTCTTCGGAGGAGAGATGTCAAATATATGGCGTTTCAGTTAGCAATCAGAAATGGCTTGAAGCATCCTTTTAGCACAGGAAAGGAATATGCAGGTAAAAAATGGCTCAGGGGGTTTTTAAGAAGGTACCCGCAGTTGTCTGTACGTACACCATAGGCAATATCTGCTGCGAGAGTTATAGGGTTTAACGCCGAAAACGTTGCGCAGTTTTTTGACATATTTGAGAAGGGGATGGAAAAAATTCATTTTTCTCCACATAGATTATTTAATGTCGACGAAACAGGCATTACGGTTGTGCAGCATAAACAAAGCAAAATCATCGGCTTGAAAGGAAAAAAACAGGTTTGTGCCATAACATCACAAGAGAGGGGAAAACTCCTCACCGTTGTGACATCCATGAACGCTTCTGGTACTTTTGTTCCGCCCTTGATAGTGTTTCCTCGTAAAAATATGTCGGAACATGGCGCCCCTCCTGGATCAATATGGGCCTGCCATCCATCTGGATGGATTCAGACAAATATTTTTACGCAGTGGTTTTCACATTTTGTTGAATTTACTAAGCCAACAAAAGATGATCCAATCGTGTTAGTTTTAGACGGTCACTATTCACACACGAGAAACATAAAAATCATAGAAAAGGGTAGAGAGAATTATGTTTCAATTGTGTGCTTACCACCACATGCCACTCATAAAATGCAGCCACATTATGTGGGTTTCATGGCACCACTAAAAACATATTATGCTCAAGAAATAGAGACATTTCTCAAAAACAACTCAGGAAAAGTTGTGACACATACCAACATTTGCTCGCTATTTGGGAAAGCTTATAATCGGACTGCAACAATGGAGGCATCGATCAATTCATTTAGAAAAACAGGTCTCTTTCCTTGTAACAGACATGTTTTTAGAGCAACTGACTTTTTGGAAGAAGAGCAAAATCTACCTACACAAGAAAGAACTGATATTGAAAATGAAGGTGCAGATATTTCATTAAATGACAACAATATTTCAAATGTGTCATCAGATTTAGTTGTGGATGTTCCTGCAGAGTCCAGAAAAACTATGGTAAATCCATCAATATCATCAGGCTCTGCCCACAACAAATGCTCTGACAAAAGTGATAAAC
This sequence comes from Galeruca laticollis, assembly GCA_963921935.1. Taxonomy (NCBI): domain Eukaryota; kingdom Metazoa; phylum Arthropoda; class Insecta; order Coleoptera; family Chrysomelidae; genus Galeruca; species Galeruca laticollis. The sequence continues at coordinate 17,213,796 of OY998181.1, read as the reverse complement.
TTTTGCTAGTTTCTCCAAAAGACGTTTGTCCAGTGCCATCAAATTCTTCAAATCATGGTGAAAACTCTCATAAAAGAAAAGCCAAAGCAAGTTTAATAACATCTACTCCATATAAAAAAGACTTGGAAGAATCCATTGCCAAGAAACTAAAAAAAACAAAGATGTGAAACCAAACTCTTTGGGAACAACAGATAAAAAATCCAAGACTAAAAGTACCGAAAAGGTTGAAATTACATCGAGCAGCTCAGATTCAGAAACTTCTGTGCATTATGATGATTCGACTGATGAAGAGGATTACAATGATGCAGAGTGTCGTTTTTGTCAGGGAAGATTTTCCGAAGACACCCGTGGAGAAAAGTGGGCTAGATGTATCGTTTGTTTTCATTGGTGCCACGAAGATTGCAGCGAAGTTTATGGCACAACATTTGTTTGCCCTATATGCGAAAAAAAACAAGGAAAAAAAAACTTTTGTTCGATTAAATTTTAGTGTTGTTACTTTTGATTCTCATTTTGATTACTTCTGAAATAAAACAATATAACATATTCTTTCAGTACTTGTTTTTATTTTTTGGTATCCTATTATGAGACGGTATTTTAATAGGAACCCTAACTATCTCCTATTAGGAAACCAATCTTGAAAATGACAAAAATGATTTTTTTATTTATTACCACTTTACAAAAATAGTTAACATGTTTAATAAATTTGATTTGTTAGGGTGTGAAGTATACACAACGATCTATCCTTTGGAAATAAAGCCACATCTAAAAGTTAAATTTGTGCAAAATTATTCAAAAAAATAAAAAGGTGTCTCATATTAGGTCACTTTCCTCTAATTGTGAAGAAGCAGGTTGATCTTTTTTTAGTTTCGATAATCGCTGCTTTTTTAGAGTAGGGGTAAATTCGATTGCAGTAACAGGTATTCTTGTAGCTTCTGATGTGTTTCCATCATTTTCAGTAACAGTGGTATTTTCTTGGGTCTCAGTAACAGCGGTATTCTCCTGTGTCTCAGGCTCATCCTCCTCTATATCATTAGGGTCGTTAAGATTACCAATTGTTTCCCTTTGGCGCACAAATGGTTCCAAAAAAGACATTTATTCTTCATATCGCCACTTCCTTACTGTCTTATTGGCTTGTCCCGATTTCGTTACATCCTTTTTTTTCGCCACTGGTCTCTTAGCTGATACCATTTACATTTGCATGTTGAACCTGTAATGAAAAAAATATTAAATACAGGGATATTTGCACATTCGATAAAGAGCGCCTTATTTTACCGTGGATAAACATATTCGTTAATACAGTTAATGTTCAAGATTGTAAAATCTTGAAATTTATTTTTATACGATACCTTTAAAATATGTGAGATATTTGTATGCGTCCTTTTTTTATTGTATATATTTAAGGCGTAAACTCATTTTAAATAATAGCGTTGTAGAAATATGTTGCAGAATTGATAAGATCTTTATATTGTTGTAAATTCAAAGGATAGTTTCATTTTATTTTCAAAATACTTTTAAAATATCACGTTTTCCAACAATAATTGTAAATTGTTTTGTATGGGCATATAAATAGCACCTTTTTTGAAAGTCGACATCTTGACGCATTGTCCTATAGATAAGAAGTTAGGAAAAGGTCACGTTTCACCCTATTATATATTGTATTGTAAAAACCCTAAATTTAGTGTCACTTCTGCATGAATTTTATGGCCGATGTTCGGAAGATATGAAATACATTTTTGAATAAGCTTTCTGCGTAAGAAGGTTACAATTGCTATTGGAGTATTCAATAGAGATTTAACTATTTGTTAGCGGCACCCATAGTTGATTCTTGTCTAGGAACCCAACAAGTCAAATGATACTGGCCAATAGGAAATATTTATTTTCGTTTGGTCAACTCAATCCACGTGAAAACACGCCCCCCGCAGATTTCTATTTAACACGTCTCACAACGTGAAGAAATCAGTTTCTAACTCATCGAATCGAGCTCAACGCTCAACATCAAAGTTCTCTCACTCATCAAAGTTAGTTTTTCACTCGTCAGTTCTACAGTTATCGACGCGAGTTTTACACTCATCGAAGCGAGTTCAATACTCTCGATACCAAAGTTTTACATTCATCGACGCGAGTTTTACACACTCGAATCGAGCTCAACGCTGCATAACAAAGTTAGTTCAATATTCATCAAATCGAAACATAAAGTGTCTTTCGATCTGAAACCACCGAAGTTCAGTATTCACAACATTGTACCATTTGGTAAATTTGTATATATTAAATTATTAATTTCGACATTAATTTTGTCAAATTGAGATTATTTATTTAGTTCAATGTCCACGCCAGTTGACGAAGTTCAACTAGAAATATAATCAAAAACAGTTAATGAATAGTTAGGTGCCCAATTGCACCTATATGTAATTTACTAAATAAAGTAACAGTTCTAAAGCAATTTTAACAAAGGTTGAAAATTTATTTGTATAGAAGTCAGACCTACAAGAAGCAGGTACAAAAAATATGCATATATCCTTTTTCTATTCAGGTTTTTGGCAACAGGTGATTCTTTCCGCACAATAGTCTTTAGCTACAGACTGGGTCATTTAATAGTATGTGCTATTGTCAAAGAAGTTTGTGATGCAATAATTGAGAAAATGTTAGGAAAGACAATGCCCCCACCCACAGAGGGAGATTGGAGAAGAATTGCCAGAGATTTTGAAAACATTTGGAATTTTCCTTGAGAGCTATAGACGGGAAACATGTGGTGATAGCTAGTTCTGGCTCTCAATTTTTCAATTACAAAAAGACTTTCTCGATCGTTCTCCTAGCACTTGTAGATGCGCAATATAATTTCATTACTGTTGACGTAGGATCATATGGAAAAAATAGTGATGGCGGTATTTTTGCGCATTCTAACAAATGCTGTCACCACTATAATGAATCTCCACTTTGTGTCACCAATTCCTTTCTCAAGTATGCAGCCGAGCGTGTAAGGCAAATCCAGTCCGATTTAGGCTGGGAACGCCTGGTCTTAAAAAGGTTTGATTTCCTTCGCCAGGACAGGAGTGTTGTCTCAGTTCGTCCTCGGATCCACTATGTATACACACTCTAGGGAAAACTTGGGGTAGGATTGTAAATAAAGTATGGGGAAACCACAAAGTTGTATAAAAAAATATAATAAAACTTTATCTGTATATACATATAAAAAGTAAAATCCCAATATCAAGACAAATTATTAAATTTCCCCACTATCAAAATAACTATACCCTTATCTATAAATCGTACATACTAAATCTTTCGCTGTATAACATATGACCAACAACAAAGAAAATATAATATCCCTCACCATGAAATAGAATAAAAAATGTTTACCCATTTATCATTTAATATGTTTAACGTGTGCGAGGGGCGTATGATTTAACCCTTATTTCGAAGTTCCACTGCCTCGTTGCGAGAAACACTTATTTTGCTCTTAAAACAAATACTATACAAAACGACTGTGGTTTCGAGTCTTTGCCCCCTGTACAAACAGAAAGTGAAATCAGAGTCGTTAAAAAGGAATTCTGCTGATCTATGAGTAATAAATGTTTATCGACAATCCCGTTCAGTGCGTAAGTGCCGGGTTGCAAATTTTCTGGTCTTTGAATAACCTACAATGTTTATTTATTTTACTTAATATGAATGAAGTTACCTAACCACGTCTGAATTAATTAGCTCTTATTTATCGTAGCTAAATTTCACTGGAAATTGGACTTCAAGGAGACCAGATCATACGCTCCAGGCCCGTGTTACTCGGTACAAATAAATCTCGGTTCAACCCTCTGTTTATTTTCCATCTACGAGGTGGAAGCGAATTATGTGGCGTAAAACAATAATCAAATAAATAGTGCCCAACTCCTGTCGGTTTTGTGCACCCTAAAGAAAATGAAATGTTCCTACAATTTTGTAGAAAACCTTACTCTGACATCACACACGATAAACTCATATCTTATATAACGAGCGGTGCCCAAATTGTGAGTCTGGACCTGCAGTACCTAATTGAAACCTGCCAACTTGTCAAATCCACGTGAAAGAATAAATAATAAAATAAATCTACTGTTATAGCTTCTACCTATGTATATAGTTACGTTATAGATACCAAGTTTAGAACCAGCGTACGATAATAAAACGAATTAATTTCCCCTCAAGAAAAAAACTTAACTCTCAACTTGTTTAAAAACTCCCTGCCTACTTTCACTATCTTTCTAAAAACCGCGGATAACGCTAGTAACCGGTATCGAGCTATGTTGAACTTCGCGTAGAGGGCGAGTTTTCCCGTTTTGTGTCACCGACGGGGGATAGTGCTCACCGTCAAGGGTATCTAAGTGTCCCTTTTTCACTCTGACACAACGGAGACAAACTTCTTCCTCTGAAGCCGCTAACACCAAGAAAACTGATACCCGTTACCGTGACAGGGCACGGATTTTTCCCTTCGCGTTTGTCGTCCCGACACTGTCAGTCCCTCCGACTGCTCTGTACCTGGTTTTTACTATTCCCCCGAATTAGGTTTGGGTTTTTTTATGAATTGCAAAAATCCATTTTTTGTTTTGAAGCGGCCTCGATTTTTCGTTATTAACTGGTTGTATACAAAACAATTATTTAATTTTGACCTGGTAAAATGTTTTATTTGTTTCAAAGCTGTTATGGTTTTGTATCATTTTCCTAAACAAAAACTTGATCGCATTCCACTTTTTAATTATATTTGAAATAAAATATGTTTCACCGTGTAAAGTGAAAGTTACAAATTAAAAAAAAATTTATTTGGTATTCGCGTTTATTACATCACTTCCTCCTTTGTAAAAGTATTCCCGACCTTCCCTGGTCCAATACCTTTTCTTTAAAGTCCCTGTACATCTATATTTCGCTCTTAATTTATGTATGGCCGTCAGCTCACAATAGTGGCCTATAATCTTAAAATTAGTGTTACATTTTAATACATTTGACATATTTTTATTACATTTGCTCATTATTTATGATCGGCACTGTTCTGGCAATTTCTACGCTATTACCATTCTATTCCTGACTAGGCCGCAACTATTTACACTCGCGACACTGTTGCTAAGTAGATCGTTCATCTGGCGACTTCTGTCTGTCCAGTGCTGTGACCTTGGGTGGCTCGTCTCTTGCTGCGCTATTTGCTTCCTCCTCCGGTTTCCTCGTCTGATGTGAGTGAATTATCCATGCCGTTAGGGAATCCCATATGCTGCATATTGATGCTATACTGCATCCTATTGTTTGGTGGATACGAATTCCATTTAGTATGGTGCCTGCTATATATTTGATGGTGTGGAATGTGGAGTATATTCCAATTATTCCACTTTTTACTGAACCTATTTCAGTGAACCATGCCCATGTGTGCTTTAGGCTGGATTCAGCGAGGTTCTTGATTTCTTTCGTATCGAATATGTTTGATACGGTGTAGCCTTGACTGTTGGCGTTCATTCCCGCTGCTCTGCGAGTAATTATGTTTTATACTGCTTTTCTCTCTGTCCCGAACGTGAGGGCTCTTTGTGCTGCATTGACTTCTTCTTGCGTGTACAGACCCTTCGCTCCTAGTGGTTGAATGGGGTCTAAATGGAGGTTTATTTCTTCTTCTACTTTCAGTGTTTTTGGTTGGGTAGCTATTGTGGGATGCGGTGTTAGGCCTATCCATTGATCATCTATAAAATATAGTGGTGGTATCATGTTATTGCAATCTATCCTTCTGCGTGGTTTTGTATTATTCTGGTTAGTGGAGCCATAAATTTTGTTTCGTTGTTTACTTCTATTGGTAGTTCGTTGTAACATCTGTTTGTTTTTCTTATGTTGACTGTTACTGGTATGCATTTTATGATATAAGGTACTTCGCCTAATACTCTGCCTATGTGTCTAGGTTCGTTTTCCATTAGTTGGCTGACTGCATTAGGTAGTGTGTGTGCCATTAGCAGTCTATTTTTGAGTATTTCTCGCTTTATTAATCATCTTCGGTGTATTTTATCTGTGTAAAGCATGTTTACGTCTCGTTTATATGCTTGTTCAATATAGAGTAGTTCACTATTTACGTAATTCATTAGATCGACATTTTGTGTTAGTATTGGCATTGTCGGATGTAAATTTTGTGCGTTTTGAAGTATTGTGACAATTCGTGGGTGTTCTGTTTGCCATACTTCTATTCCACATAGTATGTTTCGTTTTTGTACTGTTAGTACGAATACTTTGTCTTTTTCTTCTATTACTATTAGTTCTTCTTGTGTTTTTGTATTTGTGATTTTGTTACCTATGCCCTCGTATAACTGGCTCAGATGGTCTTCGCATGTTATTGGCTCATAACTGGACCATGTTGATTCTCCTACCATGGAGTCGAAACCGTAACCATTTGTGAATTTGCAAGTTATTTCTCCTTGTTAGTGGATCTCGTTTGTTTCCAGCGTTACTCTAGCCAGGTAGTCTTTGGTTGTTATTTTGGCTGTAGCTATTATCACTATGTCGTTCCAACTTCTGCCGTTTTCCTGGTATGTGATACCTTTACATGTTCCCATGTTGTCAAGTGTGCCGCCCATTTTGATTGACGCTGTTGTTGTACCGCTCGTTAGTATATTGTCTATTGTTTGTTGGTACAGTTTTATTGTTTTGTATCTGTGGTTGTTTCTGCTTCCAATTTGTGGCTGTAGGTTGATAGTCCTTCGTTGACTACTGATGTGTGACTGTGCATCCCGCAGTAGAACATGAATTTTGGTACTTCTATTACGCATGACCATACTTTTTGCAGTTTTATTTCGTTCCGTTGAATAACTTGTATGTCTGTTTTTTCACTCGCGTACGTTTTTTCTGGTTCCGGGCACTTTTGAATGTCTTTTAGCGATATCACTGTGATATTTGTGTTGGGATGCGAATACTCATACGCGATCAGTCCGACTGCTATATGTAGCCCGCACATGACGAATGTCACCCAGGTCAGGATAATACTGTGTCGTGCCATTGATTCGGTTTTCTGTTCTAAAATTTATGAAATTCACAATTGTTAATACAACTTATCTTTCTTACAAATATTTCTAAACATTTCTTTGTTACAATAATATTTTTCCTACAATTTTGTTATATTCATTTAACATTTCCTCACTTGACCGAGCTTTACAATTATTAGGACTGTCAATTGAGTTCTTTCTTTTTTTGAAAATTTTTAAACCTTATGACCCGTGAACTTGTTTTCCATTTTTTATTTCTACATTTAGATACCTATATATTCCCCTTGAATTTTTAAATTGAAAAAGCACTCACTTTTGTAAAATCACTTAATTAATCGTATTTCTAGTATCTTTTGCCTATTTACTTGCTTATAGTGATTTATTAATATTTTATTCCTTCCTCTGTTACGTTTCGTAACTTAACTTAATTATTCCTATTTATTTAGTTATTCCTATTCCCTTACTTTGAATTGACCTATGATTTGAACCCGTTAATCCTATTTTAAATAATAAAATAGAACTGACATATACATATACAATTTTATTGTGACGTGTTAACTACGTCGTTTCAACTCATTGCTACCCATCTGGTACTTATTTTGGTCTTGTTTCTTTTATAGTTATTCGTCTGTCTCTGTCCTGTTTTTTGTGTATGTCGCTTTTCGGCCTTAAATAATTTTGTGTAACTGGGTGCACTTTGTATCCTGTTTCTTACTCTGGCAGAGCGTCTTATCTCCGGTGGGGGTCGTAATGAGAAGTGTGGTCTTTGTTCTGTTCTATTTTTTTTCTTGCTGGTTTGGGATGATGATTTGTTTCGTTGGGGTTGTAGACTCTCGTCCGTTGACCATAATGGTAGTGCTGCTACTTTTGCTGGGTCTACTTCATTTTTCTCCTCATCGTATATTTCCTCTGTCTCTTCTATATTTTCCAAGTTATCTATATCTTGTAGTATCTTATGTTCCTTGTCATCTATTTTTCCGTGGTGTTTTTAATCTGTTGATGTGTACTATTTGTGTCTTCTTCCCTTTTTGTGAAATAATTTGATACGTAACCGGATCTACCTTATCTTTTACTTCGAAAGGTCCTGTCCATTGGTTTTGTAATTTCTTTGATCTTCCAACTTTCGTGCTTATGTCGAGTAGATATACTAAATCTCCTGGTATAAATTTTCTTAATGCTGTTTCTTCGTTGTATCTGGCTATCTTTTCTTCTTTTGCTTTCTCTGTGTTTTTCAGTGCTGTCTTGTATACTTGGTTTAATCTAGCTTCTAGTTCTGAAATGTAATTGTTATCGATGTCGTATTTGATTCTTTTAGGTGTGATGAATTTTTCAAATCGTAATGATTGGTCTCTTCCGTGTAGTAAAAAGTATGGGCTGTATCCTGTTGAAGTGTGTACGCTTCCTCTGTATGCCATAAGTACGTATGGTATCCATTTGTCCCAATCTCGTTGATGTGGTGCTATATAGTGTGCTAAGATGTCTTTCAGTACTCTGTGTAGTCTTTCTATTTGACCATTTGTAGTTGGTGCATAACTTGCCGTGTGAAGCCTTTTAATGTTCAGTAGCTTGCATGTTTCCTGCATTAATTCTGACATGAGATTTTTTCCTCTGTCTGTTAACAATTTCTGGGGTGTTCCGTGTCTGCATATTATTTGTTCTACGAATGCTCTTGCTACTGTATCTGCTTCCTGATCTGGTAGCGGAATTGCTTCACAGTACTTTGTAAAATGGTCTTGAAATGTTAATAGATATTTGTTCCCTTCATTTGACGTGGGTAGTGGGCCTACTATGTCCATAGAGGTTATTTCCCATGGTTCTGTAACTTTTGTAAATTTTTGTAGTGGAGCTTTTTTGAAGTGTTGTGAAGTCTTTCGTCTGTTGCAGGCGTCGCATTGTTTACAATAGTTTATTATGTCTGTTCTCATCGTTGGCCAGAAACAACGTCTCTTTATTGCCAATAATGTTTTTTGTTGTCTTTGATGACAGTAGATGGGTGAGTCATGAAAGTCTTCTATCACTTTGGTGATATAGCTTCTAGGTATTACTAGTTGATCCCTATTTTCTTCCTGTTCTTGTCTGTATAAAATTCCTTCTTTGTAGATGTAGAATTTTTTATTTGATTCGTCATCTTTGTCCATTTGTTGTAAAGTGCTGTTGCAGAATTCATCTCGTTTTGGTGCTTTCTCCAGCATGTCTTTGTCCCATATTGGCTCCCAATCTTCTTCTATTTCTATCGCGCAACTTTTCCTTGTTTCCAATGTGTTGTCTGGTCGCAGAATGATTATTTTGGTGGGTAATCCGTAAAATGTAAATTGGATCATTTTAGTAATTTCGTCCCAACAAAGTCCTGGGATTTGTTCGTTGCTTGCTATGAAGGTTATACTTTCTTCTTTGTTTTCCTCGCATAGTGTCTTCAACTATCAACTGTTGTATAATGTTCCACATAATTTCATAAGAATTTTCTTCCTTTACCGCTGCCCTGTTTACCCCTATGTAGAATTTTTTGTCTATCGTGTCCCATTCTTTGATTTCTTCTATTCGGTTCTGTGCGACGTCCGGTAAATTATATGTGGCTTCTATTTCCTTTATCCATGGATCTTGGTTTGGTTTATTTTTGACTGCAAATAATACTATCGATTGTTCCTTTTGTATGGATACTAATTTTCCTTCTTTCTCTAGTATTTTGTCTTTTGCTGGTAATTCGTTTTCCGATATGTATTGTAAGTAATCTTCGTATGACGTTTCTATGTAGCTGCACGTTTTGTCGAACTTTCTACTTAGTGCATCTGCGTTTCCGTGTTTCCGTCCTACTCTATGGATTACGTCGAAGTTGTACTCTGCTAAGGTTAAGGCCCATCGTGGTAATCTCGAATTTGGATCTTTCAGTGTGAGTACCCATTTTAATGCTCTGTGATCTGTTATGATTGTGAATTTTGTCCCGTAAATGTAGCATCTGAATGTTTTAATGGCGAAAATCTCTCCTAAAAGTTCTTTCTCGATCGTTGAGTAATTCTTTTCTGCTCTGCTTAGTGTCCTGCTCGCATATGCTATTGGTCTTTCTCTACAGTCCCTTATTTGGCTCAATATTGCTCTTACACCTATGTTTGATGCATCTGTCGATAAGATGAAAGGTTTGGAGAAGTCTGGGAAGATCAGAACTTTGTCTGACGTTAGCGATTCTTTTAGTTGATCCATTGCCGTGATTACTTCCTCTGGGATTTTGAAAGGTGTGTCTTTTTTGGTTAAATTTACCAATGGTGCTGCTAATTCGGTTATGTTTGGTATAAAACGTCTGTACCAATTTACCAGTCCTAAGAAACTCCTGACTCCTTTTACGTTTTTCGGTAGGGGGTATTTGTGTACTGCCTCCAATTTTTGTGGGTCTGGAGCTACTCCTTCTTGTGAGATGATATGTCCTAAATATTTCACTTTCTTTAACATAAAATTGCATTTCTTTGGTTTCAGTTTAATGTTTGCTTCTGTTAATCTAATGAATACTTCTTCTAATTTTTCTAAGTGGTCCTTTTTTCCCGCATAGTTAAATATGATTATGTCATCCAAATGAACCATACATTTTATTCCCGTTAAGCCTCTTAAGGTTGAGTTCATGAATCTTTGGAATGTTGCTGGGGCATTTACCAGTCCAAATGGCATTTTGGTGTATTCGTAGTGCCCTTGATATGTGCTAAATCCAGTTAGTGGAATGTCTTCTTCATTCATATCTACTTGGTGGTAAGCTTCTGCTACATCAATGACTGAGAACAACGTTTCTCCTCCTGCTTTGTAGCCTTGTAGTAAATTCGATATGTTTGGTAGGGGGTAATATTCTTTTTTTGTTACTGCATTTAGTCCTTTGTAGTCTATGCACATCCTCACTTTCTCTTCTCCTTCGGGAGTTTGTTTTACTACCATAACGACTGGCGCTGACCATGGGCTGGATGATGTTCTGATTACTTTTGCTTCTAGTAGCCTATCTATTTCTTTTTGTAGCACTTCTCTTTGATAATATGGTATTCTATATGGATCTTTACATATTGGTTGGCTTCCTGCTTCTATGGTTATGTGGTGTTTTACTTTTGTAGTACTTGTTAGAATTTCATCGTCGTCCGTGAATAAGTGATTACTTTTGTATTAATTCCATTAATTCTTCCTTGTACCTTGTATCTATGTGCTCTAGTTCAAAAATTTTCCTGATCCATTCATCTGTCTTGGTGTCAAACCTCCTGATCGTGTCCTGTGTTTTTGTTTGTGATACTGTGTCCTCTGTACATTCGTATGCTTTCCCTAGTTTGGTTCCTTTTGTTAGATTTATTTCTTGTGCTGATGTGTTTATCATTCTAATTGGAATCTTTTTTCCGTTATTTGCTATGCTATTTGCTAGTCTTATTGCCTGTTGTCCGTTGTGCTGTGTTTCGCACGCAATTATATTTCCTTTTATGGTATGTTTTAGTGTCCCAATTGTGTCAACTTCGGTTAGTGCTGGTATAGTTATGCTATCTTCTATGTATACATCAGTGCAATTTCTGTCCGTTATTGTTTCTTTTTCTCCTGCATTATTATTTGTTATGAATTCAATGCTGCCTATAACCTTTTCCCGAATAGGAACATATTTTTTATGTCTTTTTGTAATTAAAATTTAGAAACAAATCTAAATTTAGCGCCTATGACCATTTTAATGAATTATTCCTCACTCTTAAATGCGTAAAAATGCACAGGTGGAGAAGGACAGAGCGAAAACCTGTAATCTCCCGTAAAAAGCGGTAACAATTAATGAACCAGCGACTTGCCGGTAAATGTTCGTCGTGTTCGCATCGAAAAATACGAGAAGTGCGAATTCATTGTTTTCGTCTTTGTTTTGCTAAAGAAAATCAAAGTCGCCTTTCATCTTAGTGAACGTTGCACATCGGATCATCTGGGGCCCCCAAGGAAGCAGTAGAGGATCAACAGGTGAAATCATTTTCAATTCTTCCTGTGCAATTCGTTAGATAAAATTTTTATTAATATATGTTTTCATATTTTCCGCATTCATTAAAATGGTCCTTCGAGCTGGATTGAACTAACATAAGCCTTTATTCTGTAATAATTTTGCAAAATCTTAAATTTCAATACATTTATTTATTTTTAAAATAAATCTACAGATTTTTTGTAACTTGTTTATTGTTAAGCGATAAAGCAAAATACTTGTTTTTGGTGTTATTTACCGATTCTATTTTTATTTTCGAAGCAAGTCGAAATACAAATTGATATTTCTATTATTTCAATCGTTAAAATTTTGAGGGTATCGTAAAATATAAATATGATTTCGATTTTTGCCCGGTAAAGAGCATATTCGTTTAGGTCTGGTTATTATAAACATTTTTACTTTTTCAAGGATATTAATTGAATTTCATTTGCAACATTTTTCAGGAGTTTTTTCCTTTTTGTTTTAGTTGCAATAAAGATTAATATCTATAGAAACAATCAGTTTATAATAAAATGATACAAACATATAAAAATAACCGTATCAAAGCTATAATTAAATTCGTACTGCCTTGTCTGAACATCAGTTTTGTTTCATTTTTATTTTACAATAATTTAAAAGCCAGGTTATTTCATTACAAACTATCTTGTTATTTGTCAGGTGCTTTTGTTTTTACCTTTTGCTTACCTTAAAATGGCAGTGAAGTTAAATAAAGCCAATTTAAAACGGACTACTGCGTTCAATAGATTGCAGGATTGCTACGATTTGGGGCAGAATGCAGCTACTGATGAGGCCCAGAAAGCGGAATTTTTGGCTCGTTCGGAGGAAATTAAGCGATTGTACGAGGAGTTTAAGACTCAACACAATACTGTGATTGGTTTAATTTCTGATCAGGAATTTGAAACCTATGATGTCATGCGTATTCAAGCCGATAAGGCTTATTACGGGTCTAAAGGTATAAAACATGATTTTCTTATTAAAGACTCTGCCCAGATTTCTCATAATAATTCAGTGTCCGGTCAGAGTCAATCTTCCCAAATTGATAATGCCCAAATTCGATGGAGACTACAAAAATTGGCCGGCTTTTTATGATTTATTCAATAGCGTGTTTCATAAAAACCCGGACGTTCCGGATATTGATAAGTATAGACATTTGTTGACATTATTAGAGGATGAACCAGTCTCTTTAATTGAGGGTCTTCCCATAACGGAAGCCAATTATAAGGTGGCTTATGATATTTTGGAAAATAGGTATCAAAACAAACGAATTCTTGCGACTCATTATTTTAACGCACTTTTTAACGCACCTCCTGTTAAAAGGTCCACCGCGGCTGAACTAAGATGTTTATTGAACACTTTCAACGAAAATCTTGCCGCCTTAAGAGCTTTACAGTTTCCAGTTGAGCATTGGTGCTTTTTGCTTTTCAATTTATTCGCAGGAAAACTAGATGAAAAAACTCTAACTGATTTTGAATTAGAAAACGGTTTCAGTTCTGAACTTCCTACGTATAGACAGCTTAGTCTTTTTGTAGAGAAGACCTGCAAGGCTCTGGAATCGCTGCAGTTTACTGCCAATTTACATACGCAACCAACCAAGTCTCGCAATAAAGACAAGTCTAATTTTTCTCGAAAGCCATCAGTTTCCTCATTCTTAGCCGATAATTCTTCTTCTAGCATCAGTCAGCAATGCGTTCTATGTTCTGGCAGTCATAATTTATTTAAGTGCCAAATGTTTTCTGCAAAAACTCCTCAAGACAGATTTTCTATCGCAAAACAAATAAACTCTGTATTAAATGTTTAGTTTCTTCACATGCAATTAAAAATTGCAGTTCCAAATTCAATTGCAAGGTCTGCAAATTTCCACATCAAACGATGCTCCATTTTAATAAACCAGATAATCCCGTTACTGCTTCCGATTCGACCATTCATCCAACTTGTGACCCTGAGCAACCCAGTAGTACTACTAATACTCATTGCAACACGGCCATACTATCCCAATCTACATATTTGTTATCCACTTGTCAAGTAGATATAAAGGATGTTAGGGGCAACTATCAGACTATTAGAGTTCTATGTGATTCGGGATCTATGTCAAATTTTATTTCTGATAAATGTGCGCAGAAGCTTGGTTTATCTCGAAAATCATATGCTAGCCAAGTTGACGGCTTAAATGGAATGTCAACGGTAGCTAATCGTGGCCTAGCACATTGTGTTATAAAACCACGTGGTCAAAATAGCCCCATTTTTTCCTTTGAGTCAATTATACTTCCCAGAGTTTGTTCCGATTTACCAAAGATAAATGTCAACCCGAGTGACATTTCTCACATTCGGGGATTGAGACTAGCTGACGAGCGATTTCATGTGCCAGGGCCAGTGGACATCTTGATTGAGTGTGAAATATTTCCACGTATTTTACTTTCTGGTCGCGTTGTGAGTGGCGCGAACCAACCGGTAGCTTTGGAGACCGTTTTCAGATATATTATTCAGGGGAAAGTCTGTCAGTCGGAGCCTGGCGTTCATTCTCTGGCAAACTGTCATTTGTCGGTCGAAAATCTCGGTTTTCAACTGCAAAAGTTTTGGGAAATTGAACAAGTTCCTAAAGCGCCTACTTTATGTGCTGAAGAACAGCAATGTGAACAAATTTATAAGTCCTCCCCTTATAGGGAGACTTCGGGCAGATTTTCCGTGCCGTTGCCCTTCAAACAGTCGAACCCTACTTTTGTTGACACTTACTCAAAAGCACTTCGACATTTTTCAATGCTAGAACGTCGTTTCTCTAAAAATCCCGATTTGCGGGAAAAATATAAAGAATTTATGAAAATTTATCTTGACAGCAATCACATGTCATTAGTTCCTTCACATGACTATAAGTCTATTTCGAGGTATTATATATGTCATCATGCAATTTTTAAGGAGCAGATTTTTTATCCTCCAAAATTACGTGTCGTTTTTGACGCAACCGCTCGGGATGTTTTGGGAACTTCTCTTAATGACACATTATACGTAGGGCCAAAACTGTGAAAGGATATTGCAGCTGTTTTGTTGACTTTTCGGTATTATGCGGTTGTATTTATTTGTGATGTAGCCGCTATGTACAGACAAATTAATGTCCACGAAGAATATTGGAATTACCAACGAATCTTGTGGCGTTTTGATACTACTGAGCCTCTTCAAGAGTACTTTCTACGTACTGTGGTGTATGGTATCTCGTCTTCACCATATCTAGCTTTAAGAACTCTGCAAGAACTTGCAGATCAAGAGGAATCCTCTTTTCACAATGCTGCCTCACCTTTACGCAATCAATTTTATATTGACGATGGATTAATTGGAAGTCATGATATACAGTCCGCTTTGTCGCTCAAATCCGAGCTTATTCAACTCATGAAACGTGGGGGTTTTGAGTTGTCCAAATGGGCAAGTAACCATCCAGACTTATTAAAAAATTTTGATGCTTCCGATATTCAACAGTCATGTAGTTTTGACAAAGAGGGGCCTTCATTTATAAAGGTTTTAGGTCTTAAATGGGACCCAAGCTCAGATGTTTTTTCTTATTCTTATGTATCCATTGAACGACCTTGTACGAAACGTAACCTTTTGTCAGAAATTAGTCGGATTTACGACCCTCTAGGATACGTTTCACCGTGTTTATTATTAGCAAAGCAACTCTTGCAACTGCTATGGCAATCTCAAATAGGATGGGATGACACACCCTCGCAAAAGATTCTCTATATATGGAATAAATATAAATCCGAACTGCCAGTTCTAGCGGAGATTAAAATTCCTAGATATATCGAATCAAACACTATTTCAAGGATCGAGTTACATGGATTTTGCGATACTTCGCAAATTGGCTATGCCAGCTGTGCTTATTTCCGAGTCATTAATACCTTTGGTAGTATTAAGACATTTCTAATCTGCGCCAAGTGCAAAGTGGCCCCTTTGCACACGCAAAGTATCGCTAGGCTTGAATTGATGTCGGCCAAGCTTTTATCGGATGTTGTTCATTTTGTCACGGAAAGCTACACTAACTTGACTACCTTTAACTAAGTCTACCTGTGATCGGACTCCATGGTATCTTTAAATTGTTTAGCTGCTTCACCAAATAAGTGGAAAACATTTGTTGCCAATAGGGTAAGCCACATTCAAGAGCTTGTTCCCATTTCCTCGTGGCATTATATTCCATCATCTTTAAACCCGGCCGATTGCGCCAGTCGTGTGCAAACTCCTGTGCAGCTACTAAATAACTCCCTGTGGTGGTCAGGTCCAGGTTTTTTATTTTCTGAAAAACCTTCGTGGCCAACTAAGCCTAACATGCAATCTCAGTTTGCCTTTGAGGTTGCTGAAGAGGAAAGAAAAGAAAATACTGTGTTGCTCATTTCAAACGTCACAGATAACCTTATCTTTTCCATTTTAAATAGATATTCATCGCTTGAAAAAATTAAATCTTTGTTTGCCAAAATTAATCGCGTTGTAATAAATTTTAAGGCTGACAAATCTAATAAGATATGTGGTCCTATTACTGCCGCGGATATAACTGCTTCTTTTCGAGTGTTAATTAAGGCTGTACAGCATTCAGTGTTTGATGAAATATTTTCTTCAATTAAACAAAATAAGTTGTTGCCAAAACCTATTAGAAAGCTTGCACCCTTTATTGATCCTGAAGGTTTGCTTAGAGTGGGTGGTAGGCTAAAAAATGCACAACTTGCATATGAAGTCAAACACCCCATCTTGTTGCCCAAATCGCATCACATTACCGAATTAATTATTGAATGAACGCACAAGGAACATCTTCACCCAGGTTTAAAAATAATGCAGTACTTTTTTCTACAACAATACTGGATTTTGGCTTCACGTAATGCCATTTATAAATGTTTGTCTAATTGAATACGTTGTTTTCGTTGTAAGCCAAAATCTTATAACCCTTCTATGGCTAATTTGCCGGCTCTCAGAGTTTCCCAACTCAGAGCTTTCACCTCTGTTTGTGTAGACTTTGCTGACCCTTTCACGCTTTTACTAAGTCGTCATAAATCCGGAGTTCGAACTTATAAAGCCTACGTTTGCATCTTTGTGTGTACTAGTGTTCGAGCTATACATTTGGAGGTCACCTCAGATTTAAGCTTCGATGCTTTTCTAGCAGCGTTTCTGCGATTCATTTCTCGTCGTGGCAAATGCATCTATATCACGAGTGACCAAGGCACTAATTTTAAAGGGGCGAACAATCAATTGTTACAAATGGCCAAACAAGCATCCGAAAAACTTGCTAGCACTTGGCGCTTTAATGTTCCAGGTAGCCCTCATATGAATGGGTTAGCAGAAGCAGGTGTAAAGTCATTTAAAAGCCACCTTTATCGCGTTTTAGGTCATCAGATCCTCTCTTACGAAGAATTTTGTACTTTAACTACGCAAATTGAAGCAATTTTAACTTCACGGCCCTTGTGTCCCATATCGTCTGATGCTAACGATTTACAGCCTCTCATTCCAGGTCATTTTTTGAACCTCGGGCCTCTTCATAATTCCATACCCGAGGTAGATCTGGTCCACATTAAAATGAATAAATTAAATCGTTGGCAATTAATTCAGCGTCTCCAGAGCGATTTCTGGAAGAGGAGGTCTCCCGTCTCCCACCATTAAAGTGGGAACTTTAGTTTCAATTAAGCATGATTCAAAACCTCCTTTACAACGTGAACTAGGTAGGGTTATAGTGGTACAGCCAGGACAAGATAATGTAGTTCGTGCAGTTACTCTAAAAACTTCGCACGGGCTCATGCAAAGACCCGTCGTAAAAATATGCCCTTTGCCGGGAAATTAGCGCCAGTTACTTGTGAATTCTCGCAAGTAATCGGTGTACAGATATCATATCTGTATTTTTTTGTTATATTTATAATATGGAGGGGTCTTTTTTTTGTAAATCGGTTTGAAAACGTTCGTTTTGGTGGGGTGAATGTTAAGAATTCAACGCTGCCTATAATCTTTTCCCGAATAGAAACATATTTTTTATTTCTTTTTTGTAATTAAAATTTAGAAATAAATCTAAATTTAGCGCACCTATGGCCATTTTAATGAATTATTCCTCACTATTAAATGTGTAAAAATGCACAGGTGGAAAAGGACAGAGCGAAAACCTGTAATCTCCCGTAAAAATCGGTGACAATTAATAAACCAGCGACTTGCCGGTAAATATTCGTCGTGTTCGCATCGAAAAATACGAAAGGGCGAATTCATTGTTTTCCCCTTCCTTTTGCTAAAGAAAATCAAAGTCGCCGATCGTCTTAGTGAACGTTGCACATCGGAGCATCTGGGGCCCCCAAGGAAGCAGTAGATGATCTACAGGTGAGCTCATGTTCAATTCTTCCTGTGCAATTCGTAAGATAAAATTTTGATTAATATATCTTTTCATATTTTCCGCATTCATTATTACTTGTTTCTGTTTCTCCCCTCTTTTTCTCTGTCTCTGATTCTGCACTATTCTTCTTTTGTTCTATGTGCCCGTGTCTTTCTTCGTTAGTTTTTGTTTCCTGACTTGTTTTCTTCTTTGTGTCGATTTTTTTGTTCCTCTCTGTATAGTTCTTCATTTTCGTCTCTGTAGCCGTTTTGTCTCAATCGTCTGTTTGATTTGCCCTTGATTTATTTTTTATTGCCGTTGTCTTTTCTTCTCGATTGTTTTATGCTCTCCTGTGTCCCTTCTTTTGTATACTGCTTACACTATTTCTAGCCATTTCTGTCAATTATCTACTTCTGTAGTGTCTGTTTTTTCCTTATTGTTGCCACTTGGTCGTTTGCTTCTGTGATTCTACCGTTATTTATTATGTTCTTAACTTGCCTCGCGTTTATAAATGGTATTCTTCTTTCCCATATTTCTAATGAAGGTTCTCCTTTGTATGATATGATTGCTTCCTGTTCTTCTAGGAAATCTCTTCCTAAGAGCACTGATATTTCTCCCATTATTGCATCTTCTGCTGCAATGGCTTTTGCGTAAATGTTATAGATCATTCCATTTGTGCTTATCGCCAATTTCGTCGATCCATACAACTGTATTGTGTGTCCTGTTATCCCTTTTAGAGTTAGTTCCTCTATGATTCTTGTGTCTAATTCCCAATCTGCCGCTATTGACCTATTTACTAATGAGTACGCTCCACCTGTGTCTATCATACATGGTCTGTTTATACCATTTACCCTTAACATTACTATGTATGAGGCGTCCTCGTTTGTTTCCGACGTTGATTCATTGTGATACATTGTTTCTTTTTTTTCATTGTTTTCCGCTATTGGATTATAATTATTTGTAGCTTCTCGGTTTGTTTTCTGCCCTTGTGTTTTTTTATATTCTGTTTCCCCTTTTAAATTTACTTGGCCACCTGTCCGGGGACTAACTGTGGTCCTTATTAGTTTAAATGCTTCGTCCATTCTTCATTACTTGTGTGTCCTCTTTCTGCAGAGTGCCCTCTTCTATCATCGTTTATTTGGCGTCTGTCGCTCTTGTAGTTTCCAAAATTACTTTGTTGAGATCTCCTCTGTGTCTCTTGCTTATGATACTCTTCCCTTTGGTTTCTGTGTCTGTTATATTCTCCGTAGTTTCCTTGTTGTGTTTCTTGTTTTTCCTCGTGATACCTTGTGTTCTCCGTTTTCCATGGCCTTGTTTTTACGTCGTTGTATATATCGTACTTCGAGGTTGTTTTACTCAGTTTTTTTGTTTCGTCGAACATTTTCTTTCTACATTATTTTGCCCAATGTCCTTGTTTCCCACAGTAATAGCATGTGTTTGTTGGTCCGTTCCCTTTTTCTCTGCAATCTGCTGCCCAGTGTCCTTGTTTTTTACAAATTTGGCATCTTGTCTCTCTTTTTGTTTCTTCTGCTTCATTCGTCCTGCAATTAGCCATCCAATGACCTTGTATGCCACAGAATAAACATTTCACGTTCTGCATACATTCCTCCAAAGTGTGATTCGACCTTCCGCACGTTGTGCACCTCAGTTGCTCACTCATAAATGCGACTTTTTGGCTGCTGTTTCTGCCGCTAGTCATAGTTACCGCCGTTTCTTGACAACTGACTATTTCTTCCGCTTCTTCTAGTGTCATGTCGTCTTTGTATAAAATGTGGGGTAGGATTGTAAATTAAGTATGGGGAAACCACAAAGTTGTATAAAAAAATATAATAAAACTTTATCTGTATATACATATAAAAAATAAAATCCCAATATCAAGACAAATTATTGAATTTCCCCACTATCAAAGTAACTAAATCGTACATACTAAATCTTTCGCTGTATAACATATGACCAACAACAAATAAAATATAATATCCCTCACCATGAAATAGAATAAAAAAAATTTACCCACTTATCATTTAATATGTCTAACGTGTGCGAGGGGCGTATGATTTAACCCTTATTTCGAAGCTCCACTGCCTCGTTGCGAGAAACACTTATTTTGCTCTTAAAACGAATACTATACAAAACGACTGTGGTTTCGAGTTATTGCCCCCTGTATAAACAGAAAGTGAAATCAGAGTCGTTAAAAATGAATTCTGCTGATCTATGAGTAATAAATGTTTATCGACAACCCCGTTCAGTGCGTAAGTGCCGGGTTGCAAATTTTCAGATTTTTGAATAACCTACAATGTTTATTTATTTTACTTAATATGAATGAAGTTACCTAACCACGTTTGAATTAATTAGCTTTTATTTATCGTAGCGAAATTTTACTGGAAATGGGACTTCAAGGAGACAAGATCATACGCTCCAGGCCCGTGTTACTCGGTACAAATAAATCTCGGTTCAACCTTCTGTTTATTTTCCATCTACGAGGTGGAAGCGAATTATGTGGCGTAAAACAATAATCAAATAAATAGTGCCCAACTCCTGTCGGTTTTGTGCACCCTAAAGAAAATGAAATGTTCCTACGATTTTGGAGAAAACCTTACTCTGACATCACACACGATAAACTCATATCTTATATAACGAGCGGTGCCCAAATTGTGAGTCTGTACCTGCAGTACCTAATTGAAACCTGCCAACTTGTCAAATCCACGTGAAAGAATAAATAATAAAACAAATCTACTGTTATAGCTTCTACCTATGTATATAGTTACGTTATAGATACCAAGTTTAGAACCAGCGTACAATAATAAAACGAATTAATTTCCCCTCAAGAAAAAAACTAAACTCTCAACTTGCTTAAAAACTCACCGCGTGGAAAAACTCCCTTTCTCCGGTCTTCGAATTACTGCCTGCTTTCACTATCTTTCTCTAAACCGCGGATAACGCTAGTAACCGGTATCGAGCTATGTTGAACTTCGCGTAGAGGGCGAGTTTTCCCGTTTTGTGTCACCGACGGGGGACAGTGCTCACCGTCAAGGATATCTAAGTGTCCCTTTTTCACCCTGACACAACGGAGAAAAACTTCTTCCTCTGAAGCCGCTAACACCAAGAAAACTGATACCCGTTACCGTGACAGGGCAAGGATTTTTCCCTTCGCGTTTGTCGCCCCGACACTGTCTGTCCCTCCGACTGCTCTGTACCTGGTTTTTACTATCCCCCCGAATTAGGTTTGGGTTTTTTTATGAATTGCAAAAATCCACTTTTTGTTTTGAAGCGGCATCGATTTTTCGTTATTAACTGATTGTATACAAAACAATTATTTAATTTTGACCTAGCAAAATGTTTTATTTGTTTCAAAGCTGTTATGGTTTTGTATCATTTTTCTAAACAAAAAGTGGGTCGCATTCCACTTTTTAATTATATTTGAAATAAAATATGTTTTACCGTGTGTTTTGAAAGTTACTAATTTAAATTTCTTCTATTTGGTATTCGCGTTTATTACAGCATTCCAATTTGGGAAGAGCTTTAGAAAGAAGTGCCTTAAATATACCTAATCCAACAGTACTTCCGGGTACCAACCAGAAGGCGCCTTTTGTTATAGTGGGTGATGAGGCTTTTCCCCTAAAAACAAATTTGTTAAGACCCTACCCTTCAAATCAACAACGAGACGACATAACAAAAAAAAAATTAATTATAGACTATAACGTGCTCGAAGATGTTCTGAAAATTCTTTCGGTATTCTGAGTCAAAAGTTTCAATTTCATAATCGGAGATTGAAATCCTCGCCAGAATATGCAGATAAGATTGTCCTCACAACTTGTATATTGCATAATTTTATCAAAGATTTTACCATTCGTTCGGACAATTTTATCACAGATACAAACTCTGCCTTCGGAACTTTACCGCAACAAGGAGGAAATGCTACAGCTACTGCATTTCAAGTTAGAGAAATTTACAAAGATTATTTCAATTCTCCAATAGGAGCTGTTGACTGGCAAATGGATTCAGTTTAACAAGTTTATTATTATAAGATATTAATTTTATAACTACTTTTTTGTGTCATAATATTCTTCGAATGGAATAAATAAATATTTAAATATGTACGTGCGACGTTGAGTTCTTTTGCAATTTCTGACCAGATCTTGTCTTTAAAGTTATTTTCACTATATCTACTATCTTCGAAATCATAAAGGGCCGTATTTTACCTAACAAGTTCAATCTGCTTCTCCTTATCCATATTCAAATCACTCCTCTATAATAAATTGTAAAGAACTGATATGCATTTCTAATGATTTTAAACTTAAATGAATTGAAAAGGAATGTATATGGAACGGAAGATGTGTATACAAACATTAATTTACATTTAATAATATTTTATGTAAAAGGAAAGGAAATTAACTGTCTCGACCCTTACTTCGTGGAATCTACTCATATTAGTGTTTTAAACGAAACTCACTGTTTCTAGCTAATTTCACAATATAATAATAATTGTTGAAAATTCTAAAAAATTGACAACTGTTTCGATAAATCAATATCATCGTCAGAATGACGAAGTTACATTTCATTTGATGCCTACCTGATGTTTAGTAGTTATTTTTGGCTAGACCAAGAAGTGACCTAACTTGTGATTGACTTAATATATGTTAATAGAAAAAAGAAGAAGATTTAATATTACAAATATCGAAGCTTAGATATTATTAGTCCTATGGTGATATCCTGGATATAATTTTTCCAATTAAGATCAGTATAGCTGTGCAATGATATAGATAACCAGGAAAACTATATCTGCAGATCTTCTTTTTTCTATTAACATATATTAAGTCAGGTAGGCATCAAATGAAATGTAACTTCTGTCATTCTGACGATGATATTGATTTATCGAAACAATTGTCAATTTTTTAGAATTTTCAACAATTTTCATTATTTTGTTGTATTAGCTAGAAACACTGAGTTTCATTTAAAACACTAATAGAAGGAAAGGAAATGTTTCGGAACGGAAATGGAACGTATAGTGAGAATCAACTTTTACTTGTCGAAAATTCTCTTTTATGTCTTTTATTAACTAAAAACAGGTGTGTCAAAGTTTTTGGAGCCATATTAGGAAAATACAGTGACTGTTCGATCAATTTTGTTGAATATGTGGTCAGTATTCATAACACTAAGGTATTATTCATTATTTATTCCCTCACATTCTGGCAAGAAATCTGAGTGCATAACATGACGATAATTGGTTTCATTGGCGTCGGTACAATTAGAAGACGCCCTCCTCTTGTTCACTACCCAATGTGCAAATGAATGTTACAGTCGCGTTAATTCAACATCACATTGTGATAATGATCTTCCTTTTTTCCTCTTGTTTGTTTTCATCACATACACATCTATACAACCGCTTATACCCAGCTTGTGACTGTTAACTTTTGTGATGTTACAAATTAACTTCTCAACGATGTTAAAGCGCTGCTGTTTTACATTACTGAGATGTTACTAGAACTTCCTCAAAAGGAAGTCTTTATAATGAACTAAAAGCAACATTTCTGTTACATTCATAAATGCCTTTTAACATCTTGTAGATGTTGATGCAATGTCTATAAAATAACATCTTACCAATGAATTAAATGCAACGTTTCAAAAACAATACAGTATAATATCTTAGATGTTGTATGGACATTACTTAAACCTCTAAATAATATACCTCAAACATTCTAGATGACATCCAATAGATGTTTCTGTGCTTAATCAGAAAATACAGGGTGATCAACTAAGAACGTCGGCTGTCGGCCATATTTCAAAAACTAGTCATGGTACAACTTTAAAAAAATACCTTCAGGAAAATGACCCAGAAAAATAGCTGGAAAATATTTTTGAGTTCCTAAAATATCTGCTAGGGGGTAAAATGAATATTTAAAAACATATAATACTGTGATTATCTCCAAAAATATTGATGAGATTAAGAAAAGAATTAGTTAGAGCCTGTTTGTCCTTATTCTTCAAGTAAGGCGTGGGGGAAGGTTCAAACTTGTTAAAAACAAATGTCATAACCCTTGTTTGTTTTTAAACCGATATCAATATTTTTGGCGTCATTTAAAAGAGTTTTATCTCTTTAATAAGATATGCTTGACAAAAATAACAAAATTGAACAATTTTGTCAATGCTATTTCAAAATGTAGCAAAATTTTCCCATTTTTCTCGGAAATTTCAAATGTAATAAGGCATTTTTCATATTCTGATGAAAAGGGGTTAAAAATATAGGAATTTTGTGAAAATAGCAAGTCTAAATCTTAATACTATTCCAAGATATAAGATTTACGATATCGGATTAAAAAATTAAAGAAATGCTCCGTTTTACATTTGAAATTTACTAGCGGATACAAAATTATTCAATTTTGTTACCAATCTTATCAAACAGAAAAAAACTCTCCTAAATGACGCCAAAATAATTAATATCGGTTAAAAAACGGAAAAGTTATACATCTGTTCAGTTTGAACCTTCCCCCACCCATTATTTAAAGAATAATGGCAAAAAGTCCCTAATTAAAATTTTTCATAATCTCTTCAAGATTTGGAAAGTTGTATTTTTAGGACAACTTTAGTATGACTTTTTTGGAGTATTATGTTTTCTAGTGTTCATTCTACCCTCAGCGGATATATTAGAGACTCAAAAATATTTTCCAGCGATTTTTTTCTGAGATATGACCTACAGCCGTTCTTAGTTGTTCACCCTGTACATTTAAAATAAAATAAAAAGCGATAAAGGACTTAATTAGTTAATTCACTATTAATAAGCAGTAATTTAAAAAACAGTTACAAAATTAGAAAAAAATATCTTGTACAGGAATCCCACCTAAAAAAATAAAATTGTGTAAGCATATTAGATAACAAATGTGGAAAGTGATATATTACACATCTTAACAAAAATTGAATTTGTCTGCAACTGTTGCATGCATTCAGTGAAAGCAAGAAATAGAAAAGCGTTTATTAATCTGTAGTTGCTATAACGTAACATACTTTGAAACTGATTTAATAAAGTTCAACTGATACACATACATTACAGCTAGTTTACACAAAATTTATTAGAATAGTTATTTAATAATATTAAAACTAATAAAAATTTTACAACATAAAATTTTTATGAAACATTACGGTAAGTCAACAGAAATCCAATCTGTTTAATGAAAATTATATCGTTTACTTACTTTTTCTCACGCAAGAGTCGCTGTTTGGAGTACCTCAACCATTCCATAACGTACACTTCAAAGTCTTCATCTGTGCAACTTTAAAATTTATCTGAACAGTAGCTAAAAAAACAACTGCTTTAGATCAAATTGTGTCCATGGAGACCGTTGATCAGAACATCATAAACTACATCAAACTAGATTTTCAGCCAATCGATTGGGACCCATTTTGCATAAGGAACATGCGGGGTTCTTCCAAGGTATAATAATATATTGTGTTTCGAGAAGGACTTTTCATGGCTTACCTTCTATTACATGCCGCACTCTGTTTGGCAGGTAAATTCAGGTGTGTCATGAAAATTCATACTCCTCTTCGGTATAAAATAATATATATTCTCATCTTGTTATTCACATCCTGGAGCATATTGTATTTTAACATTGTGGAATTGTAACTTAATGAAAACATTATTAATACACTGTAGGCAAAAAAAAGGTATGGTATGGTATTAAGTTAAATGAGTTTATAATTATTTGTATCCAATCGATCCAATAGTTGTGTTTCTACAATATTACTTTCAATCACTTTGCCACAATAAATTTTATCAGATGAACATGGTTCATAAAAAACTGGAATTAATTTGGAATATTTTTCAAACTTAACATAACACTCTCTATTTAGTTCAAAAATGTTTACTACTTTTCCTACAAAACCATATTTAAAAATGCAATAGCGATTAGGACTCTTAATACTGAAAGTTAAATTTTGGTATTGAACTCATTCATAACTATCTACAAATATATCATTAATCTTCTCCAAGGTAATATGTTGCAATAATAAATAATTGAATTATGTTTGTTGATTGGAGCATTCAGTGTCATAATTTACATATTCTTCCACTAGATTAATATACTTTTGTAAAGGATATCTAGAGGTTTTCACTTCAGCTTTATTATATACAGTGTATTTTCAAATGGAAATGAGTTTTTCAGCAGAAATTTCTATTTTTGAAGTTTCAACAGTCTCTAATTTTCGCTAATAATTTTTAGTATTAATGTTAAAATTTTCTAAACCTGCAAATCTATATTGATGGCTATGACTACTAATATTGCTACTACTACAAAAACTAGAACTAGAGATATTTGATTCAATATTTTTTGTACTAACTAATAGGTACAATGTCTGTATCAACTGAAATAGTTACTCCCCTTTTTATACATAATTACCAACTATTTTATTTTTATTTTATTTATGTAAGTAGCTTCTGGAATATCTTGAGCATTGAACATATTTTCTTCTAGATCCAAATATCTGCAAACATATGAGCATGTTTTATTATTAATGTTAATATCTACCCTGTTGCAATATTAAGTTTTTTGTAGGTATAATGCATATCTATGATTTGAAATATTCTGAATCGTTTTTAAAATATACCTACTAACTAAAGTATTTTAAAACTTGAAAAAACCTATTTTCTTAAATTCTATTATATACTTTTAGGGTACAATCCCGCCATCCAGAATTTCCATGTGCAATAGCCGATTAAAGTATTGAATGAGTATTAAGTTTTAATAATTATGATTTTGGAATAGGTACTTACTGATAACTATTGTTCGTCCATTATAACGGTAACTATAACTGAGTATAGAAACTGTAGCTAAGTAGGAACTAACGAAAGTGAAGACAACTTTATTTAAGTACTTCTTGCAAAAAATGTGCTTCCTGCAAATAAAATATACCACAAAACTTAAAACCACGCCACGATCCGCCATGTGATGCTTGTCATTTGTTTCGTTTGTTAGTTCGTCTTCGGTTTTCTTCTTTTTTTTTGTAATTTTATGTATACATCAATCAAACAGCTGACCCAATTATGTTACCTATGATGTTTAATATGAAATATTACTGAGAGTTTTATAAACTAACATCGTATAAACGTAGTCGCAGGAAGTTACTAAAAATTAGTTCGAGAGATGTAAAAGTAACTGCAAGATGTGATCATCTTAGAAACATGTTAATTTGTAATATTACAGTAATGTTCTGTATGTGACATTAGTGGGAAGTATACAAATTAACATCGTATGATTGTTTCCTATAGGAAGTTGCTAAAAAGAAGTTCATAGGATGTGTATGTAACTGTGAATTTAAGTATTATTGTGTATATCAAAAATATGTTTTAATTACATGACATGGATGTTAATAAAGTTGGTTATAAAATTTACACATCTAGGAGATATTTTATTAACGTTTTAAATAAACATCACGAACAGACAAACAGATTTGGTGGGACGTTTTCTTTGTTTCCATTTTTCACATACGTTTTCTGTCAACCAGTATGCCGCGCTCTTATTTAGTCTCTGGGCTTTCTTATCAAATATTGTCTCGCATTCCTTAGTTATATATATTATGAACTATGCGTCAATCACCGGTTTTTTGTATAAGCTATCCAGTTTCTTGTGTTAACAAATTTAGTTTGTCCTTGCTGATTTTCCTTCCGTTTTATGTTTGTATATGCTATTTTTGTTTAGGGACCTACTGAATGTCATATGTAATGTTTTGATGAAATATTAGGTTCTCTGTATTCAAGACTTTCCAGTTTGTTATCTTCTTAGAGAGTGTTTTGGTACTAAATGTTATACCTATAAAACTGCCCTAATCTCTTCTTACAAATGTTGGGGTGTTCCCTCGGTTATATATTATTATGTACTCTTTCGGTAGTCACTCTGTCATCCTCTACTGTTAATCCCCACATATGCGACTTAGTATTGAAATCTCCTCCAACCAAAATTTGTTTCCTATGAGTTTGCATATTTTTTCTCAGTTTTTTTAGGAATCCAGGATAGTCTGTAAGGATCACGTTTGAGGATATGTAGCAGCTGTATAACCATTCCTATACCAATCCATACTAAATCCATATCTGCTACTCGATTGTGTCTATTAGTAACATTAATTGTACCATCTATATTTCTTTCTAAGTATTAATTTTCCTTTTCCGCCTTTTTCTTATTGGGTTCAACTATAATAATGATATATATATATATATATATATTCCTTCTTCTTTTGTCACCTTATAATGTAGATCCATTGCCGCCCTTGCCCTGTCTATATTTACTTGTAATATTGTCGCTTTGGTTTGTAGTATCTTCATTGTTTTATATATTTCTAAAATATCTATCAACTCTAGCCCTCTTCTCCTCATTGTGTGCTCTGATCACCTTTTTAGATAATATATATAACACTGTTCTTCTTTAGTTCATTCTCTCTTTTATGCCCCGCTTCTCCACATTTATGTCAATTGATTTTGTTCTCTTCTCTGTATTTAGACTGGTCTGCAATATGGCCAATTTTGTAATACTTTCGACAACTTTGTAGGTGATGAAGCTCTCTTAACCTCCATCTGTTCCACCCCTCTCCAATCCTTTTCTTGTTTGTTCTATAGCCAGCCACCTCTCACTGCATGGTTACGAAAACATATTTTGTTACTCTCTATCTTTAAAGTACCTTGTATTTCACCGGTTTCTAGCGCATAAAGCGGTTTTTCATGGTTAGAGATAATATAACACAATGAAACTTGGCTAGGCATCGATGATGGACTTCTAAGATGCTTGGCTAGGCATCGAGGATGAACTTTCATGAAACTTGGAATACGTATAACTGTAATTTACCTAAGAAGCCTTATCAAAATATCCCAAATTTCTATTTGAATTTTATTTTTTTTGTATAGGGCTGTAGAAAAAACAGCGTATGCAACATGTGCACAAAGGGTATTTTTTTCACTTTTTCCATTCGTGAAAAAAATGGCCACTTCATGCACTTGTTGTATAAATTACTATTAAATCATTTTTATTGTGTTTGTCAGCTATTTTAATCTGGGATTCGTCCACAAAACTACCCTCGTTGTTTAGTTCCCTTTTTAGAACCTCCCGTATTTCTTGTTCATCTACATTCTCATCGATATAGTCTTTATATCCACCTTTGCCACATTGATAAGATTAGAGTTCAGTGCCGCCGAGAAAGCCTTCCGATATTTTTCTTCACTTCCTTTGATTTTCAGTGGTATGCTTCCACTGTCTGTTTTATTGATTTTTCCTATCACAATTCCTTATGTCTTTCCTCAGGTATTCAAGTATGTCTGCGAACGAGACATAACTTGTTGGTTGTATTATTAGAGTTTACTCATTTTGGCTCTTTCTGGAACGGTCCCAGTTTGGATCTTAGGGTCCTCCCAATGTATGTGTTCTATTTTTGCCATTTAGTGTATTACGTATGCTGTAATGATTAATGGTTTTGTCCACAACAAAAAATACCTCAGTATCAGTCTCTTATTGCTTGATCGCCCAATCTTAGTAAGATTGTTCTCCATGTTAATTTTCTTTTCCACCGTTCTTAGACCTTCTGTTAATGTAGCGTAACTAATTCCGTTTGTTTTTTGTGATCCTCTTCTCTAAAAATTCCACTGACTGCGATGATTCCGCCTACTATATTGCCTATTTTCAATGTGTCTGTCCCTATGTATTTATGGATTTTAGGATTCATCTCCTCAAGTCTCCTTAGAAGTGGGTTATTTTCATTTTCAACTTCCTTCATGATAAATAGAGATTTTCTTCCATGTCTGTACCTACTACATTGCATGTTTCACATTTTTTGTAAGCCTCCTCTGGCCAATGTTCCTCCAACCTTTCTAAGAGTTCGCTGTCGTGTAGCTTTTTCCAGCTGTTGATCACTGACTGTTTGTATTCGAATTTCTCTCACTTTAACCTTCGTAGTTCCAGTACTGCCTGTAGAGGCATATTGCAATTCTATTAATTATTTCATGAAACCAGTTTGCACTGAGATTTACTGGTCAAAATCTTCCGTTCTATAGATGGCCTTTTTAATTTCAGTTTTCAAGCTAAGTATAGATATAATTAGCGTCTTAGTTGCTTAGTTTGATCTGCCGCTCTTATTATAAGTCGTTTTCCTCTTTTGTTTTCTTATGGTTTTCAATCCGTTTGCGTTTATTGTCTTTGCGAGTGCGTTCTCGGTTGTGGAGGTGACGTCATAACTGTACCATTCTTCATAAAGATATTCACTACCGGAGTCGTATCAGTAGTAGTACTCTCTTCCTTGTTTCCCTGTTTCAGGATTCTCTACATCAATACTCAAGTCTTCTGTTACCACTTCTTCAATTTTTTTCTTTTTTTCCTCCATGTGTGCTCCCAAGCTCAGCTAGGGAAAATTCAGTCCGCAGACGTAGAACAGGGAGTGCCGCTACTGGTAGCGGAATACAGGTTTTACATGGCCATTACATAAGGTTGACTGATACCTTTGTCCTCAAAGCTTGGCCACAACTCACTTAGTGGCACCGTATCATAAGCCTTATGTAAGTCCACAAATACAAGATGCACCGCCCTTCCCCTCAGCCCTTTTATCTATGAGGTTTTTCAGAGTGAATATTCCGTCTATGCCTATAAATGATATTTCAGCCCGGAAACCATTTCATTCTTCCGAATCTCCAAACTGTTTTTCGATTCCGCTTTTAAGAATTCTGCCTTTTTTCTGATACTGGCAAAACAATAGACAGTACAGTTCTGTACAGTTTTTATGATGTTTTGAAAAAATTACATTCAACTGCTTATAAAATAAATGATAGAGAGAGGGAAACCCTTTTATTCGATGTTTATGAAATGTATCTCGAGATATTAACGCACTTACGATCTCAAATTGCTTCTAATCTTATTAGACGCTATGAAGAGCCACATTAGCCAGTTAATTCTCCTTTACATCCTAATTAAATTTTCTTCGTGATGTTGGAACTCCCTACAATCATCGATGATAATAAGTATTCCGGCTGTATACCTTCAGTTTTAATATAAATAAGTTTTTTTCCGGTAAAATAAAAAATTGTGAGAACCGGTAAAATAAAACACCAATAAAATATCGAAACACCATGTCGCATTTTAGTTTTTTAACAGTTACAGCCTGATTTATAAGGAAAAGGCACTTGCTGGAGATATAAAGTTTTTCATAGATTGTCCAAACGTATCTACTTCAAATAAAAAGAATATTCTAAACAAGAGCACACTAAATTGGGTTTGCGTAAATATTAAAATCGGGAAAAACGTTTAGAAACTGGCCCCCAATTTTAAATCGGAAAAAGCACCCTAAACAAATTTCGACATTCTGTATATTTTTGAGGTAAAAATTCAGCAGCTTAAATATTTACAATTATTAAAAAAAGATACATACTATCTATCAAATAGGTAGTAAAAATATGTACGGCAGTTATTCATATCTTTACGTTATCATTGTTCAAATAGATTAATCATTGCTACAATTTTGTTGTCATAACATGATGGTAAATAATAAAATTTGATAAATATAAGAGAGCATCGATATATTTAAAAAAATTTATATACCCACTTTCGTAAACTCTTAAATAATCGGCAATAGAACTTTTCTAATAATACATATTTAAACGCATTTATATTTTTAGACTTCTACTTGCACTCATTATAATTTTTTTGTATAGAAAGTTCATTGTTTTGTGATTGTATTGATTAAACGAATTCGCTACTTTACATGTTCATTAAACTAAAATTACTCTTTAGAAGTCTACGTATACGCCACACTGGGGCACTACCCTACTTGTTTCTTTTTTAAGAATTATAATTCGTGAATTCGACAGTGATATATGAACATTACAATCTAAAATAGAGTATTCTCGAAATTTCTCTCAAGTTCTGTCTATTTTAAAATTTTTACTTTGTATTAGTCCTTATATTTGCTACATTTATAGGAAAAGAATCATCTACCTAGCAGAAATGGCAATCGAAATTTATACTTAGTGACATAGAAACCCGAACACCCAGAAAACATTTTTTGTTTATTTTTTTTCAATTCCATTTTTACTGTCTCATCAACCATGTCGGTTATTAGCGACAAAGATTATTTTACAAGGTTTTGATTACATTAATTTCAGTGAGATATCGAACTAACACGTTTATGTCGCAATTTTGACCTAATACCCTTTTCAATGTTCTTGGTATATTGTTTTTCACTCGGGCGTCTTCATATCTGGGACACTCAACCAGAATATGTTTTACTGTTATCTGCTTGGAACATGTAGTACACTGAGGCATTTCGATCCTGGCAAATAAATGTTGATGCGTCAGTTTAGTGTGTCCTATCCTTAGTCTTGTCAGTAGTACTTGGTTGGGCCGCTTGCTTGGTATTGTACTCCAGGGTTTTACACTGGGTTTCACCTCGCGTAATTTTGCTTTCGAATGAAGCCACTGATTTTGCCACGCACTTATCGCTTTTTCTTTCATGGTATGCTTCAAATAACTGATGGTCGTCGCGTTTACAACTACCGCGCTATCACTTTCCGCTGCTTGTTTTGCCAGTTGGTCTGCTTACCCTGGATTCCTATGTAGGAGGGGATCCACATAAATTTTACATTTATTTGAGATTCTTGTAGTTGGAAGAGTTCCGTCTTTATTTCGATAGCAATGGGATGACTACTATAAACTTGCTGGATGGATTTTAATGAACTAAGGGAATCTGTGATTATGAGGATGTTGGAAGCATTTGCATTTTTAGACAGTTTAAGGGCTTGTAGAAATGCTTATATTTCTCCAGTGAAGACTGTAATGCAGGTAGGTAATTTAAAAGATAATTTATGATTTGCCTTAACAACCATGACTCTGACGCCAGCTGGAGTTTTCGAGGAATCCGTATATATTTTGAAATGGTCATTTTATTCAATGAGTTTTGTCTGGAAGATGTTTTTTATCAGCAAACTGGGTAGTTCATATTTTTTAAAAGAAGTAAGAGTGGTGTTAATTATTGGTTTGGAATTTTGCCAAGGAGGATATGTTTGTTCAAACTTAAATATAGGAACATGTTTGAATTGAAGATCTGCTTTGTATTGTCTCACGCGATTACAGAAAGTTGGACTCGGTTGTTATTGAGCGATATTGTCAATTTCATCTTTATGAATTTTTGGGTACATTGTATACTCAGTATTATCTAATATAGAGGTAGCATAGCTTTCTTCTCGTAGATAAAGATGGTTCCCCTAATTCTGAATAAAGGTTTTCCACCGGTGACGTTCGATATGCACCAGATATTATTCGTAAGGCGTTATTGTGAACTGTATCAAGTTTCTTTAAAATATGGCTTTTGGTGGATGCATAGACAATAGATCCATAATCGAGTTCGGAACGTATAAGATTTTTATATATAATATGTAGATTTTTTTATCTGATCTCCAGTTACGGTTAAAAGTATTCTTAGAAGAAAAATACCTTTCTGACAAGATAATATCAACTTTTCTATATGATCATTCCAGCTCAGTTTCTGGAAAATACCATACCTAAGAATGTCGTGGAAGTTACATATTGCAGTTTTTCTTCATATAGTGTAAGCGGGGGGTGTCTTTCCCCTAGGTTTTTTCGAAAATAATAAACATTTGGTTTTGGATGCAGAAAAGTTAAAGCCCGTCTGTTTTGACCATTGCTGCAGTTTATTAAGTTGTCTCTGTAGTATATTTTACATTGTATCGATGTTTTTACTTTTCATGTATACCACTAAGTCATCCGCATCATATATTCTAATTGGTGTAAGTAAATTTTCTATAATGTTGTTAATAGTGATTAGAAATATTGTTTGACTAATAACATAACCTTGGGGAGTGCCATTTTCTTGACATTGTTTGGTCGATAGATTACCATTTACTCTCAAGTCCTCAAATTCCGATGTATAGTTTCTCATTACGCTTATTGGATCTGGGTTTCCTTTTATAATTGACAGTAAGTCGGTCAATTGTTCGAAAGTAAGAACATAGTTTTTAGGATCTTTTTCCATTAACTATTTCACATGTTGCATTTGTTCGGATGTACATTCATCACTTTTATATTTTTTCAGTGTATCAGGTATTTTGAATGCCGAGTCTGATTCTGCTATGGGACTAGAAGTTTCGGATAAAGGTCGTTTATTACAGTTTTCTGTATAATCCATTCGCTTTTCTAAGTCGTCTTGAGTTGATCTTATGGGATTTTTTAACAAAGATAGGGGAATGTTAGCAGTTTTACTTGTGGATTCTGTTGGGTTCACTTGGGATGGGTTAACTTGTGGATTTTTCTCTCCATCAAATATATTTTGGGAATTATTAATTTCCGGAAGTGTTTTGTTTAGCGTTTGGACACTTTGATGCGATGTGACCAGTTTGTTCACATTTGTGACAATTCTGATTATCAAATGTGAGGTAGATCCGATAGGAAGTGTTGTCATCTTGGATGATAATACTATCTGGAATATTTAAGTTGTTGGAGGGGGTTACATTTACTTGGCGTCGGAAACTGAGGATATGGTTGTATTCTGGTTTTGTCGTTCCAACTCTTAGGGGCATTATTGGGGATATGATGTTTATGCCTAGACCCCGCAATTTTGATAGTAGTACATCATTGGGAATCGAGGGGCAGACGTTTGATAGTATCAGCCGTTCAGAAGGTATTTGTAATCTACGGGTTTTAATGGAGTTTCCATTGATAGAGAATTCTCCTCCGTGTTCACTGAAAAATACGTCTACTGCTTGTTTGGATGATAGATATATACATATTCTGTTGTTTGACATTCGAAAGGCGTAAAGGATATTTCGAGGGCCTACAATGTCTCCGATTTGATATAGATAATCTTCAAGGTTAGGACCATTTAATAAGGTAAAAATAATAGCTTGATCTTTGGAAGGGAGTGTGGGTTGATATTGTTTTGATAAGGCAGTTGAATAAGACATTGTGCTAGCTTGAGATTGGTTCATTTTTCTATTTAGTAAGTGTTCCTTATCCCCTTATCGCTCGCCTCGTTTGTGATATATATGTTTTGATTTGGTTTCAGACGATATTTTATCAGTTGATTATTATTTACTGGTAGACTTTTTACTTGCAGTTATTTGCGTGAAGCACTTTGTATTAATATAAACGATGTAATTCGCAGTCTTGAAATTATCATTCACTTTTTCCACTAAATTTGTTATTTATTCGGGACCGATCACACAAAGGTGTTTAAACCATAGTTGCCAGGTCCGAACTTAACATTATTTCATTTACAAAATATTTTACGCATATTTTCATCATAAAAATCTTAATACAAAATTAGACTTTGAGCGGTATGAGTTGAATAGTCCTGCTTCTATCGATTTTTTTTTGCTATGGACGAACCGGCGCATTCCGATATCAGAATACAGAATTTATTCGAGTACAGGGTTTTAAACGTTGACTCACAAGAATTCACAAGTGTTCATCATGTCTAGAGTGCGAAGAATTGCAAACTATCGGTAGCTATCTGAGTTCGAGAGACGTCGAATTGTTGTTATTCGGGAAGCTGGACTGACGTTCCAAACAATAGCTGGTAGAATAAAAACGAGTGGAGATACTGTCAGATGTTATGTCTATTTGAAAATCAAGAGAGAGTAAATTCCCAGAATAAAAACTAATTCGGTATGCAAAACTATAGTACAGTACGTGCGGTAAAACTTCAATATTTGTAATGCATTCTAAATGGTTTTTGTTAATTTCAATACAAAATTTATTACATTTCTTGGACTATCACATTATTTTATGATCTTTCATTGTTACTACAGTAGGCCTAAGAGGATTAACGTGCGTCATAGGCGTAACCAGAATAGAAAGGGATCATTGTTATTTAACGACCTCCGAATGGCAAGAATGGCAACCGCTTCTAATGACAGATATTTTGACTTAAATAGTGCTTAAGTTTCTAGAAATGCAGTTATTTGATTTTCGATAAACGTGACAAATAGTAGTGACTAAAAATGGAAGCAGTTTGTGAGTATACGCCAGTGAAAAAATTAAAACTAGACCATTTATCGCTCAATGAAAAGAGTGCTGTAGTGAATGTGTACCACTATTTTAAACATCAAAATCCCTCAAACACTATTGACAGTGTAGTTGAAACAACATCCAAGGCAATGGGATATGGAAAATCTACAATATATAGAGTTCTAAAGGAGGAAAAATCAGGTGGAGTAACCTCACCAAAGCCGAAACCAGGTAGACCAAAACTATTAAAAGTCAACGTGGACGAGTTTTTTCAAAATGCTATTCGTAAGCTTGTTCACTCATTTTTTATAAACAAGCAAATACCAACTTTAGATAAAGTTTTGCAAGCCATTACGAATGATGTTGATTTACCCACAATAAGCCGGGATAAACTATGGAAAGTGTTACATGAGTTAAACTTTAAATTTGAAAAAATGGGCAGACACTCAATGATAATTGATTCTGAAGAAATTGTATGTTGGAGAAGACAGTACCTCAGAAGAATACAACAAGTTAAAGCTCAAAATAAAAACATTTATTATTTAGATGAAACATGGGTTAATGAAGGACATTGTGTAGGAAGAGTTAGGAAAGACAAAAATATAAAATCATCCCATCAAGCTTTTCTAGAAGGATATACTACTGGTTTTAAGGAACCTATAGGAAAAGGTAAAAGATTAATTATTTGTCATATAGGCAGTACAAACGGTTTTCTTGAGAATGGTTTACTCTTATTTGAATAAAAAAAAACCGTTGATTATCACGAAGAAATGAATGGAGACGTGTTTGAGGAATATTTTGAACAGATGATTCAATTCATACCAAAAGGATCGGTTATTATAATGGACAATGCAAGTTACCACTCCAGATTACTTGAACCTTTACCAACCACTAAATGGAAAAAGGATGAAATTGCAAAATGGTTATCTTCTAAAAATTTAGCCTTTGACAATACAATGCTGAGGGCAGAAGGTTATGTTGCCTAGAAATAACACGACTTTTAAATTATCAGATGTTAAAAATCTCTTCAATAAGGCAATATCTGAAGTAACAAGTGAAAATTGGCAAAAATGTATTAGACACGTTACAGAAATAGAAAAAAAAATGTGGGAGCTAGATAACATAATTGATATTACTATAGAGCCCATTGTAATTTCTCTAGAATCAGATGGTGAATCTTCTGACACAGAGTGCGAGGAACCATAACTTTAAAATTATTAATTTATGTACTTTAATTTTATTTTTAGATTTTAATTTTTTAAGATTTAATATTGTCGTATTTTTTGCATGTTGCTCGTCAAATTTTATCCTTGCGGTTGGTTTTGTTTTTCTCATATACCTACTTAATTGTTTTTTTAGCTCCTCATATTAATTTATAAATAATTGTAATTATCTGTACATATTATATACATATTTTATAAATAAACATATGCCTAAAACAAAATGCCTAAAATAATATTGACTTTTTCTTCATTTTACCCAAATTAAATTACTACTTACGAATTATGTTTATCTATCTAAAATTGGTAATCTAGGTATAAATAACTAAAACAAATTAAATATTTCTATTTCCATATTAATTTAATTTTGAAAACGCACGTCTATGGTTTACTGCCTTTAACACTGATAACTGCAAAACATTTCTGGGAATTTACTCTCTCTTGATTTTCAAATAGACTATAGGCATGGCGACAAGAAGGCCAAACCCGAAGAGCCTGAAGCACAGGGTAACAGATGGGCAAGATGGTTAGTTATCTATAAGAGATCTGTTCTAATCGACATTAGTAGTGCTAAGAATGACTAGCGTGGAATCAGGAATGGAACACTTCAGTGATGAATCCCTGCTTTACCTAAACATGCATAATGGCCGAGCGAGGATGAGAAGGAAACGAGGTGAGCGTCGTAACCCTCAATTTTTTGTTGAGCGGTATGTACATTGTCCATTATTGGCACTTTTGCGGGGTATATCCCTTATCTACAAAGATAGAGAATAGTGGTCTCCGCGAAAGTTTACTACTTTTTTATATTAAGATTATGCTGAAACTAGTGGCGACATTTCAATGAAATTTTGTACGAATATGTTTTGGAAGATGACGGATCACATAAATTTGTTTTTATATCTGCTACTCAAAGAGGGCCATACCGAGTAGTTTCAAACATATCTTTTTTGAGGTAGAATTTTGTAGCCCAAATTTTATGTGTACTCAAACAACATTTAATTTTACACAAAAAAGGTACGTAGAACTCGACACTTTGTACCGTTTTCAGAATATTTTGATTAGTAGAGTAATAATTAATGATGATATAAAGTATTTTTAAAAAACAATTACCTATTTATTAAAAGCCAAAAACAATAATAATCTTCTAATGCTAAATATATTATTTAAATAAAGAATCGCATGAAGGAAATTAATTTGAATTTAGCTAAAATATTGACAATTTCAGTTAGAACAAGCGTTTAAAACGCCTTCCGTTAAAAAAGTTTATTGTTCGTCGCAAAACTAAAACTGGGTTTCTCTGAGTCAGCGATGGAAAACTGAGATGTATTGATAGTTAAGAAGATTTTTAACAGATAGGTTATTTAAAAAAAACTTTATACCAGCATTAGTTATTACTTCATTATTTTCAAATCAAAGTATTCTGAAAACGGTACACAGTATCGAGTTTTACAAAGAGTTCTTTTTTGGTGTAAAATTGAATGTTTTTTGAGTTCACATAAGATTTGGGCTACAAAATTCGACCTCAAAAAAGATATGTATAAAAATACTCGGTATGATCGGTATAACTAGCCTCTATGAGAGTCAGATATAAAAACAAATGTATGCGATCCGTCAGCTTCCAAAACATATTCGTATAAAATTTCATTGAAATGTCGATAGTTGTTTCAACATAATCGTAAAAAATGTGTGTAATAATTCTTTTTTCTACACGGGGGTCATCTTTTTTGACACACCCTGTGTATCTAAAATGGAAATAAAAATAAATCTAACTGCAAAAACTTTCCAAAATCTTGTGCATTAGCAGAATATGTGATAGAAAATGATCACATTTCAGTCCTTAGAGAAGAAAATAACCTACATGAAAGAACTTTTCTAGAAACTATTGAAATTAATAAACATGATAACTGTATGAATGAATAATTCAAGTTCCATATATGTACTCCCACATTTTAAAAATTTCAAATCAAAATTGAATTAACTCGCACATATTTAGTTTTCCTTTTTTGTACTTTCTTGGAAAAATTATTTTCTTAAGAATATTTTTAATGCTTTTTATTTATGGCAGATAGTTTTAACCTCATCTTTTTCACAACTTGCGCATTTTCCAAAACTTAATACTTTATATGTTTTGACGTCTAGAATTTTAAGCGATGTATATTTGTCTATGAAAAAATGTAACTTAATTGGTTCACCTGAATTTACATAAGATTGAAAAAATCAAGTTTTTTCAAAGTAATCTTTTATTCTTGGAATTCCTTATAAAAGCTCAATAAGCTACGCCTTTGTTCAAAAGAGAAAAATTATCCTACACTTGTGTTGAAATATTTTAATAACTATAAAAAATAATCCAAGTCGAATTCAACTGTATTTAAAACATTTCAAAATCCGTTCAATTTACTTATTAAGGTCAGTGTTTATCACGAAGTTACACCATCCCTAGATGTGGTATTCTAAAATAGATGGCAGCACTTACCAATGAAGTAAAAATTATATTTGCGGTTTGGATTTTAGAGAGATCTATAGACATTTTTCTGAAAAAATTAAACAGTAAAAAATAAAGCATATTCTAGTGTTTTAATTGAAACTCAATGTTTCTAGCTAATTCCACAATATAATGAAAAATGTTCAAAATTCTAAAAAATTGTTTCGATAACTGAATATCATCGTCAGAATGACAGAAATTACATTTCATTTGATGCCTACCTGATGTTTAGTAGTTATTTTTGGCTAGACCTACCTTGTGATTGACTTAATATATGTTAATAGAAAAAAGAAGAGGATGTGATATTACAAATATTATAGCTTAGATATTATTAGCCCTATGGTGATATCCTGTATATTATTTTTCCAATTAAGATCAGTATAACTGTGCAATGATATAGAAAACCAGAAAAACTATATCTGCTGATCTTTACAATTATCACTTAAGAAGACAGTTTAATAGTGGAGAACTACCTAGATATATCTGTTCAATGATGACTTCATTTTGTGGGTTTCTTAAGTAACTTCTAATTTCCAACTCTTCAAGGAAACCCAGTTCTTGTTTCTTATCACAAATATGTAGCACTTCTAGTTCTGTATTAGGTGTCAATGAATGGTTGGTGTCAAGTAGATGTTTTGTGTAATTGGATTTATCTAGTTGTTTTAATCTGTATGCTCGTAAGTGTTCACTGTATCGGATGTCAAAATTTCTAAGGGTGTGACCCAAATAGACGGAATTACATTCTGGACATTTGAGTTTACGTATACCTGATTTCTTTAATTTTGGTATTTTTGTTTTAACATTTAACAATTTTGTACTTACGTTACTTCCTATTTTGAAAGAAATTGTTGTATTCGTTGCTAAAGATATTATCTTTGAAATATTATTAGAAATATTTCCTGCATATGTGATGGTTCTATAAGTTTTTATTTCTTCAGTTTGTTTAGGAAATATAAGTTGTAATGCCACTTTTTCCTCTTTTTTATTAATTAGTTTATTTATCATATGTAATGGATAACCGTTGGATTTTGCTATTTGTCTAATTGTATTAATCCCTCTTTCAAAATTACATTTGTTCATAGGAACTGAAAATGCTTTATGTATCATTGAATTATATGCCGCAAGTTTATGTGACATGGGGTGATTTTAACTATATGGATTTGTCACATCAGTGTGTGTTGGTTTTCGGTAAATTGAATAATCAAGTACATTATTAACTCTTTGAATTTTCAAATCAAGAAAATTGATTGAGTTATTTTCTTCAACCTCTAATGTAAATTTAATTTTTGGGTGTAAATTATTAATGTGGTTGAAAAATATATCTAATTGTCGTTCACTACCTATAAAACAAGCTAATATGTCATCTACATATCTATACCAAAATAAATAAATTTTAGAGATATTACTTTCAAAGATTTTTCTTTCTAAACTGTCCATAAAAATGTTTGCCAAAATGGGTGATATAGGGCTTCCCATTGGTAAACCTTCATTTTGAATATATATGTTGTTTTTGATTATATTTCTCGCTGAACTTCGTCGACTGGCATAGACATTCAACTAGATAAATAATCTTAATTTGACAAAATTAATGTCGAAATTAATAATTTATTATGTACAAATTTACAAAATGGTACAAAGTTATGAATGTTGAACTTCAGTGGTTTCAGATCGGAAGACACTTTATGTTTCGATTTGATGAATATTCACTTGACTCGTATAGAAACTAAGTAACGATGTGTTAGACTTAGTATCTCTGATTGTTTGACTTTGAGTGAAGTTACTTCGATATGTAACGACGACTCGATGAACTCGATTGAGCGTTGAACTAACTTTAGTATTGAACTGATTTTGTTTTTGAGTTGTAAGCTCGCTTCGATGAGTATTAAAAACTAACTTTGTTATTGAGTATTGAACTCGTTTCGATTATTATAGGAACTGATTTCGTTTTCGAGTTGTAAGCTCGCTTCGATGAGTATAAAAACTGACTTTGTTATTGAGTGTTGAACTCGTTTCGATGAGTATAAGAACTTTGTTATTGAGTATTGAACTCGCTTTGATGAGTGTAAAACTGACTTTGTTATTGAGTGTTGAACTCGTTTCGATGAGTATAAGAACTTTGTTATTGAGTATTGAACTCGCTTTGATGAGTGTAAAACTGATTTCTTCACGTTTTAAGACGTGTTAAATAGAAATCTGCAAGGGGCGTGTTTACACGTGGATTGGGTTGACCAAACGAAAATAAATATTTCCTATTGGCCAGTATCATTTGACTCGTCGGGTTCATCGACAAGAATCAACAATGGATACCTACAATAAATATTTCAATTTCTATTGAATACTCCAATAGCAATTGTAACCTTTTTACTCAGAAAGGTTATTCAAACGTTTCTTACAAATCTTCCGATCGTCGACCATAAAAATTCACGCACAAAATTTCAATAAGCTTAGGGTTTTTACAATACAATAGATAATAGGGTGAAACGTGACATTTTCCTAACTTCTTAACTATGGGATTTCAAACACAATGCGACAATATATCGACTTTCAAAATGTGCTATTTCAATGCTTAAACAAAACTGTTCACAATTATTATTGCAAAGCGTGATATTTTAAAGGTATTTAACAATAGCTGGGAATAAAGTGTAACTACCCTTTGAATTTACAACAATACAAAAGATCTTATCAATTCTGTAACACATTTTTACAACGCTTGCAACTAAATGAATTTACGCTTTAAATATATACAACAAAGAAAAGAAGTAACATACAAATATCTTACATATTTTTAAAGCATCGTCAACTATATAATTCAATATTTTATAATCCTGAACATATGTTATTGCCAAAAGTGAAATAATTCTGATTAATACATACATCAAATAAATTAAGTATATCTGATATTATTCCTGGATTAATATTTTTATCCTCTAGTAATTTTCTTACAAGTATTAGACATTCTTTAGGGGGAATTTTAGTGAACATATTAGTAACGTCAAATGAAATAAGCTTAGAGTTATCTTGTCATTCGAATGCTGTTAATTTTTTGATTAGTTCTATTGAATTTTTAATTGAGTATTTAGATGCATATCCGTAACTATTAAGTATATTGTTAAGCTTATTTGCCAATATATTATTAGGAGTATTAACATAAGAAACTACAGGTCTAGTTGGTTTCGTTATTTTAAGTAATTTAACGGTTCCATATAATTGTGGACAATGAGGATTCTTATTTATCATGGACCTCTTTTCGTAATCACTTAAAAGATAATTTGAATGATTTCCAATATCCCTTACATTATTAGAAAACTTCTTTGTTGGGTCTGCTCTGAGAACATTTACATCGCTAGATTCTATAATGGTATATATTTTTGAATTATAATGTTTAGTTGTCAATATGACAGTTGTGTTCCCCTTATCAGATTTTGTAACTGTTAGGTTATTATCTTCTACTTTCTTTTTTATTGCATTTAAAACGGTAATGTCATTTTTTGTTTGACGTTTAACTTTTGAAGGTTCAATATTTTTGATTAAATTGGCAATTTTTAATTTCTCATAAAGAAAATTTGTTTGATATTATTCGTAAATTTTGGTGGTATGCTGTACTTTAAACCTTTATTTAAAAATTCTATTTCACTATCTGTAAAATTACTGTCTGAAAGGTTTTCAAATCGTGGTGCAAAGTGTGTTGGTATGTAGGTACTTACAGTTTCATGATGTTTAGAGTATTGAATTCTATGTTGTGTGTGTTCAAGTTTATGTAGCTTTTGTTCTTGTTTCTTAAATTTCTTGTACCTCATCATGCTGACACTTTCTCTGATTTTGTCATCTAAAATTCTACTGGATGTAGTTTGAACGTGAGTTCTGAATGTAGAACGTTCATGTAGTTGTCTAAGGAGTCTCTTAGTTAATGTCATTAAAGCATATTTTGTTTTTTGTGCAGAAACTTCAAAATTATTTCATAATAATCCCTTTTAAAAAATATAAAAATATGTCATTATGACAAACCAGCTAGCTACATATCTTTGAAGTTTCTACATGCAGAATTATAAATTAATCCATCCACTGAAAGGAGTAGAACTAATTTCATTTATTAAAGTCAGGAATCGTAATCCCATATTTTCCAATATGGCGGTTGTATTAAGGCCTCTTAATGTAAATAAATGGGTCTATTATTTTTCTACGTCATTGGTAGGACATAATCGGTAGAAGGTTAAGAAATTTACAGCGTCCTCCTCAAACTCTGATGGCTCTTCGATATGAGATAGAGGTGGCATGGAATGAAATACCCTAGGAGCATATTGATCACTTGATTGTGAGTTTGCCTAGACGCGATAAGGAATGTGTAAGAAATCGTGGAGCTTCAAACCATTATTAAAGTTGGTGAGCAGAAACTTATCCTTACCGGAATTGAGTTAAATTTCAATCATTCACATATTACGACCTCCCTTATATGCATGCCAAATATTACCGATATAAAATAATTTCTACTGGGTGTTCGGATTTCTATGTCACTGAGTATATCTATGATTATTAATAATTACCAATAATCGTGGAAAAAGTAAGTGCAGTGAAACTTCTCCATAACGGACACCAACTGGGAAAAATAATTGTCCGTTGTGTAGAGTTGTCGTTAAATCAGCTGAAATAAAAAAGAAGATTCTATTTCTTTGATCTTTAATTATATATTATCGTATATTTGCATGCACACAAATAAAATACTAATGTAAAAAAGCTACTCTTAAATAATCAACAATTTTGGTTTGTTTTTTGGTTTGAAGATTATTTTTGACAATTTCTGACTCAACATTTAGAA
Source organism: Galeruca laticollis (assembly GCA_963921935.1). Taxonomy (NCBI): domain Eukaryota; kingdom Metazoa; phylum Arthropoda; class Insecta; order Coleoptera; family Chrysomelidae; genus Galeruca; species Galeruca laticollis. The sequence goes on along the minus strand of OY998181.1, from coordinate 17,169,050 downwards.
TTACATCAGATATTTTTTGACTAACTATTGCACCTTAACTTTAGGTAAGCATCATTTAAATTATTTATACTTGTAGTAAGTTCTAGTTCATCGTCAATCTCACTGTCAGAAACATTGAACATCTATTTGTTGTCTTCAAACTCACTATCACAACTAGCTAAGTTTACTTCAAGATTTTCCGTCAATAGGGGGCTGCATCAATCTCCACGTTTTTCCAAAAATGTTCAACTCCATTACTATCGCAAAAGATTGACAATGGCAAATCGTCTTCCAGATCCTGCAGCTCCAGATTGTCGACAATTTCTTCTCCATTACTTTCTTAAAAAACCGCACCTAATGAAACATTTCTCGATTGTTTCGGTTGAAATGTTTTTCCGTGTTGCCATTTTATAGATGATAATATTCTTCTCATCAAAAACTTTCTATACAGACATTTAAAGTTTTTGATTATTTCTTGGTCTAACGGTTGATAATGTGCTGTAGTATTAGGTGACAAAAATGTTATCGATGTGTTGGGTAGCTGAATATTCGAATGGGATAATGCGTTGTCTAGGAACAAGATAATTTTTCTTTTTTGACGTTGCATTTTTCTGTTTAATTTGTGCAGCGAATTTGTCATGATATTTCTGGTCATCTAGGCCTTTTTGTTATAATACCAGTCGACTGGTTAAAACATCGAGAATTTTTACTTTGATCAATTACCAAAGGTTTTTCTTTTTCCCCATTCTGATTTGCACACAATAATAATGTCAGTCTTTCCTCAGTATATTTAACCCCAGTGCACTTTTCATTACGAAATGAAAAAAGTTTTACTTGGTAAAGCTCGATAATAAAAACCAGTCTCGTCAGCATTATAAATATCTTCAGGTAAATAGCAGTTTTATTGGCCACGTCGTCAAGGTAAACATATGCAGCTTCTCCAGATAGTGCTCTAAATTTAATATGTGCTGAGCAAAAGTTGTCGAGCCAACCATGGAAAGTTTAAAATTCAAATTAAGCTCTTTCGCCGCCTCTAAAGCTTTTTCTTTAACGATTGGTCCAGATAACGGAATGTTCTTACTTCTCACTTTACAAAACCAATCGTACACTATAGAATCGATGGCAACACCTTTAGTTTTAATTCTTTTTTTTTTGTTGTAGATTTCCATTTCCACTATACAACTTTTTTTAAGTAGTACTTTTCCTTTAAAATGTCTCTAACTTGAGTTTTTCCTATTTGATGCCTCTATCACCGATATTTTTTCTTCCAAACTTAAAAACTTTCTCTTAGTCGAAGACATTGTCACACTCCGATCATAATATCGCAACTGAATTAGAAATGTGTACAGAGGATGAATAAATTCTAAAATCGGTTTCTCCAAATCAAACTCGAATTACCTATTTTCCTAGTTTTATGACTATAAGTACTTACCTACTTATTTTATAGCTACAATAAGTTATTTGGAATTTCCGAGTTCCCGAGCCCCAAAAAAAATTGAATGTAAATTTTATCCGTAGTCGTTGTGAATAGGATCTGTTATTCGTGGATGTCTTAGCCACCACATATGAAATGTTCGCGGACCAAATAGTCGCGTCAACGGTCGCGGAAATGGATACCAATCTATCAATTTGGTGCCACAGGTCGGATCGGGATGCGGTTTTCTGCATTCTCTTCCAAAACGATTATCTCGGAATGTGTCTGGGTAGATTTTCCCCGGAGATCGAAAATTGCATCGCTGCAGGCCAAATTGCGCGCGAAAAATGCATTATCTGGGAGGCCTTTTGGAGGATTTTCCAATCTGATAAATAACGGTCAGAACTCGCCTGGATCGGGTACTCGGGGGTTTTCGAGGCCGCTGATCACGAATATAATGTTCAAATTGACCTCCGAACACCTGGTGCACCAGAACCTGACCCTAAACGTCATCTCCGGGAGTTTTCCTGACACAATCAAAGAAGGTCAATCAACAATCATTCTGGGGTGTTTTTTGGCCCGCTGAACCCAAATCTGGCATCGGCGAGCACCCTACTGGCACCTGGTGCACCGAAACCCGAGCTAGAACGTCATCTCCGAGAGTTTTCTTGAGAAGACTGCCAAAACCTACCCGAAAATCATAAGAGGGCAGTTCTGTGGGGCGGTGGTCCCGAATTTCACGCCGAAAACAACTCCCCGAATACCTGGTGCACCAGAACCTGACCCTAAACGTCATCTCCGGGAGTTTTCCTGACACACTCAAAGAAGGTCAATCAAGAATCATTCTGGGGGGTTTTTTGGCCCGCTGAACCCAAATCTGGCATCGGCGAGCACCCCACTGGCACCTGGTGCACCGAAACCCGGGCTAGAACGTCATCTCCGAGAGTTTTCTTGAGATGACTGCCAAAACACACCCGAAAATCATAAGAGGGCAGTTCTGTGGGGCGGTGGTCCCGAATTTCACGCCGAAAACAACTCCCCGAATACCTGGTGCACCAGAACCTGACCCTAAACGTCATCTCCGGGAGTTTTCCTGACACAATCAAAGAAGGTCAATCAAGAATCATTCTGAAGTTTTTTTGGCCCGCTGAACCCAAATCTGGCATCGGCGAGCACCCCACTGGCACCTGGTGCACCGAAACCCGGGCTAGAACGTCATCTCCGAGAGTTTTCTTGAGATGACTGCCAAAACCTACCCGAAAAACATAAGAGGGCAGTTCTGTGGGGCGGTGGTCCCGAATTTCACGCCGAAAACAACTCCCCGAATACCTGGTGCACCAGAACCTGACCCTAAACGTCATCTCCGGGAGTTTTCCTGACACAATCAAAGAAGGTCAATCAAGAATCATTCTGGGGGGTTTTTTGGCCCGCTGAACCCAAATCTGGCATCGGCGAGCATTCCACTGGCACCTGGTGCACCGAAACCCGGGCTATAACGTCATCTCCGAGAGTTTTTTTGAGATGACTGCCAAAACACACCCGAAAATCATAAGAGGGCAGTTCTGTGGGGCGGTGGTTCGGAATTTTCACGTCCAAATCAACCTTCTCGGCCCCTGCCGCGCTGAGATTTTTATCTTTACACCGCTGGAATTATTGATTCTACTTACATAAGGCGAGGAGTAGAGAAATTAATGTAAAGTAAATAAAGAAGTCAGTATATATACAATTTTGGATTAAAAACTTTTTATTTAATTCAGATCAAATTCAACCCAACTCAAACTTTCTCTCCCTCATAAATTAATAACACCAATGTTTATATACGTTGCTGAATATCAACTCCATCATCAAATGACACATCAGAACTGTTCTCATTTTCTTCCTCAACAACTGACATATTGTGAAGAGGACAGTCTTCTTCATCTAAGCCCTCTCTCTCCGCCGCTATAAGGGTTTCTACTGAATATTGGTCAGTGTTGCTGCAGCGGGCCAAAAAACCCCCCAGAATGATTCTTGATTGACCTTCTTTGATTGTGTCAGGAAAACTCCCGGAGATGACGTTTAGGGTCAGGTTCTGGTGCACCAGGTATTCGGGGAGTTGTTTTCGGCGTGAAATTCGGGACCACCACCCCACAGAACTGCCCTCTTATGATTTTCGGGTAGGTTTTGGCAGTCTTCTCAAGAAAACTCTCGGAGACGACGTTCTAGCCCGGGTTTCGGTGCACCAGGTGACAGTGGGGTGCTCGCCGATGCCAGATTTGGATTCAGTGGGCCAAAAAAACCCACCAGAATGATTCTTGATTGACCTTCTCTGATTGTGTCAGGAAAACTCCCGGAGATGACGTTTAGGGTCAGGTTCTGGTGCACCAGGTGTTCGGGGAGTTGTTTTCGGCGCGAAATTCGGGACCACCGCCCCACAGAACTGCCCTCTTATGATTTTCGGGTAGGTTTTGTCAGTCTTCTCAAGAAAACTTTCGGAGACGACGTTCTAGCCCGGGTTTCGGTGCACCAGGTGACAGTGGAGTGCTCGCCGATGCCAGATTTGGATTCAGCGGGCCAAACAACTCCCCAGAATGATTCTTGATTGACCTTCTCTGATTGTGTCAGGAAAACTCCCGGAGATGACGTTTAGGGTCAGGTTCTGGTGCACCAGGTGTTCGGGTCAATTCGAACATTATATTCGTGATCAGCGGCCTCGAAAACCCCCGAGTACCCGATCCGGGCGAGTTCTGACCGTTATTTATCAGATTGGAAAATCCTCCAAAAGGCCTCCCAGATAATGCATTTTTCGTGCGCGATTTGGCCTGCAGCGATGCAATTTTCGATCTCCGGGGAAAATCTACCCAAACACATTCCGAGATAATCGTTTTGGAAGAGAATGCAGAAAACCGCATCCCGATCCGACCTGTGGCACCAAATTGATAGGTGTTCGCAGGCGTTGACGCGACTAAAAAAACTGTCCGTTCACTAGAGGTTTCCGTTGTGGGAGGTGTCCGTTACTAGAAGTTTTACTGTACTTTTACCACTCTTGTCGGTAAAAATAATAAAATGTTTCGGCTGCTTCTATTCATTAATAGTATCGAATTAGTAGGTTATGGCATTGAATATTAACAAGACTTGTTAATATTCGATGGTTATGGTCAAGTTTTATAGCAGAAATAATCTATTTTTTCATAACCTATTATTTTTTCATATAGCGGCAGTCAGATCGCGCTGATCATTCTGAACGCTCTCGTTCTTGCGTTCTATTTTCAGAAATAGTAGGAACTCGTTGAAAGCCTCGTTCGCAAGATGGCTTTAACAGAAAAATGAATTGATTTAGTAAGGGTTTAACATAAAAATATAAAATAATATTTTCAAAAAAATTTCTTTATCTATATCTATACCATCATTTTCACTACCATCTCTTCAACTCTACTATTTATGAAATAGAAAAAATATAAACTGCGCCGTAAAATTAACGCATAATTAAAAAATGTTCTCTTAACTACCTTTAACTCGGAGATTTTCAAAATTCTTCAAAGGGCATTTATTATTTTGGTTATACAATTTATTGATTTACCGAAGCGTATAAATAAAAATACGAGGATAATCAAAAAAGTAACCAAATTTTTATGTTTTTATATGTATAAAAAATATGAAATTTCAATATTTAATATCTTGTGTTGCCTCCCCTTGCCCTAATTACGGCTTCACATCTCTTCGGCATGCTTAAAATTAGATTTTGAATTTAAACTTGATCAATCTGCTCCCATATTTCAGTGACAGGACATTTAGGTTCTCAGGTGGAGGCATTAAGGCTCTAACACTTCGACCCATGTTGTCCCATAAGTGATCTATGGGGTTAAGGTCAGGACTTCTAGGTAGCCATGGCAAAGTTGAAATTTCGACTTCCTGTGGGTAATTTTATACCACTCTTGCCACATGCGGACGTGCAATAATAAAAAGATTCTCGAATAAATGGAGCGTATGGTACCACATTCGGTTTTAAAATGTCTGTTATGTATCGGTCAGCAGTAAAACGACCTCCCTGAATCATAACCAACTCCGTATGGGCCTCCAAACTATTGCCACTCCATACCATTACAGACCCCCCTCCATAGCTCACTGTTTCTACAATGTTGCATTGGGCGTACCGCTTTCCAGGGCTTCGGTACACTCTCCTACATCGATCATCACTAAAACGACAAAATCTGAACTCATCACTAAACAATACATTGCCCCATTCACGATTGCCCCAGTGCTGGTGCTCTTGGTCAAACTGGAGTCGCAGCCTTCGATGGTTTGCGGTTACAAGAGGACCAGTTGCAGCACGATAGGGGGTAATTTCGGGTTCTGTCAACCTTTTTCGCACGGTATATTGGCTAATTTGTTAATTATACCGACGAGAAAATTTTTGCTATAGTGAAGTGCTTGTAACAAATCGAGTTCTTAATGCGTGCAATCGCAAAAATCGATCTTGATTGTTAGTTCTGACCCTATTCCGTCCTTGTCCAGGTGTTCTTTCATTACTACTAGTCTCCCTAAATCGTGCTATAGCCCTGGGTATGGTAGATTGTGTCACTCCTAGACGTTGTGCCACTTCAACTTGTGGCAAGCCTTCTCTCATAAGTGCTACGGCAGTAGCACATTCTTCACGCGAAAGATTTCTCATCTCACGATCGTTTTGGGCCATTTTGTGTTGTAATGCACTTATAAAATTTGAATATTGCCTATACAAGTGTAAAAAGCAAACTAACAGCAAATAAACGACTAAACTTAATATCTAAGGAATTTTGTTAAATTTCTGTTTTGTAGTAATGTAAAAAAAATCTGCTTTTTATGTATTCGACACAAAAACAAGATCTTGAAAAATTTAAAGAACAATATAAATAAATATTTTATGGTCCTTGTTCCAGTTTTTAAAATTATGCGTTAATTTTGCGGTGCAGTGTGTGTTACACAGTTCAAGTTTTACGTTAGACTGATAAAGTGTCTAGGATTTATTTTTGTAGATACTTAATTAATAACGTAAATAATGAGTTACATTTGTAAAATCACCTTTTGTATTTTAAAATAACTACTTCGAATTTTTTTTTACTTTTTATTGTGACTTTTATTTCATCATAAACCAACGTCTAGTGTTTCTACTAACTGTTTCTCTCTTAGACCTCTTAGACATTTTTTAATTTTTGCTTTCTAATTTCGTCTGACTATACTGTGCCGCCACTTTTAGTTTCTATCCACCTTGAAGGACCATGTAAAACAGCCTTTTGTATTTTAACGTAACTATTTTCGTCGTTTTGTCTTTTTATTGTTTTATTTTATCAACATTTTATAGCAAATATTATGTTTACTGATGAGTGCACATTTACCCAGACAGGGATCATAAATATTCATAACTTGCTTGAATGAAGACATGAAAACCTTTATTTGTTACGTAAAAGTTGTCAACAAATACTATGGTTGTAAAGTATAGACACCTAGTGTAAAACTTGTGAATCATCATTCAAACGTCATTCTAAATATAGGTTTGCTATGTCGCATTAACCGCTTACATGTTTTCCTTAAAATCATAATTAAACCAATAATTACAAAGTTACATGGTGTCAGAATTATGAAAAAACGTGTTAAATAAAATAAAATAAGTGAGAAAGTTGTAAAATGGCTACGAACGACGCAGTATCTGGAATAAAGCCGCCAGCCAACCTACAAATTGACTCGACGTGCTGGTAAAAGTGGCTACAACAGTTCGAGTGGTATGCAATCGCTGCTCGACTACATAAAAAACCAGCCGAAGTCCAGCAACAACATTTATGGCAGTGATGGGCTTAGAAGCGATCGAAATATACAACAGTTTTAACCTTATCGACGCAGACAAAAATAACTTGCAAATCATTAAAGACAAGTTTAAAGGGTACTTCGCACCAAAAACGAATATATCGTTCAAAAGATACAATTTTTTCAAAATTGTAACGAAGATGAACAATTCAAGGAATTTTTAACCAGAATAAAAGCTCACCCAAGCAAATGCGAATTTGATAATTTACTCGACGAAATGCTAAAAGACAAGATAGTGTTTGGAATCCAATAGAATAAAGTAAGAGAGAAATAATAGTGTTTTAAATGAAACTCACGGTTTCTAGTTAATTTCACAATATAATAAAAGTTATTGAAAATTCTAAAAAATTGACAATTGTTTCGATAAATCAATATCATCGTCAGAAGGACAGTAGTTACATTTCATTTGATGCCTACCTGATGTTTAGTAGTTATTTTTGGCTAGACCAAGAAGTGACCTAGCTTGTGATTGACTTAATATATGTTTATAGAAAAAAGAAGAAGATGTGATATTACAAATATTGAAGCTTAGATATTATTAGCCCTATGGTGATATCCTGTATATCATTTTTCCATTTATGATCAGTATAACTGAGCAATGATATAGAAAACCAGGAAAACTATATCTGCTGATCTTTACAATTATCACTCAATAAGACAGTTTATTAGTGGAGAACTCCCTAGATTTACCTGTTCATTGACAACTTCATATTGTGGGTTTCTCAAATGTCTTCTAATTTCCAATTCTTCAAGGAAATCCAGTTCTTGTTTCTTTTCACAAATATGCAGCACTTCTAGTTTTGTGTTAGGTGTCAATGAATGATTGGTGTCAAGTAGATGTTTTGCGTAGTTGGATTTATCTGATTGTTTTAATCTGTATGCTCGTACGTGTTCACTGTATCGGATTTCGAAAGGGTCTGACCCAAATAGACAGCATTACATTCTGGACATTTGAGTTTATATATACCGGACTTCTTTAATAGTGGTATTTTTGTTTTTACATTTTACAATTTTATACTAACGTTACTTTCTGTTTTAAAAGTCTTCCATTTAAAAGAAATTGTTGTATTTGTTGCTGAAGATATTATCTTTGAAATATTATTAGAAATATTTCCTGCATATGTGATGGTTTTATAAGTTTTTATTTCATCAGCTTGTTTAGGAAATATTAGTTGTAATGCCACTTTTTCCTCTTTTTTACTAATTAGCTTATTTATCATATCTAATGGATAACCGTCGGATGTTGCTATTTGTCCAATTGTATTAATCTCTCTATCAAAATTATATTTGTTCATGGGAACTGAAAAAGCTCTATATATCATTGAATTATATGCCGCTAGTCTGTGTGACATAGGGTGATTGGAATTGAATGGAGTTGTCACATCAGTCTGTGTTGGTTTTCGGTAAATTGAATAATCTAGTACATTGTCAACTCTTTGAATTTTTACATCAAGAAAATTGATTGAGCTATTTTGTTCAATTTCTATAAACATATATTAAATCAATCACAAGTTAGGTCACTTCTTGGTCTAGCCAAAAATAACTACTAAACATCAGGTAGGCATCAAATGAAATTTAACTTCTGTTATTCTGACGATGATATTGATTTATCGAAACAATTGTCAATTTTTTAGAATTTTCAATAACTTTTATTATATTGTGGAATTAACTAGAAACCGTGAGTTTCATTCAAAACACTAATATGAGCAGATTCCACGAAGTAAGGGTCGAGACAGTTAATTTCATTAATAGAGAAATTGTTATCAGAAGATAAACTAGACCAAATTTATAACAATCTGAAAAACTAGTGAACAAGCGTCCAAACAACTAGACGAGTTCGTAGGTAAAAATAAAGCAGATAAAGTATTAGCAGTGAGAATTAAAGGTGTCAAAAATAAACAAAATGAATATTTTTACTGCAAGAGATGTGGTACAAACCACAAACGCAAAGAATGTCCAGCATTTAATAATCCGTGTACTAAGTGCAATAGAAATGGTCATGTCCCAAACCTAAAAATAGAGTAAATACAGTAGAAGAAAATTCAAATAATTCTGAAAATAAGGTATACATTTCAGTTATAAGAGCCAGAGAGAAGAAAGACTGGACAAAAAAAATACAAGTTGGTAATGGGCAATTCATTGCCAAACTAGATACAGGAGCACAACGCAACGTCTTACCGAGGCACTTAATGAACAAAACAATGGCAAGTCTGAAACCAAGCCGAACAAAAAATTTAATAAGTTACACAGAAGATGAAATGGTAGTTCAAGGCGAAGCAGAGCTACTTTGTAAAATAAAAAAGGAAGAAAACAACATTATATTCAAGGTAGTTAAAGAAAAGGTAGCACCTATCCTAGGACTTGATACCTGTGAAAAGGTAGAACTTATTGCAAGGGTGGAAACACTGAAGGAAGGTGAATATAAAGATGAGATATTTCAAGGTTTAGGCTGTTATAAAGGTTATGAGTATGATATTGACCTAATCGAGAGCCCAAAACTCGAGATTAAACCGTCAAGAAGAATTCCACATGCTATAAGAGATGAGGTAAAGCAAAAACTTGACAGAATGGTAAAATTAGACATCATAAAACTAGAAATAGAGCCTACCCCTGCTGTAAGTCCTATGATAATTATAAGGCAAAATAAGAATCTGTATATGTCCATCAGATGAACACAAAAACATACTGAGACGTAATTTTCCACTTGCTACTGTAGAGTAAATTTCAGCTGATATTGAATGTTTTAAATTCTTTGCATTACTAGATTGCACAAAAGGATTCTGGCAAATTAAACTTTCAGAAAGAACACAAAAAATACCTCCCCATGGGGAAGATATTCTTTCAAGAGACTTCCTTTTGGAGTATCATCCGTACCTGAAGTATTCCAAGAAATTTAAACAAATTTGCTCAGTAAATTTAAAAATGTAAGAGTATCAATCGATGACATTTTTATATATACAAAATGTAAAGAAGAACTACAAAAAACCGTTAGTGAAGTCATAGAAAGACTAAAGAAATCAGGCTTCAAACATAATAAAAATAAATGCATCTTAAAATCGGAAAGAATTTAATTCCTGGGGTACATTGCTTCAGCAGACGGACTAGAAGCAGACCCAGAAAAAGTAGAAGCTATACAGGCAATGGAGACACCAACGAACAAAGCAGAGCTACAGATACTACTAGGAATGATGACATACCTAAATAAATTTATTCCGAAAATGTCTGACCTAATAAATCCACTGAGAGATTTGTTACGCAAAAATACAAGCTTTATATGGAAAATTAATCACGAAAAAACTTTGAATTAAATAAAACAAGTTCTTCATAGTCCTCCAGTATTGAGACTACATGATGTAAATTAACCTGTAACATTAAGCGTAGACGCAAGTTCAAAAAATCTTGGTGCCGCACTTCTTCGAGAAGGACAACCTATAGCCTATGGAGCCAGAGTGTAAACCAAATCTGAAGAAAATTATCCACAGATTGAGAAAAAAGCACTCGCTATACAGTTCGGATATAACAAGGTTCACGAATATGTTTATTTGTAAAGAACTGACAGTGGAATCAGACCATAAGCTACTTGCGACAATCTTCAAGAAAAACATACAATCTGCTCAAGCGAGATTGCAACACATAATATTCAATCTTGCATCATACGCACCAAAAGTCATATTTAAAAAAGGCACAGAAATACCCTTAGCGGACTTTCTTAGTCGAGACTGCGATGCATCTAATCGGAAATGTGAACAAGAAGAAAATTTGAAAGTTACAGTAATACTACCTATGTCACTTGACGCAAAAGAAGAGTTAATTAAAGCTACAAAGGAAGATCCACATTTACAGTTACTACTTCAGACAATAATACATGGATTTCCAGAAAAAGTTAGTGAACTTCCCACAGAACTACAACACTATTTTAACATTAAAGTAGAATTGGGATATCTCAAAAGGATAAAATTCAAAGGAAATAAAATTGTAGTACCAAAATCACAGATCCCTAAAACGCTAAAGAATATTTATTAGGGACATGCAGTTATACACAGCGGTTTAAGAAGAGCACGGCACATTCTCTACTGGAAGGGACAATATGACGACATTATAAAACTAGTTAAAACCTGCTCTATCTGTGAACACAAAAAGACAATATTAAAGATATAGTGCTAGTTAAAAAGATTCCTACACTTTCATGGCAAATAGTTGCATCTGATCTATTTGAATTAAAAGGAAAAACTTACCTCGTAATCTGTGACAGCTACTCTGGATATTTATATTTTCAACAGCTAAAAGGTCAGTCTTCATATGAAGTTATAGAACGACTGAAAAGATGGTTTGCTGTACATAGAATACCAGAAGAGCTACAAACTGACAATGGAACACAATCCATGCCTAGAGAATTTAAGATTTTTCAAAAAGATTGGAAATTTACCAATGTCGCATCCAGTCCACATCACCATCAAGGCAATGGGCTCGCCGAATAAGTAGTTCAAGTAGCCAAGAACATAATAAAAAACGTAGTATTGACAAGAACTCCGATGTTCAACTAACTATTAGTATATAAACGATATTTTAGGTTCACCCAACCCACGTCTATCTAGCAGAATAGCCAGATGTCCTATGACGTACTTCCTTTCCTCAGAAGAATTACGGACGTCACTATGACACCCGCGGCTTTACTATCTACCAGATTTTCTCGGGAGCCAGATTTTTGGGATGGTTTACTCCACCGAACTCTCGGAAATGGTAGCGTCAAGAGTTACCGGGGTAGCAACAGATGGAGGTTAAGTAATTCCAGGGGTCTGTTGTTCTTGACCTCTATGCCGTGCGAAGTGGGAAACAGGCTTTAATTGTTTATCACTATCGGAAAATGAAACTACCTGTGCTTTATAAAATTTTACAATTTATTTCGGCTTCGAAATAATTTGGGAAAAGGAAATAAAACGAACCACGTAACTATATATTTAAAATTAACTAAATATTGATGAAAACCCTTCAGTATTTGCGATTTATACTAAATTACAACCCAGACCAAAGCACTTTATTACAGAATATATGTTTTACGCTTACAATCCTAACGTGCAAAGCTTTAATAGTTTTCGGGAATCGCCGGTGAAAATCAGCGAAAATTTACTAGCAGTACAGTGAGAATTACACAGAGAAAGCGTTATCAAGGCACTAGCAGTGTTTTACGGGAGTGTTTCTTGGCATTTGTATACGGTTTAGGATAGAACAGCGGTAAATAATAAATTTCCCTTGGTTTTTCTATGCAGATATTCCCCGGCCGTTGGTGCTAAAATCAATCGTGTAAAGATCAGTTAGTCGTCAGAATCCGAAAACCTCTCCCTGGTGAACCCGCTATGGCAGCGAACGCTCGTGAGATTATTTCGTGTCACGCCTTGGAAAACCCTCGAGGATGTCCCTGCTATGGCAGCGAACACATACGAGACTCCTCCAAGTTGCCTATTATCAAATATTTTAAAGTCACGCTACCAAGGCCTAGAATAGAACAGCGGTAACTAATACATTTCCCTCGGTTTTGTGCGGATTTTACCCCGGCCGTTGGTGCTAAATCAATCGCTCAAAGAACAGTTAGCCGGCAGAATCCGAAAACCTCTCCCTGGCGAACCTGTTATAGCAGCGAACGCTCGTGAGATTATTTCGTTTCACGCCTTTGGAAAACTCTCGACGATGTCCCTGCTATGGCAGCGAACACGGACGAGACTCCTCCAAGTTGCCTATTATCAAATATTTTAAAGTTACGCTACCAAGGCCTATGGTACTAGAATGAGCAAACCCCCGAAATGCTTTGAGAATCCCTCAAGAATTTACATGCTTTGCAGCGAGAATGCTTGAAGGTTTCCCAACGGTATTTCCTTTCCCTAGTGTTGTATACCGGAATTGGGATTCCCGAAATACCTTGAAAATCCCCCAAGAATTTACCTGCTTTGCAGCGAGAATGCTTGGGTGTTTTCCAATTATATTTCTTTTCCTCAACAGTAAATTCTTACTTCGGAATCGTACACAAATACGCGGAAAATCACACAAATTAAACAAGCAGTAAGCAAAATAAAATCTATTAATACAGTTACTAAAAATGCTAGGAGCAAAATAAATTTTAACACCAGAAGAATGATTTATAAAATAATTTCTAAATTCGCTTACCTCGTTGGCGAAAATCAGTCGGCGTTTTGGTTACGGCGGAACACGGCGGAACTGTCAGAGCACAGAGCTATCGAGCTAACGAAGCACAAAAGTAAAAGAGAGCTATTCCGTCCCGTTTGCCGGTTTTATACATTCTTTTCTCGACCCCACTCAGGAGGTTCCCTACTTAACAATCTTAATAACGGCGTCGACTGATATGCAGTAAGAAATACATATTAAATATATACCGGATGTATCAATATACATATTTAAAAATTATTAAGAACAAATAAATTTACAGCTTTTGATGAAAGAGGGGTGTACAAGTAAATAATAACGTAACTTAATAATAATACAAATAAAATGAGAAATTCAAATGTATACAGTGGGATGTCGGAACGAAGAATAGTAACATCGTTACAGTCCTCTACCTACAAAAGACAACAACCTAAAACCAAAGATAATGCAAGGAGTCACAGCTGAACTAAAACGATTAAGAGAAGAACAAGCCAACTACAGTATTAAGCACACTAAAAGACTAGACAATTTTGAAAATAATGAAAAAGTCAGATACAATAGGAATGGGCAAGAGTGGTAGAAAAGCCTGAAGGTCTACCAAGATCCGTAATCATTCAAACTGATCACGGCCTAATCTTACGTAGAAGCTTCAGCCATCAGCACAAGACACAAGCAGACATTACCAGGAATAGAGTGTGGATAGAAACCATTTAATTACTAGGCATCCCCCATGATCGGGTGCCAACACCACTGTGTTGGACAACAAAGAGACCTTCAATAGCTGGGGCCAATAAAAGTCGCTGACTCTTTAAGGAGTTTATTACCATAGTAAAGTATGCTCATCAGGAACAATAAAAAATGTACTAAGAAACAAATACTTAATATATGTAACTTAAAATACATGTAAATGCCATTGCAACAACCGGCATACCGAGACACTTCGTTTTTCTCTCTGACACTCCGATGACATTTCTCACTTCCGTCATCGAACTTATTATTTTCAGAGCTAGTGTGGATTACTTATAATTTAATTTTCATTCTTTCATTTGATGTTTCCTTTGAGACAACCCTGTTGGGAGTTGGACCCTTCAGGCCCAAATCCCAACATACTCCCCCGCCGGAGATCATAAGATTGAAGTACCAAGTTTGAGGAGCGCAATAAGGAGAGGATCATCCAGAGTGATAAAGCAATGGTTCAACTTAGAAATGAATGCAATTCATATTGGAGAGATAATAAAGAAAAAACATAATAGAACTATAACTATATACAAGTATAACGTGAAAGGAACATTGAGAAACTGACTGTCAAAGTTGTGAGAGACATACATTGTCATCATGAGCGGGCAGAGGAATCAGTTTAACAATGGACCTAGAATAGATTCCTGTCGAGGTTCTCACTTGGACAGTCCTTACTTTTCCATCAGGACCAGGCAACAACTTTATAATACGGGCCAATGGCCATTTTAAGGGAGAAGTTTCCTCATCTTTGACAAGGACCATATCTCCAACAGTTAAGTTAAGTTTGGAGGAGGGACAAGCCACTTAGGCCGATTTTGGAGACGGTTCAAATAGTCTTTGGACCATCGTTTCCAAAAACATTGTTGGATTTTGGTACATTGTTGCCAAAATCTCAATCTACTTTCAGGGATGTGAACACAGTTTCGGTCAGGAAGAGCTACTAAAGGAACTCCTATTAAAAAATGACCGGGAGTCAATGGCTGAAGGTCATGAGGATCTGATGATAATGGGAAAAGTGGTCTTGAATTCATTATTGCTTCTATTTGGACTAGTATAGTAGCAAACTGCTCAAAAACGTAATGTGACCCTTGTAACATACGGGTGATATGAAACTTCGCATTTTTTATGGTAGCCTCCCATATTCCACCCCAGTGTGGTGATCTGGGGGGTATGTATTTCCAGGTGATGGCTGTTGAAGTTGAATAGTCAAAAATGGGTGAATTAGGAGTATTAAGGAGCTCGTAGAGTTCTCTGAGCTGGTTGTGTGCCCCAACGACGTTGGTGGCATTATCACTAAAAATTGTAATTGGAACTCCTCTGCGGCTCACGAAACGTTTGAGGCATGCAATAAATGCCTCCGCTGATAAATCCGACACCAATTCGAGGTGAACTGCCTTAGATCCAAGGCAGACAAAAAGAGACATATAACATTTTGTTACTGGTGCGTTTTTAAGAGTTGGCGCTTTAATGAGGAATGGCCCTCCGACATCCACTCCTACGTGCAAAAATGGTCTCGAGGGAGTAACTCGTTCTGTGGGCAAATCAGCCATCATTTGCTGGGATGTAATTGCTTTAAGTCGGGTACAAAGAACGCACTTGTGAATAATTCGCTTCACCTCTCGTAGTCCATTAATTGGCCAGAATTTAGTGCGTACATTGCTGAGCACATTTTGAGGACCACTATGACCAAGACGAATATGTTCGTGCTTTAGTAACAAAGTCACAAACTGAGACTTGGGAGGCAATAAAATAGGGTGTTGTTGGTCAATAGGTATATCGGCATTGGACAGACGACCACCTACTCTAATAATGGAGTCTGGGTCTAGGAAAACATTTAAAGACAAAAGATGTTTGTCTTGGGGTGGTTTGTTCCCTTTGAGCAATCGGATAACATGTGGGAATGCTGAGCATTGAACCTGAATAATAAGAAATTTACGAGAATCGAATAGTTCAGCTCGAGTCAGGGGACCAATTCGTTTATCAGGGCATCTAACGTTACGAACAAATCTAAGTATATAAGCCATGGAACGTAGCATTTTACTATATGATGAAAATTTTGACATTAAGTCTAGCCAAGTATTAGTGGGTGGATGTATAGAGATCAGAACTGTTTTTCTCTCTTCTGGTAATTGCTTGTTTAAACGAATCGTATATGACGGTATCTGAGGAAGTGGTACTTAAGAAAGGAGGGCCTTTAAACCACAAGGACGAATCATTTGTAAAAGACATGCCACGAGAAAGCAAATCTAAAGGGTTCAATTTATATTTGATATGCCTCCAAGAAGCTTCTGAGGTAAGGGCTTGAATTTGTTTAACTCTGTTACTACCGTAGATTGTCCATTTCTCAGGAGGAGAACTTATCCATGACAATGCTACTTGAGAATCTGACCATAATACATATGCAGAGATTTGAAGATGATTTTTAAAAATTATTGAAATTCTTGAAAACAGTTTTTCTAAAAGAACCATGCCATTTAGTTCTAATTTTGGGATAGTGAGGGGTTTGCTTAATGGGGAGACTTTGGACTTAGCAGCCACTAAATGAGAAGTAGCAGTATTATCAGTGTAGATAGTTCGCAGATAGACACAACCACCATAAGCCTTACCACTAGCATCACCGAAGCCATGAAGTTCAAAGAATAAAACTTCTTTATTTACTCTAATGCACCTGGGAATGGAGATGTTTTCCAATAAAATGATGTTATTGAGGAAGTTTATCCAATCGTTCTTAATCTGAGGACCGTCAATAGGGGTATCCCACTGTAATCCTATCTGCCATAGGTTTTGCATGATTAGCTTGCCTTGCACGAGTATCGGGTTTACCAGACCCAAGGGGTCATAGCATTAGGAAATGATTGACAAATCACTCGTTTTGTTAGGACACTATTGTCCAAAGAGGAGGGGGTGTGAATTTTAAAAGTATCAGAATTAGGATTCCACGTAATACCTAAAACTGTACATTGGTTGTCTTTTGAGTATAGATTTTTGCACGAGGAATCATCAGAGAATAATGTTTTAAAAATTGTATTGGAATTAGTACGGAATTTATGTAAATTGAATCCAGAGGACCCAAGAGTTTGCCTTAAGTCAAAATACAATTGTTCCAATTCTGCTATTGAGTGAGCACCTGTCAATAGGTCATCTACATATATCTGATTTAAGAGAGCATCTTGTACATGGGGTAATTGAGAATTCCGTAGGGCTATTTCTTTTAAAAGTCTGCATGCTAAATAAGGTGCACTACGTTGGCCAAAGGAGACAGTGGTAAGCTCTAAACAAGTGAAAGGATCATGAGGAGAGTCCCTCCAAAGGACATTATGCAAAAAATGAAATTTCGGGTGCATGCATTCTTGTCTATACATCTTTTCGATGTCAGCGGTCAAAGCATAAGGATAAGTCCGAACTCTTGTTAATATATCGAACAGTTTGGGTTGAACTCTAGGCCCTGTCAAAGTTATATCATTTGAAGAAAGGGAACTCGAGGTTTTCGAAGAAAAATCGAATACAATCCGGACCTTTGTACTGGCGCTATGGGACTTTACTATACTGAGATGAGGTACAAAGTATTTATGTTCCGACAAAGGGGACAGAAGAGACAAGGGTATCACCTTAGCATGTCCTAATCTAAGGTATTCTTCTAAAATGTTTTTATATTCAGTTTTCAACTCAGGATTCCTTTCAAATTTCCTTTCAAAGGACGAAAATCTATTTCTAGCAGAAATAAATGGGTCACCTAGCAGACAGTGAGCTTGAGGAGAAATCAATGGTAAATGGACTTGAAACCTTCCATTAGGAAGGATTTCAGTGGATGAAACAAATATTTGTTCGGCTCTTGCATCTTCATCTGTTACAAGAGGACGAGAAGAGACATCTTCTTGTTTGAAGAATTTTTCTAAAATCGCATCTAGCTTAGTTTCAGTTATATCAGGATTCATGGCGATGTGAAAGGAGTGAAGTGCTAAATTAACATCAGCATGGAGAGTCATGTAATGATGAGGTAAAGTACCTGAAATTATGCACCCCAGATGAGTATGAATCAATGTAGGAAGCCCATTTTCTAGATGTTTTATGTCAGATTTTAATAGAAGGTAATAAATGTCGGCTCCTAAAAGGATCCCAATTTCTGATGGGGTGTCAAAGGTGTCGTCGGCCAGTTCTTGGCTAATATGGTGGGGAATGTTCAATAAGTTTTTGTTAATAGAGATTTGAGGTAGGTTCTGAGTAATCTGATCAACTACAGCGCAAGAAATTGTAAATTTCATTGAAGGGTCATGAATGGAGTGAAACTCTATCTCAGTCATTTTATTTATGGCGGTTTGACCATTGAAAATGCCTGAAATTTGAAGTGAACGAGAAACAAATTTACAGTTTAAAGCTTCCGCTGTCTTAAGAGTAACAAAAGAGCATTGGCTTCCGTTGTCCAGAAGACCTTTGACCACCATAGGGGGACCCTGAGAGGGGAAAATTAACAATTTTGCAGTTGCCAATAACACTTGAGAAGTGCAAGCCTGAGTAGCTGAGAGATAGGTTGCGTTTACCACTGAACCTTGAGTACGAGAGGAACTAGAAAATCTATTTTGTGGTTGTGACCTTAGAGAATCATCTCCACGAGTACTGACTGGAGTAGCAGAATTTAATTGTGAGTGTGACCTTAGAGAATCACTTCGTTGAGAGAAAGATTGTGACCTTAGAGAATTACCACTTTGTGAGTGCGAGGTGGTTGAGAACGTTCCATGTGTTGGGCTGGGCAATGAGTTTACTGCTACATTGCGCGGAGTAGATAAATGTAATAAAGAATGATGTTTTCCATTACAAATATTACACACTCTGGATGACCCACACCCATTCAAGGAGTGTTTTGTACCTAAACAATTATAACAAAGTTTGTTAACTTTAACAAAATTCAATCTGTCTGAAACAGACATATGAACAAATTTTTGACATGAATAAATGCGATGATTCGTATCATTGCAACAAACACAGTGCATAGCTATATATGATAAGCCTTTATTTACAACATTGTGATTATTACTACTGGAAGAAGATTCATCAGTTCTATGAATTTCGAGAATTGCTGCGTTTGAATTAGAGAGTAATGTTACTTTTGATTTATTTGAATTGGAATTATTTTTAAATGTGTCCTATTCTCCACTAGACTTCCGGCACTAGAGAGATTTTCTAAAATTGTACATTTACTATTTAAAAATTAAAAAAATGAGTTAGTATCCATTAAGTTATTTGAATTTATTCGCTCTTCAAAAGCCTTTTTATTGGCGAAATCTAGTTTACTTTCCAAAATGTATGCAATCAAATGATCAGATAATTGTTCTTTGGAAAAATTCAAAGTCAATAGTGAGTCTAAAGCTGCTTTACTATTAGCGGAGAACTGTCTTAGTATGTCGGCATTACATTTTTGAATGGCAGCTATATCCAAAATTTGTTTAAAATAAGAGTTGACCAACTGCTTGCTATTACTATAACGCTTATGTAACACATCTAGTGCAATAGAGAAATTTTGCTCAGTAACGGCAATATTATTTATTAATGTGAGAGGCTCACCTCTAAGATGAGCTTTGACGTAGAAGAATTTCTCAGTATTAGACTGTAAATTAGTATTATTTATGATAAGAGCTATGAAAAGATCAATAAATGACTGATATTCAGTAGGAATTCCTGTAAAAATTTTAATGTTTATGTGAGGCAGTTGTATTTTGTTTTGAGTTACTGGTTGAGTATTTAATGATTTATTGAGGCTAGTTAAATGGTTTTGAAGTTCGGAAAGCACAGCAAAATAATTGTCCTCTACAACATTTCGATCCTCTCTATCTGGAGGGTTCAGAGTCAATGCATCTAATTCATCCTGAACTTCACTATATTTTTCAAAATGAGCAGTTAATGAGTTTATTTTGAATTCTAACTTAGCTTTATATAATATTATATTTGTTGTTTGTATACCAGTTGGCAATCCGTGTAATCTGGGCTTTACTGATGGTTCGAGTTTTAATTAAGTCTGCCATTTTAATTCAGTCTGAGAAATTCTTCCACAAAATACAAATTCTCCTGATAATATATCAACAAATTTAATCAGGATAGATGAGGGAATGTAATTATTCTTTAAATGGCACTAAGAGTAAATTGTAGACAACGATATTTACAGAGATGTTGCTATAATAAATACATCTCAATTTATTCGTCAAAATACTATGAATAACTTGTCAATGTTTATGTATTACTTCTAGGTATATGATTTGTGAGATAGGTTTCTCGTTTTTTGTGTATAGAATGAATACACTGACCTGTTCGTTCAGTCCTGAACTACGTTTTTACTCACACCAAGCACATGTTCTTTCAGTAATGGCTTGGAATATGTAAATTTTTTCTGAGACATTTACACAATGTCTATTATTATTCTGTTCCTCCAAAATCCGATTCGAACTGGACCAAATTATGGATAGAAACCATTTAATTACTAGGCATCCCCCATGATCGGGTGCCAACACCACTGTGTTGGACAACAAAGAGACCTTCAATTGCTGGGGCCAATAAAATTCGCTGACTCTTTAAGGACTTTATTACCATAGTGAAGTATGCTCATCAGGGACAATAAAAAATGTACTAAGAAACAAATACTTAATACAAGTAACTTAAAATACATGTAAATGCCATTGCAACAACCGGCATACCGAGACACTTCGTTTTTCTATCTGACACTCCGATGACATTTCTCACTTCTGTCATCGAACTTATTATTTTCAGAGCTAGTGTGGATTACTTATAATTTAGTTTTAATTTTTTCATTTGATGTGTCCTTTGAGACAACCCTGCTGGGAGTTGGACCCTTTAGGCCCAAATCCCAACAGAGTGATAGTTCCTGAAACCAATTACACAGATGAACCAGTAGTTCAACAGGTTCCAGCACAACAACAATCACCAGCTGTTGCTGAGTCACTCCCAGCATCAACAAGCTCGTCATCAAACACTTCTAATCATTTGCAGAAGTCAAACCTGGCTCAAACAGCGACAGCACTAAGATCATCAAGATTTGACAGAATAATTAAACCAATAAATAGACTTGACCATTAATAATACTTAAATTAGTAGTTACAATATTATTTTATAAGCTACATTAAGTTGTGTGCAATTTATCATTATAGGTAGAATTAGTTAACCATTAACATAATAGGATATTTAAAAAAATCTAATAACTAATATTATTTTCACGGTAAGTTTGGAAAACAATGGTTTTAGTTTACAAAGAAAGAGAGCTGTAAAGTATGGACACCTAGTGTAAAACTTGTGAATCATCATTGAAATGTCATTCTAAATATAGGTTTCGTATGTCACATTAACCGCTTATATTTTTTCTTTAAAATAATAGTTCAACCAATAATTACAACGTTACAATGGTCCATAAACATATAATAATAATAATAATAATAATAATAATAATAATAATAATAATAATAATAATAATAATAATAATAATTATAGGATTATAGGATTATAGGAAAGCCTTCGACTCAGTTCCCCACTCCTGGCTACTGAAAGTACTAGAGGTATATAAAATCCACCCCCACCTTTCTGCAGTGCTGAGACATTTAATGGCAACATGGCGAACGACACTAAATCTTCAAACCTACAGAACAGATGAGATAAAAATCAATAGAGGCATTTTCCAGGGTGACAGCCTGAGCCCAATCTGGTTCTGTTTAGCACTTAACCCTTTAAGCGACATGTTAAAAAAAAGTGGAAACTCATACGAGCTTGACAAAGGGACAAAAATATCCCATGCATTTTACATGGATGATCTTAAGGTGTATGCCAAAAACCCTCAACAATTGCAAAGTTAAGGCGTTCAGCGATGCGATTAAAATGGAAATGGGGCTAGAAAAATGTGCAGTCGTTCATGTGGATAGAGGAAAGGTCACACAGTCCCAAAATATGACACTGATGGATAACATAACAATCCCATCCCTAGGCCCAGAGGACAGATACAAATACTTAGGCTTTCAGCAAGGATTAAGCCTCGACAAGAAAGGTAATCAAGAAAGAGCAACAGCAGAATTTTTCCGTCGAATTAATACCGTTTTGAAAACACAACTGAACTCTAAGAACAAAATACAGGCAATCAATGGATGGGCAGTACCCGGGTTGGCGTACTCATTTGGCATAATAGATTGGACACATACAGAAATACAACAAATAGACAGACAAGTACGTACAACGCTCACAAAATTTCGCCTACACCATCCAAAATCTGCGATGGAGCGATTGTGTATACCCAGGAAAGAAGGTGGCCGTGGACTGACTAATCTCGAGAGCATGTTAGTGGATGAAACTCAAAAACTGAGAGGATATTTTAAAAAATAAGAACTTACCTCTATTCAGATGCCTAGTTACAGTAGATGATGGATACTCGGCACTAAACCTCGCCGACGGGGAACCTGATAGGGAAAATTACTGCATCAATAAAATGAAGGAAACTTGGCAGGTAAAAGTGTTACATGGCAGATATTACAACTCACTGCACCAGGAAGATGCAGATTTCAGAGCAACGAATACTTACCTCATGACGGGGTACTTGTTTGCGGAAACCGAAGGCGCACTCCATGCAATCCAGGACCAAGTGGTGGCAACGCGTTGCCACCAGAAATATATCATTAAAATGGACATCCCAAACCCCCGCTGTAGACTCTGTAATAAGGAACAGGAGACGATCCAGCACATAATATCAGCCTGCACCCAATTAGCCCCCACCGCTTACCTGAGTAGACACAACAATATGGGAAAGGAACTACATCTCGCTGTGACCCAAAGATTAAATCTAAAAACAGGAAAAACACCAGGGTACAAACATCAACCGTTAAGTCTAGTTGAAAATGAGCACTATAAAGTCTATTGGGATACTTTGATAAGAACAGACCGAGAAGTTCAACACAACAAACCGGACATGATCGTGCTAGATAAAAACAGTAAATCTGCGATCATTATTGATTTTTCGGTCCCACTGGACGAAAATCTGGGGAAAGCTTACAAAGACAAGATAGTGCGATATCGTCCGCTAGCAGATGAGGTAAGAGATTTATGGAATTTAAGAAAGGTAGAGATCAAACCATTCATAATTTCTGCAAATGGCTTAGTGCACGTTAAAGTAACTAGACACCTGGAAGAGCTAAGCATATCTCGACATATCTGTGGTTTGATGCAAAAAGCAGTAATTCTGGGATCAACTGCAATTGTCCGAAGAACACTAACCCCCTAATTAAGTAGGTTTATACCTTGATGCAACTGCGTCCGGTAGAAACTGCAACCACCAACCACGTACAAGTGTGGAAAAAAAACATAATAATAATAATAATATATGTTCATTTCACAACAAAACAGAAATATACAAACTACAAAATTTAACTAACATTTTTGATATAGAAGTAAACAATTAATCACTGAAGCTGAGAGCAACTAGGTTACCAACAACTTGTGTGTGATATAATAAATAGATACAGTAAAATTAAATTATAAAGACAGAATTAAGTAAATATTATTTTTAGTATTTACAGTGTCAATATAATAATAATGATCAATTCGGTATAGTATTGACAAATTTAGTAATATTGACAAGTTCAGTAGATATAGTGAGTCGGGTAGGTAGATATAAATTAATTCTCAACACATATATTCGCACACACATACAACCACATATTTTTCTTTTTATATCTTGTTTATTATATTTTGGAAAAAGTCTTTATTTTTTGATAATATCCATTTTTTGATTTCACATTTAAAGCTCTTATATCCTTCAATGTTTTGTAGTTCTACAGGTACTCGACTTATAATTTTTGGTCCCAAGTAATCAAAGCAGTGTTGTCCAATAGTTTTTTCTCTTTTAGGTGAGTTGTATGTGTTCTGTTTATGCTTAGTATCATGAGTGTGTTCAAGACGTTCTAATATATGTTCATTTCGTTTTAGGTAGATCAGTATTTTAAGGCAGTATAATTGCCTTAAATCCATAACTTGGCTCATCACATATAACTCATCACTTGGAAACCTGATACTCTTTTGGTAAATAATTCGTAATATCCACCTTTGTAGTACATTTACATTTTCAATGTGGCAATCATATACTCCACCCCAACCAGAGGTGCCATATAGCTCAGCTGTGACTGCACTAACGAAAAGTACAACATTTTCAAGTGGTGTATATCCAAGATGTCTCTCAAGTAGTTAAACCTTGACAGTAATCCTCTTAGTTTGTTAGTAATATTTTTTGTTTGCAGATCCCATTTGAGATGACGATCAATAATAATTCCAAGATATTTAATCCTATCTACTTCTTGAATTTTAGTAGTCATGTCAATATCCAAATATCCGAGATTTGGTAGACCTGTCTGGTATGATGTGAAAGGCATATATTTTGTTTTATCTACATTTAGTGTGTTAGCTCATTGAATTGAAACCAGGTTTTTATTTTTTTAAAAGCGATTTCAGCTTGTGTTTTCAACTGAGCCCAAGTAGGAGCGGTAAAAAGGATGGCAGTATCATCGGCGAAACTAATAATTTTGCCCCTCATGTCCAGGAAAAGTAGGCTATATGGATAGATATTGAATAGCAGCGGGCCCAGAACAGAGCCTTGTAGCACGCCATAGGTAACATTTCTAGCCTCGCTTATGCAATGGTCGATGGTCACATATTGTTTTCGCTCACTCAAATAACTCTCTAATAGCTTATAAGTTAATCCACGCACACCGTAGAATTTTAATTTGTTTAATAATTTTGTATGAATAACGGTATCAAAAGCCTTAGAGAGGTCCACAAAGATGCAAGCTGCAGGGATTTTTTTATCTAAGGAATTGTATAACGTTTCTACTAATGAGCATATTGCATCCTCCGTGGATTTTCCATCTCTAAAGCCATACTGATTTTCTGAAATAATGTTATGCTTATTGAAGAATTTAATTAGCCTACATTATAAGATCTTCCCAAAAATTTTACTTATCGTTGAAATGCGAGTTATTGGCCGATAATTCTCCATTTTAGATATATCACAATTTTTAAAAATAGGCTTAACCCTGTTTTCAGCGACTTAGGAAAGATTCCCGAACTAAAGCATTTGTTTATCATATAGGTAAGTGGAGTAGCTATTTCATGTTTTATTTCTTTTAAAGTTTCCGATTTAATGCCGTTTAGTACTGGTGACTTTTTATTTTTTAACGAATTTATAGTATGTTTCACTTCAGCTTCATCTGTGGAGTACAAGTACATAGTTGTGTCTAGAGTTTGTATATTCTCAGCATAATTTTGGGGAAAGGGTATCTTTTGGGCATAATTTTTCCCCAAATCATTGAAAAAATTAATAAATGCACTGGCTATATCTTTGGTGCCATTAATTAGTTGACTTTTTTCATTTAAAATGTTATCTATTTTACTTTCAGATTTGGATTTGCCACATATATCAGTTACACATTTCCATATTGCTGCAGATGAATTGGAGTTTTTATTGATTAAGTTATCAAAATGAGTCTTCTTTGCATTTTTTATGAGTATTTTTAATTTGTTTTTATAGTCATGTTTTTTTTATTTAAGAGTATGTCATTAGGGGTATTTTTAAGTTTTTTATAGACTTTGTTTTTTTCGTTTATAGATTTTAGTAATCCCGCAGTAATCCATAGATTTTTAGCCTTTTTAATTTTCGATCATTTTACAATACTTGTACATTCTTCGATACTTTGCTGTAAGATAGAAAGGAATTGATCTGTACATTCATTCACCCCAGTAATCGTGTATATATTTTGTCAATTTTTATTTCGTAATTGTTCTCTTAACTTTGGATAATTAATAAAAATTTTAGGTTCATTTTCGTTTTTTGTTTCATATGTCTCTTTAAATTGAATGATTAGTGCTATAGGGAGATGGTCAGTTGTTCCGTAGTCAAAAATAAATGATTTAATATTATTATTTTCATAATTTAAATTTTTTACATAAATGGGGTCTAGGCAAGTTTTGCTTATGGGTCTTGTTATTTGATTAATGTAAGAGACAAAATCCAATGATTCTAGGGTATTTTTATATTGTTCAACGTAATCGACATCTGACAAAAGATCAATATTAATGTCACCCGTCAGTATATGAATTTTAGATTCCTTTTTTATTATTTAAATAACTATTAAGGTTCGTACTAAAGATTTTAGGACATATAGTAGGTGATTTATAAAATGCGGTTATGTGTACAGTTTCATTTCTTAATTTAATTTCCAATTCTATTGCTTTAGTTTCAGAAATTTTGACAATTTTGTAAAAATGTGTTAGTTTAATATTTACATACAAAACTACTCCGTCGTATTTATTATAGTCCCCATCATTATAAATTAAGTGATATCCATTTATATTAAAAATACTTACATCTTTCTGTCTATTCGTTTCTGTCAATGCAGTCACAACAAAGTCGGCCTGCTGGTTTAGAAAAAGCAAAAATTCATCAGATTTTTTTTGGATACTTCTGATATTCATATGTAGTACTGAGATTTGACCTTTTTTGCAATTTGTATATGTACCAAAATCCGATATCGAATTTATTACTTGGGCCTCGATTTCCTTGTCCTCATACTGACTTAGATACAAATCCATTTGTTATGATTTATATTCGCACAATGACATTAAAAGATATAACAACTTTTTTTTGTTTACAGTCACTTTAAAGGAACGAGAGAAAGAAAAGTTAGTTTCTAGTATCTAGAATTTGACAACATTGGAATGACATGAACACAAACAATTCAGAATTTATAAAGAAGAAAGTAAAAACGTAATTGTTGAACACCCAAAATAAAAATTAGTTTATAATAGTAACAAGTTGTAGACGAACCATTTATGGACTTATATATATTCTGTGTGCCGGAGCAGGTTGAAACATTTATAAAGTTTTTGCGAAATTATTTTTTAGTTACAGCTATAGCTAAAATAAATTTCATATGGTTTCACTTTACTTTATTTCTTTCGAGATGTTCAAATTCCCTGGATATTTCTTTGGGGGGGTCCTTTGGTTTTATTTTGGGACCTTTTGGAGTTATCTCTTGTGGAGTGTTTTTCGAGGGATTCTGATTACTTGGTTCAGCTTCTTTGGAGTCTCTATTTACTATTGTTACAGTTGGAGTCGAGGGATTACTTTTTGTGTTACGTTCTTCTACGTCTACAACTTCATCATCCTCATAGGTATGTTTCATAAGCTGCGAGAGGTAGAATATATCTCCATTTACAATAAGTTTTCCGTTTTTGATGAAGCAATGTTTTTCATCATGTTTTTGTTTTGCCAAATATAAGTGATGTCTTAAGATTTTGGCTTCCTCCCGTTGCTTTGGTGTTTGATCTTGAGCAACGGAAATCTTTGTTCCCTTCAAATTTTTTATATTCCTATAGATCCTCTGTTTAGTTAGAAATGAAATGAATTCGAACTTAATGGGACTGTCCCTGTTTCGACCGAGTGGATAAATGTTGGTAAAATCGGACTCTGACAATGACAAACCCAGCAAATTGTTAATTAAAAGTGGAGATAATCTTTGGTATGTCCAGTGGGCTGCTGTCTCTTTCTATTCCAAACAGAATTAAATTATTGCGTTTTGACTCCCTCTCCAGTAGCTCTATTTTTTCTTTTAAATATGAGTTTTCTTGGTCAACGGTATTCAGTCTGTGTGATAGATTCTCCAATGTATAGTTTAATTTTGTTTCCACAGCATTAATTAATAATGATAGATCACCATAACTTTTTGTAATTTTGTCCAATATTTGCTTGTTAGTAGTTTCATCAATGCTCATATTTTTAGTGTATGGAACGCTTTCTATTATTTTCGTTGATGCAAAGAAACTGGTTTTTTTATATCAAATTTGAGTTTAATTATTGATTTGTAGCAAATATATATTAGGTTAGGATTTATTTTTATAATATTTCCCACAATTCAACTAAACTAAGTTGTAATTTCAAATAGTTAGTTCAGTTAACGGAGAAAAACACTTTAATAAAGACTTACGAAGATTACCAGGATTCTCTGTCACTTTAAAAGACTAATTCTTCAACTATTTCACTCAAGACCATCTACTAGGTAGTATTAAGCATAAGGCAACCACACACTAATATGATCTGTATTATTAGTTAATAATGTAATCGGACGAAACATTCTACCCAACCGACTTAATTCAGCATCACGCCAATAATATTCATCCAATAAAATACAAGCATTTTCTAACGTTGCCATGAAACTAGTGTATTTTTTCGGAAATTTTTTCTTACCCTAGGAGGGTATTACAGCGTCAATTTTTTTACAGAATAAAAAGTGACTACACGAAACTTTAAAAAAGGTTAACTGTTAACAATTAATCAATTTGTTTTGTTAAACTATCTGTATTATTTATTATCAAAGGAACAAAACACCCAAAAAAATTGTTCTTTCTTGTGTTCTTGTTGTTTCATTAAAATATAAAAACAGTTCTTGTCAGGACTAATTTGAAAATGTGCTCAGATAATATTCCAAGTACTAGCAGACATCATTCTCCTTCTGAGGAATCTTGAAAGTAAAAGCTCCCTACAAACCTCTGGAGAGCTCGGAAGATGTAGTAGCTCGTATTCACGCTGCTTCGCTGCTGTGTCATTTATAGACGAGAACATGCTACAGTGGGTTCGTGATTCAATGACGATTTGTTCGAAAGCTTTCGACACATTAATTTTTTATTCTTTATTTGTTTTTAATAAAGTTTAAAGATTAAATTTTAGATCTTTGCTATTTTTATCAATAACTCGGTGATCAAGGACAAAATACAAAATTGTGATTCTTACCATTTAATTTGTTTTAGTCTCATGTATTCATATTCCGAAAGAACATGTGTCAATTATGAGGCACCTTGTATTATTTTGATTGCTAGTAATTGAATTGTTAGCTTTTTTATTAGCTTCAAGGTGATCAGTTTTAATTTAGGTACACTTTTATAATTATGAATGAATGTAAAGGTTCATTAACATGAAACAAAAAAAAATTATTGTAGTCATCGGTTAATGATACCCACAGGATCTGAATGACTAAAAACAAATAATATAAAAATGTTTTCCGAGTATTATCTACTATAAAATAATATTCTCGAGAAATATACATGACACAGGTAAAATCAACCTGCTACATACCCAATCCCTTATCTCTGATAAAAATATTATATTAACGAGTATATTTATCCTTATTTTATTAAATGTGTCATTAAAAGATAAGGTATTTTATCTTGTTTGAGAACAGTACTGGCAAACATATCTTGCTCACTAGCAATCATAACCATACCTAGTTCTTTATGTGAATATCAACGCCCAAAAATGGGGCGTAGTGCGAAAAATTGCATTTTCGAAAAAATGTGCTGCAAATATTTTGTTCTATTATTATTAGTTAGTGTTGCAAACGCGGTAAATATTCCTGACCAGATCACCGTTAGTGATGTTGAAATTACAGAAACAGTTGTTAAGAATGTAGATGACGTAGAAATGTTGGTGCCACCTGTAGGTCCAGCAGGTAGGACGCCTGATGATGAAAGGCCTGTTCCGGTTGAGGAAGAGCCTAATGAACTGGCCCCTGACAACCCTTCTTATGGTAAATATTTTTTTAATTGAAAAATAGTGTTATGTGGATTATACTAACAAATATAAAGATTAACACTTGCTCTCAAATGAGGGGATTAATGGAAGATCGAGAATCTGTGAATATTTGAATATGTGAGATCAATATTGTACTTTCAAAAGTTATTGGCCTGCATAATTAATTCATTTGTTCATTATCAGCCTTTGTCAATAGTATTTATTTCAGATATCACGTATAAAATTCAAGTCATAAAAAACAAAATGGTAATGCACACAATCTATTGTTAATTGCATAGTAATTGTTAATCTTTTATTTCCATATTGACGTTATTGTCAATATTTTTAGTTACAATTTCTAAATGTATATTGTAAAAAATACTGTGCATGTTTATATTAACTAAATTCATTGCTTCTTTTAACAATAAAATTGGATTATTCATATTTGTTTTTCTTAGACATGTAATAGTCTAAGATATGAAAAGCGTGTTTTGTATTCGTATTTTGAACAATTGATTTAAAGGTACAGATTAGGTTAGATTGTTAACGGAGTTATATTACACTATAACCTTAAGGTTTATTGTGCCCTCCTATAAGAGATGTTCTCGCTACTTTTACAGCTGGCCTTCTAGTTCCAGAGTCCTAATTATCTCCGGTATTTGGGATGGCATTAAGTAGGTTAGATTCTCGCTCCTAAAAGTTTCTTGTCCAAAGCACTTTTGCGTTGGATGGCAATGGCGAGGCATTCTAGAACAAGGTGATCCGGAGTTTTTCCTCCTCCCCACTTGTCAGTTTCTACTAGACCTATTCTCATTAGGTGCTTCCTGAGGCAGCTATGCCCAGTAAAGAAGCCTGTGAGTTTGTTTTTGCTGAGATCCAAACACGTTCTGGATCTAGCGGTGTCCAAGTTCCGCAGGAACTTTTTGCAGTGATTCAGAATGGGAAGGTACCACCACAGTGCTTCTTTTTCGGTTTGATTCTCCTACCTAAACTCTTTCGTATATGAGCATTTTCCTACACCACAAAAAGGCTCTGGGCATTCGCGGCCCTTTCCTGGTGAGTGTATTGGTCTCTTGATTCCTGAATTATCCGTAACCCAGACCAAAGACATCGTATTATTCTTGGCTATTTCATCAAGTTTTCTTCAGCACTCCTATACCAGCTTCAAGTAAGTGACCTGCGAGCTCAGTGGTGGACTATCAGATTGAATCGCTATATCACATTAATCACATCTTTGAATTGTAAGTATTTCTTCCCAAACGACGCTTGGAAAGGAGCCTAACGATAGTGAGTATCTGGTGCCAGCCCCGAATACTCCAGTGCCAACTCCTGTAGTGGTTTTTGAACCCTCTGTGTACAATCTGACGGTGTTTCCCTTTGAGAGTTTGGGTGGTGTATTCCGTTTCCCAGTCTTCCCTCTTACTTACCATCGTAGTGAGAGCCATGCTTCCTGATTTTTAATACTCTCATTTCCTGAACCTTCTCTAGATATTCTAAGAATAGCCTCATGAGCTTATGTTCCTATCACCAGATGTAGAGGTGTGAGATCTGTAATGATCTCAACTGCCCTAGTGGGCACGTTCTCATAGCTCTAGTGATGCACACACAGGCAAGCCTTTGAACTTTATCGATGGTCTTCCTCGTGCTGATCTGACCTGCTTTGGCATGCCAGACTATTGCCTCATACGTGATTGCTGGTCTCACAACTATGGCATACATCCATTGCATTATTTTAGGGTTACGGCCCCAAGTCTTACCAGCTAGACTGCCCTTATTGCACTTATTTCTAGATGATTATTCCACAGAAGCTTACTGTTTAGGGTTATACCTAGATAGTTAACCTCAGATTTCCATTCTTCAATTTCCCCTTTCAGATATAGAAATTTCGTGGCTGGAAGCCTCCTGCCTCCTTTTCCGTGTAAATGAAATTACTGTGGTCTTGTTTAGGTATATATTGAGCCCCACTGACAGGTACTATTGCTCAATAATTATAAGACCCTTCTGTAATAAATCGCACAAGGTGTTCTCGAACTTGCCTACCCTTAAGGAGACAAATGTGACCCGAGCTTTTTTTGTTAGTTTAGACTTCTACAGTATAGTTATTATTTTCTTTTTCATATTTTTCAGTTTCCCCATTCTTCCCGATTTTTATCAGCTTCGTGTTCATAACATTACATTCAAAATGTACCACAGTTTTGGCAATAATATGATATTCTTAGTAAACTGGATTTCTTTCCTATTATATCCTCTTGAATTGTCATATTTAGCCAGTAAGCGCAAATCATTCCAAAAACTCAAATCTACAAGAAGTACAATAAATGAATTCTTAGATCGCAAATCTGAAAATCATTTATACACTTAATTATTTTTATAAATATTATTTTTACAAATACTTTGAAATTGAATTGTTCAAACAATGTATTGTCTGCTTTTTGAATTCATGAGGCATGCGTTTTTATAGTTCAAGAAGTATTTTTTACAATATAAATATAAATCAATACTTCTTAGTGGTATGTTTTAATTTTTGTAGATGTAGATAAAAATCCTTCTGTGGTAGGTTTAGGCAATAGTCAAACTAACTACTCTGGGTGGACCCATCAGACTGTTAACAAACTAGGAAAATATACCAGCTATTATGGTTCAGATTATGGTTAGTTTTTACAATAAAAAAACACATGCTTTGTAACGCTTACTAATGCTTATATATACTGCAGTTGAAATGTTTTAGTGGCTACCCAATTTCCTTTTCAAATATTTATTTATTCTTTCGCAACAAAACTCTTCAGATACTTCTTTATTTTATTGTACTGTTGAGTAATTTTATTAGTTATTCATCATTTTTAAGTCTGTGGTTTTGATATGTCTTATATAATTTTATGAGAAATTCGTTTATTATCAAAAGTGCATCAAATATCAAGTCGTACTGTATCTAACCAGTGATTATGTTCAGAGTTATCGTAGTGCTTACTATCATTTGAGATAACGATTCTGACCCTAAAAATGTAAACTATGAAGGCGTCGAATAAGAAAATGACAATCTGCAAATCATTTTGAAACCCAGGTAACCAGAAGCTTCCAACCAACAGAAATGGAAACATCTAGTAGGTAGACATGCAGTCCTGTGATTATAAAGATCTACCACATGCTTACATATCTCAGGCTGAACTGCACATTCATTATACAGCTAGCGAAGCTATAATTTGAAGATATATAACACTTTCTCAAAAAATATGTTGCTTTGCACTGAGATAAAGTATAAACCAGCTTACCACGAAAAAAAATTACTGATAATTGATAAATTCTCTAAAACGGTTTTGCGTAACTTAACAGAAAAATAGCGTATCACTTACATTTGTCTCTGTCTTATCTGAATTTGTACATTTATTTATCACCTGTAGTTAGATATATTTGATATTTGACGCCATTATGTATGGGTGTGGTTACTGTAAATATGGAATTATAAATATATTAATTAATTAATCATATATATTATAAATATATATATATAAATATATATATAAATATATATATATATATATATATATATATATATATATATATATATATATATATATATATTGAACTAGTCCTCTATTATATTAAAACAATTCACAAATTTGAACAGACATTAAAATGTTATATTAATACGTATGGTGTACCAGTAGACACAACCAAGTTAAAAACTAAGATTTCATATGAAAGAATAGAATGAAATGAGCAAATATATTGTCAGATATTGAGAAAAACATTTACCAGAAGGACTTAAAGGATAATGAATAAAAATTCTAACAACAACATTGTATAAATAAGTATAAAATTATACCTTAACAATTAATCCCAGGTCAAGTCAATGTCAACATGTTTCAAAATACTCTGAACACTGCCACGTGAATATATGGATAAATAGAATGTAGTATCACTTCAAACCTGAAATAACAAAAATTAATATTCAACTCACTAATTGGTTATCTATATTTACAGAGGATGATAGTAAAGGTTTAAATTTAAAAAAAAAGAATTAAAAAAACTTTATAATAGGTGACATACGGAACAGAGCCAAGTTATCTGTCAAGGAAATATGATAATTCAATAATCTTTATAAACAGGAAGTAATCAAATTTAGTGATTTTCTTGCCAACCTAAATTTGTTGGTTACTAATTGAATGTAGAACAATTAAGACAAATTTGGAAATCATTAATAGTTTATGTAAGACAAAATTAGTAAAAATTCAAATATTTAAAACTACACAATTACATATGTATTAATAATTATTTTAGGTTGTAGATTTCGTATAATTTAATGTAAATAGATATACTTTGAAAAGGGAATTATAACAAAATTTGTTATTATAATACATGAAAAAGACATTTTATGAAATCCCTAATACAATATAAACTTATATAAATACGTGTTGTTATCCTCCAGAACTGTTGAAATAATTAATTTTATCTAAAAAACATTCAAATCAACAATTATTGTGACAAAACCAATGAAAAGCAGGCTTTGCATTTTATGAGTCGAAAGTTTGTTGATTTTAAAAAAAGAGACAATCGCGCTTGGGTGAGAGGATCAATGGCTTCTGTATAAATCTCCTCTACAAAAAGTTTTATAAAATAATGTAAAAGTAAAGTTTAAAGCCAAAAAAAGTAAAGAAATAGTCATATTAGTGTTGATTGAACTGTGTTTATAAACGAGAAGTGAACAGAAAGGAGCATTTATCCGCTGAGAAATCATCAAGAATTTGGGAGACGCTAGCAGTAGTCCAGGTACCGGCTTCGAAATAAGGTCTGTGCTTTTGAGTATTAATTTTGGAAGTCCAAAAAAAGAGTATAGTGAATATTATTATTTCAATATTAACATTATATTCATATTCAATTATTATTCATTATTATAAAAAAATATAAGTACATAATAAATTAACCAGCAACGTGGTGCATTAAAGAAATTGTGGTACGATGTTTGTTAAATCTTATATATAAATAAACAATAATAAATTGGCAACAATAATAAACCACAATAAATTGTCGATCCCAACGTGGGGCAATTAAATAATAGATCAAATAATAACATTATATTCAATTCAAATTCTCAATTGAATCTCTCCACAATAATATAAGTTCTAGTTTAAACATGTACATCAAAAAATGAATATGTAGGAATATTTTGGTTAAGAATTACAAGAAGAGGAACAAAATATAATTTTGATAGCTCAAACCAAACGACAATATCAATGGAGGATAATTTTTTTGACATATTGTGGCACGAAAGTTAACGTACAATAGGATTGACAAAATACCCGAAATCGTTAAGAATAACAGACTTTATCTTTTCCAACAAACAACTTTATGCCACATTAATAGCTGTCTAAAAAAATCTAACTCTTCAGTAAACTGAGAAGAAGAAGACTCGTTTGCATGCTACACTCAGGAAATGGAGAAGTGAAGTAAATTGTTATATGAAATCGAAGGTACAAGAACTGTGGCAACCTATTTAAATGAAAATGTCGCGAAATTATGACAGCAGTAGATCCGTGGTTCCAGTATCAAGACTGTAGTAAGGTCGTCATTAAATTCAATCATTTTATACAAAAAACAGCATCTCCAAAACGTGGAATATGTAACTAACAATTAACTACAACACTCAATATCACTTTTTATTTCGAAGCTTCAGAGACCCACGATTCAGAAGCAAGGCCTCCTACGACAATTATTTAAATGAGCTTCTAACATTGTGTGTATGTCAACTAGAGTAAAGTGCCCTAATATCGAATACTTTTTTTGAACCCTTATATTAATACGTCAATAACACTACGAAGTTTTAGAGCAGCACAAATAGGCTATTGAGAAACCAAAATAAATAATTGCCACATGTTAAAAAATAAAATTAAAATTTTCCGAAAAATGGTTAATATAAGTTGACAAAAAAAATGTTCCTAATACCGGATATGGTATCCGATATTACGATAATGATGTAAAATTACACATCGAGGCAGAATTCACAAATATATGTGTCTTTTTGTATATATTGGCACAATCGGTTTGAGCCCACTTGAAACATGTTGAGCACTAAATCTATTGTTCACATGAGGTATCTTCAGAGAATAGTCCAGAACAAAACATTCTGTTTCCTCTTCTCCAATGTCACAGACCATGTCAGAATCATCATCTGAAAGAAGTTCTACATCTTCTTCAGATGAACTAAAAGATTCCTTATTCTTAACACTCTTCTTTCTAACCTTGGTTGTCATTACCTTCTTAGCAATAGATTTTCCCTTCTTTTTATTTGTTTTATTTTTAGAAGGCTCACATTTGTCTATTTTCAGTTTCAGAATTCCATTTGAAGTACTTTTATTTCTCGTCTGTTCTGACAACTACTTTCTAATGCATCTTTATATGGGGTACTCGTAATCAAGGCAGCAGATCCTTTTCTGGACTATCTTTCTTTATCACTAGACTTGTAAAATGAAGTGGACGGTAAAGGGCTAATATCTTGGGGCCGCACTCTTGGATCTTTGGAATTAGAAATGATGAATCTTCCAAATATTTGGTCGTATCATTACTTCTTGGAGGATACATATGCCTTTGGAGGAGTCACTTGTTTTTCTTGTTCAGCATCGGGTAGATTTGGATCTGGAATTCGGTCACCTTCCGCTTGATGGCGAATGGCCAAGTCATGGTCTCAAAAAATGTGCTTATTAAATGGACAGATACCATTCTTTCAATAACCATTTATAGCGAATTAAGCTGTAGCACATCTTACATACGCTCTTCCAAGCAATTCGCAAACTTGATAGCAGCTGACCACTCTTCCAGGGTTGTTTCTTAGCCAATTTTCAACCTCCTGTGTGTAATAGGCTTCAAGAGACACCATAAATGTAGGGTCCAGCGGCTGTATTTGTGAGTAGAATGCGATAGTAGACTTAAAATAACCACATGGTTAATCGTGTCAATGTTCCACGAATAGGAGTAGGGACTATCCAAGATTAATTGAACTGGATCAGCTTTACTTGGTTTAACCCTTTATAGGGCAAAACTTTTTTATGGTTTGTCATTTTTTGCTAAAACTGAGTCAAATATGTCATTTAAGAATCCACAAAAGTATTTAAAAAAAATTGTGTTGACACTTTTGGAAGAAATAGGCGATCACTATATATGCCACTTTTAAATTTAGGTATAAAAATAAGTTATTTATAATAATCTCGTTCTAAATAATTTTATTCTGAACATAACATGTCTTATAAAAAGAAAAAATAATACAAAAACTTTCTAGTCTATATAAAACACGATTAATTTTCATTTTACGTGAAACGGTTTAAAACACTCTAAACACAATGCAACATCTCATTTGCCACATATTATACTGGACCTTTTGACACACTGTTTAGTGCTACATAAATCACACCTTCTGTAGGTACCTTTATGTGGTAAGTGAAATCCTACATTTGCTTGACGGAGACTATTTGCCACCGTAACACTTCGCTCGGTTCCTTGCTTTACAATTTTTTGTTTTTTTTGTAATTGTTTGTGGGCCTCTTTTTCGCTAACATTCATCATGACCAATTAATTGATCAGCCAAAATAATTCTAAATTCTATTTGGGGTATAATCTTCCTATTCGAATTATTTCTGTCTTGACAACGCAAAATGTCTGAATTGACTATAGCTGTATTTATAAAGTAGTACTACAATTGTACCCACCATCTCCGCGATTTCTTAGATATATTGTAGCATTCCATTAATTGATCGAAGTGATCAACTCCACCCATATATTTATCATAATCCTTGATTGTTTCCGGACATTTAACCATTTCTTTTTCTCCTTTTTTATTTATTCTTGCTCTATCAGGGTTATGAAAGTTGTTCACAATTACAACTCGGTTTGATCCCCTGTCTTTCCATTTTACCATGGATATTTCAAGTTCTCCTTAGAATAATATTTTCTATTTATACAAAAGGTACCGCACGCAAAGAACTCCTGAGTTGATAGTTTCTCAATCAATGGTATGGTTGAAAAAAAATTATCAAAATACAAACAACGACCCGTATTTTGCAGGGGTTGAGACAAATTCAAAACAGTTTTTTCTCCCAATGCACCTTCCTCTTTAGATGGAGATTTTCCTTCATACACAATAAAATTATAAAGGTATTGTTTCAACGAAGATCTACCTTTGAAAACCACCATACTTTCATCAATAGAGGCATGCCTACTGATGGTAAACGACTTTTTGTATGTTTCTGTCAGGGAACTTATCAATGGTCTTATTTTATAGAGCTTGTCATAGGTACATTCTCCTTATTTTGGCATACGTTTATTATCATTAGCATGCATCAAATTCTCTATCAGACATATTCAAATAACACTGTTGTTGTAATTCATATCGCTCTGTTTCTACTAGATCTGCTTACATTCGTCAAATAAATGTTAAAAAAATTCTTTCGGTGAATTGATATCAACTGAGAAATTATGTTTTGATTTTTCTTTATAAGTGTACTTTTTGTATGTTGTTGGTTCAGATGTAAGTTTTGACCAAACATAAGTCTTGAAAGATGGTTCAGGTGGAGATGTTTCACAGCGTCCCGAAGCAATATTTGTATCTTCCCGATGTTCTAAAGTAGTGCTGTCATCATCAAAGCATAGTACACGTTTTACAGGAGTTTCATCAATTTCATAGGTTGGATCAGCAACGGAATCATCACTATCCCACTCCATTGCTGAAGAAGTGGATGCCTGCAAATAACTACGAGAAGTACGATTGGAGCTTGTTACTGTATATAGCTTTTCGTCCTCAGCATTACTATCTCCTTCTACATCTGAATTTGCAGCTTGCTCGTCAGTTATTCAAACATTGTCAATATGATTAAAA
This sequence comes from Galeruca laticollis, assembly GCA_963921935.1. NCBI lineage: Eukaryota > Metazoa > Arthropoda > Insecta > Coleoptera > Chrysomelidae > Galeruca > Galeruca laticollis. The sequence continues at coordinate 17,130,488 of OY998181.1, read as the reverse complement.
AGATCTTCAGAACTCATATCGGCAAAGTCTGATATGTTCACATTTCTTTTAGCTTTTTCTATTTTATCTACAAATGATGAAGAGAAAAATACTCAGTATATAGATTTTCTATTCCTGAGTATGTGTGTGTAACCATAATGTGTAAAAAAGTATTTGATTTATATAGGACCACAAGCTTTATATGTAGGTGCTAAAACTAGGTTATAATTGATATATCGTCGGTCTAAGATGCAAATGGCCTAACTCACAAAATGAAAATTTTACAGGAGAGGCAAAAAATGTAGCTGATCAATAATAAATAAAAAAATATATATTTTTTTCGCATTTATGATTTTATTTTATGGTAAACTGTAAATATTTAATAGTTTCTAGTAATTTTTTCATTTTTCTTCGAAAAAAACGGACATAGGCTATTTGCGATGTTCCCATTCTTATAATTATGGACTTCGGCAAATTTCTGTTACCGAGAAATTGAAACTACAATTTGTTAGAAACTGAAAATTTATTACAAAAATAATGACAACGAAATATAGGTAGAATCAGGTAGATATTCAAATAGGTATAAAAGAATACCCATCCTTGTTATAAATGCACCAAGCTATCATAAAAGCCATGATAGTCTTGCTTTAAAGACATTTTTATATCCATCAGGTGCTGATATTTATCCTTCTTGATTGGTATAGGACTTTTGTAAAGTTTAGACAGTTTATCGAAAGGAATTGCAACCTTTTTATTAAGGCGACATGGTAGTGGCGACCGTTCCTCGGGATGACGAAGTTTAAACATTATTGACCCATCGGTGTTGTATCTAAGACCCCTGATGTCAGTTACAGTCGGGTCATTTGAAGTTCTACCAGGCCTTATTGAATTAATGACTTGCATGGGTTCAAAATTTAAAAAAAAACTATGATCCAGATATTCTACTAAATATGGCTTTGGATGTAAACGTGCTGACTCACACACGTCAACATAGTCCGCTGGAACATTAATAATTTTTTTCCTTAATTTTCTCTCAATTGCGGAATGCATTGAATCGCATTCCATTTGTGTGTGCCCTTTCTCCAGATAATTTTGCTCGATGGTGATTTGCATTACCTCAGATAATTTCGAAAGGACACTTGAGAGTAATGCATTTCGGTTTTGAGCAGTACAACCGTCACTATACAGAATGACCTTATTTACCCCTTCATTTATATGGTTTCTGAAAAAACTGTTCAGTATTGAAGCAAATGTATTGGCTGTAAGGCCAGCGTTGCCTTCATGCCATAGATAACAATACCCATCTTTTGTCTTTAGGTTGAAAATTGTAAAATTGTGGACTATCAACTTTGTTTTATAGTAAAGGAGAGAAACGTTTGATTTTGGACATAACAACACAGACTGCATATCCATTGTATAAACATCACAATTATCTGGGCTATTTTTATCGGAATCTTTTTCGTGGCGAGCTTCTTCTTTTTTTAACTGGTGTTGTTGATAATCTTGATCGCTTAGATTTCCGGTTTTATGGGCAACACATTTATCACATTCGTCTTTTTTTGGAGCAAATAGCGCTATGTTCTGATCGTCCATCATATTTGCAAATGAAGCACTAGACATGGGCCGTAAATTATTTCTAGTGCACCATTCATCTTTGTAAAGCCTGTACAGTTCCAATTTTGAGCTCCAGACAGGTTCTAAATAAAGTTTGCTTGTCGATTTGCGACAGTAGTGGGACTCTACTTTTGGTAAACTTTCAAAGAACATCTTTAAGTTTTCTTGGTTTATTTTTGCTTGTCTTAGGTTTACAATATTTCTCCTGTCGTCATTAGTCAATGCAAGATTCTTACATTTCTCATGAAGCCAGTTTCCAATAGTTCTTTCGGAAATGCTAAAAGTATGACAGAACATCGTCTTACAAACTCTTATCCTGCATTTTGATGTATCTAGGTAATAAGAATATGAAAATTCTCTCCTTGACTGATTTTCTACTTTTCTGTTTCTAATCCTTTTAACTGGATTCTTTTCAACCAAAGTTCTGACGTAAAGTTGCTTTTCAGTCCATGAAAGCTTCCAAAACTTTTCAAACAGTTTAGTTCTTTCTTCTTCCAAGACATCTTCGCACTTTGGTCCAGTTTTTTTATTATTACATTTGCAGCTGGCTTTCATAGTTTTGGGTTTCTTTATAATATGATAATTCCATTCACCTTCTAATTTACGCTTTCCAAAGTACTGCTGTCCAGATTGCCTCTTCAATTTTTCAGAATTTTTTATCCATTCACTTTGATTCATGTGCCGTCTTTTTTTTCGGCTCCTACTTACAAGTTCGGGTATTTCATTCTCGCCAAGATTAGGATTCTGTAATGGAGCTTCCTGTGGCAGGACATTTTCAATCGCATCATCACTAGATGAATCGGTTTCATTTTCATCTTGAATGTATGTCTGATCTTTAGAATTGTCTTCTTCTTCTTCACTCCCAGATTTTTCGTAGTCATTTTGAAAATGTAACTCTGTTGTAGAAAAATTACTTTCAGTGAGGCAAAAGGAGACATCCTCTGAGACATCTCTAGTTTTGTTTGGCACTCATTTACTGCAACTTGGTAATGGATCCTCGAATGGATCAACTTTCTCCAAATTTTTCTGTACTTCCAAAAGTGTTCTGTCGGCCATTTCAAGTAATTGCTCATCACTATTTGGTATAGTTTCGAAATCCATCTCCCTAGGAAGCGAACCTTCTTGATCCTGATCATCAACTGAAGGTACTGACGAAGTATTAACTTCTTGTTTCTTAGAATTTAGTAAGCTTATTATTTTCGAGATTCGCCCACTATAATTCATTCTGAAAAAAAAAGTAATCAGTTAAAATCCAAAACCTAAAAAATCGTATGTGTCACCCAAAACTTTCCCGGCCTAATATAAAAAAAATGTTGCCATGTTACTGCATTTACAATACTTTTCCTTGCGCCGAGAAAGTTGAAATCAATCCATAAAAAGTTAATTTCTAGTGTTAAAATTATATGCTTTACTAAGAAAATTAAAATACATCACTACACTATTCTAAGAAAATTGCCTAAGACATTAACCTAGCAGCAGTAATTTGAATGAGAAATTGGCCCAACTCCATACCTAATCAAAATAGCTTTATTCTGTTTATATTTTTTCACAAATTAATAAAATTTATGTACCGTTTACTCAACAACATTTCAATTAATATATAGAAAGTATTTACTTACGTTCTTGTTCCCAAATTCCTCAAAAAAGCACAAAATATAACGCCACGTTTTTTTACTACACTGTTTACCAGTAAATTATACACTGTAACTGGGACTTCGGCAAAATTCGTTCTTTGTTTTAGACACGTTGGACTTCAGCAAATTGCGTTTAAAGTATTTATGGCGCAAAAAATTTGTATATGGACTTAGGAAACTAACAGGTGGTAGGTTTGACTACCGGTCGTCAGATGTCACTAAAAACAGAATTTGACCCAAAAGTGGACTTAGGCCATTTGCATCTTAGACCGACGATATGTCGTTTCACATGAAATAATATCTTAGCCGAATGATATCAACATTTAGTTTCCCTGGTGACAATTAATTAGATGTATATAGAATAATTAGTAGTTAATACTCACCCATATTTATCTAAAAACACACACAGCACAAGAAAAAACAAAAACATGTGATTAACCCGGCAACTACTTTAAGGCACAGTGGCTAATATAGAGACCACTTTTTACATCGGCCAATTGTGTTTGAGTGTTTTTCCTTAGAGGTGAATTTTGAACTATGCTAAGGCGCATGGTATATATACTGCGTGCATATATCGACTAATAGAGGGCTCTACGTGATTATAAGTAAGAAAAAAAAAAGTGGCAAATATAGCGACCACTAACCTATAAAGGGTTAACGTGGCTAATAAAATATTGTGACCAATTGGTGAAAATATGGCTCTGAACCCAGCCAGAAACGTAACAGGCAGCAATTGTCCCTGGTGGAGCACCGTTGAGTAATTCTGCCTTCATGTTTTTTCAGGGAAATATGACCATTGGAGGCACATAACCACCAGCTGCATTCTTATGGGTAACCACCGTCACTAGTGATTTCCTTTCTGCGGAGGTAACGGCCCCTACCTGCTTTTTACCTTTTAAAATGATTATCTTGGTATGCTTAGATTATACTGACGTTATAACAGTCTCGTCTACGTTGTATATTCGACAGGGATTGAATTTTACCTTCACCATCGCAAGTTCCAAAATTTAAAAAAAAATGATTTAGGTTTTCTACTGCGAATCTGTTGATTCCGGCAGTTTATAAACCCTGTGGTCTCCTAAACGTTAGTTCAGGATGTCTCTTTAAAAATCAATGCAACCATTTGTTTTAAATTGATCCGAATAGCTAATTGAAAGTCTAATCTTCGAATATCATAATCCACCAAATCCGATTCAATTTCTTCAGGCAACACTGGTGAATGTCCTAGATTGGTTTGAATAAGTTCTTCAGGTGACTTGATTTGATGTTTTACGTAGGCTTCCAACGTGCTGGTGGGTACTTTAAAAGTACCACATTTCTTTGTTTTCAACTGCAGTAACAGCTGCAATCATGGATTTACTATCCCATTTGTTTCGTTTTTGTTTGGGCTTCAATGACATTTTTATTTCTGATATTAAGAAACAGTGTAAGATATAAAATAAAATAAGCAAGAGTAGCACGATTATTAGGGCATTAATATTTCTTTTTGTTGACGAAAACATCAAGATATAATTGTTAATAAGGTCTTAGCTACCTAGAGATGATAGTGTATTCTATATAAAGTCAAATAAGAAATAGTTTGTCCTAATATCGGGTGCGACCCTCTGATATTATGCAAATTGTCACCTGTTAAAGGTTAAGTTTATCGAAAAATGGAAACCATAGTAATCCACTGTCGACATGCACTAAATTAAAGTAGACATATTATATACTAACTTAAACTACAGAGTCAAATTTAAAAACTTACCTGAGTGTCTAAAAATTACGTTTCCGACTAGCACGTGTAAAAACTCGAAAGGTGACAATTCGGTATAAGTGACTCTAGAGCCATCAATGTTTTATTAGAGACACTAAAATATTATTCGTTGGCTTGGGTTTTGCTCCATGCTAAACTGTATACTTTAAAACATAACCATCCGATATTAGGGCACTTTACCCTACTTGTTTCCGCATTTTTTGTATCCTTTCAATAACATTACTGGACGCAGCAGAAATGATAATACTGAAAAGAATCACAGGGAACACACATAAGGCTAACCGAGCACCGAAAGCGGAGTTGAGCTAAGCTCAGTGGAGCAAAGAGGAGTCAGAGGGAGTCGGCAACCGATTGCGTAGTGGATCCCGGCTTAGTCAGCAACTTGCCTTGCATCGGTATCCTTCTCACATTACGTCCTTCTCATATTACGCGTAGCTTCAAAAACCGAGCCCCGGTCAAGTCAAAACGGAGTGGAGTTAACCTTTGCCACTCAAATTCGTTCTCCTCCGCTTTTTCCTTTTTTGTTTACTAAACAACAAAATCGTGAGGCAAAAACTCTATACAGTTGCTTGAAACTCATCCCAAATTTAGTTTTTAATAAATTAATATCTTCAGCACTTCACCCATACAATGAAATCAACATTATGTTTTTCCTATTTTCGTTTAGACTTCTTTTTTCATATATTCTATATTATGTCGTGAATTAGTATATGTTCTTCATCAATTTTAAAAACATACTGGTGCTTTAGAACGGTTGTTTACCATTTTATGTTCTTTACTTGACACAAAGATTTGAATTTTTTGCGTATCACACTCACAATTACAGAAAATTGACGTAAAGTTAAGTAAAACAATGTGGAGAATACCTATAAAGCAATTAACATACTTCAATATAAAACTATTTTTCTCTTAACACTATTAAAAGTAATTCTAGCTTTAAAACTCCTGCTAGAAGTAAATGACAGAAGTTTCTTGTAATTAATTTTAGTATCTTTATTATTTAATTTTATCAAACTTGGTAGGAGCCCTTTTCTCCAGAATGTAAAAATTGTAAATGATCTCTCGAATCCATTACAGTTCTCCAATTTTTAGTGCATTGACTATGATAATTTTTGCTATTACACCAACAAGTTTTTTTAGAAAATTTGGTTATAGATTAAATAAAACACACTACACTCACTTATAAACTAGCTAATCGTCTTAAAATACTCAAAATCAAAAATATTCAACAAATAAACCACCCGAAACATAACCCTCAAATGTCAACTTATAAAGTAAATGATATCTAGTGTGTACACCACATTTAGACAATTCAAATTGTAAAGTAACTATCGGCATAAATCATATTTATACGTCAGTGGTCGTTACTTATCGACGTAGATAAACAATACAGCATTTCGTTTCTGCAATTGTCAATGTTTCAACTTCAGGGGGCTTCAACTTTCGTGAAACGAACTCTACCTAACATTTATTCGGATATTAATACTGTTCGGTACGCTATTGGAGTAATTACCGAAAGTTATGTATACTGTTTTGTTATTATTTAATGATAATTTGTTTAGATTAAGCCATTTATAGATCCGATCAATGTGGTCATTCAATTTAGACTCAACCCCTGCCCATAATTTATCAATAGCTATCACGGCAGTGTCGTCAGCAAATGATATTATTGTCATTATGCATATAAATCAGTAAGTCATTGACATGCAATAAGAACAATAACGGCCCCAGTACTGTACCTTATGGTACGCTGATGTTTATTTCAGCATTATAACTGACGCAACCATTTATTTTAATACATTGAGTCCTATTTTGGATATAACTAGTAATAAGTTCAGGCGCTTTACCTTATACCATAACAGTATAATTTATTTAATCAAATGCTACAGTACCAAAAGCTCTATATAGATATATACATATATATATATATATATATATATATATATATATATATATATATATATATATATATATATTGTTGTAAATAGAACATATACATAACCTATATAGAATCCTGATAAAGGATATAAAATTAAAATTTGTCAATAAAAATAAATTTTAAAGATAATGTATCAAAATAATAAAATACCTTGTATAACAATATAACCAAGTACGATCAATGGGTATAATCAAAAAGAAAGTAAATAAATATAAAAAGAAATCACAAACAACCATCAGAAAAACAGTTGTAAAATTAATTCTTCAACTTAATAAAAACAACCTTAAACAGAACCTCATAAGTAAACGCAGATCAAGAAATAATATAACGCTGCATGGAATCTTAGACACCCAGAGCATCTGTTTATATTTTAAAAATAAATAGAATCTCCTAACAAAATCACCAAAAACTATAATGATTAAACAATAAAAAGACATTTAGAAGTAATAAAATATATAGAATAAGATATTTAGTTAATAATTAATCATAAAAGTAGATATAGGAAATATTATAATAAGTAGGAATCTGTGATATAGGCAAGGTCAAATTTATACCAAATGAAACAGTTGAGACAAATTATACCAACATAAATAATTTTGAATATAAAATACAATAATGAAATAAATGATTACCGACATAGTTTATGTGTATAGATGTAATAACATCAAACATAATGAGAAATAAATTGTATACATGTATAATAGGTAAATATGTAGGTTGTAGAAAACGTAAAATTAATGAAATTGCATTGACCAATCAAAACATCGCAAATAAACAGTAATATGGAAAAAGACAATAATAATAAGATGTGAGTGAATAAGTCAATGACAATAAGTGTATCATGAATAAAAAACAATAGTTTGCAATAAGTTTAAGTTAGAAAACAATAAAAAACAAGAATAAACAAAGTGACAGGTGAATTTTTCAATCGAACTTTCGAGAACAAAATCCACTTCCGGTGACAAACCATAAAAAGGGTTTTGTTCGATGTAAAATGCGGGAAATTGGGAGTTGAGCGTCAGTGATCATATAAGTAACACGAATATAAAGTTATCCAATTTTTTCAATGTAACAAATTTATAATTAATCAAGGCAAAGGTATATAAATCCATAGAAATTTAATCAGTTATAAATAAATCAAGTGTAACAATGTTTTGTGAAACTACGAATAGCAGAGGAAACAATTATCACCCAGATAATCACGAGCAAGATATTCATCCATCGAAGGCGGGAAAATCTATTGGAAGCGTTCCCTGGTGTGGCATCATTTCAAGAAAAAGGAACAAAAGGTCGGTTGTGTGTTAATTAAATATATTTGGTACCAAATAAATAATAACTTTCAAATAAGAACATATGAATAATAATTTTAAAATAATAATTTCGAATGATATAAGAAAATTTAAGAGCTCATATACCTGGTAGTAAAGTTCTTTTATCTTTACATGAATATAATATACCAGAGAAAAGTAATATTAAAACTTACCATTGTAAAGTGTAGATAAATGTATAATTTCTTTCATGTCGAACTTCACCAAAAATATATATAAAAATTTCCACTAGTAACAGACCACAACTAATTCCAGTTTATATCAATATACAATTATTACCATACGGTAAAATAATATTTAAAACGTAAATTTTGAGTCGATAAAAATATCAAATGTGTTTCCAATTTCACGTCCCGAACAAAACTAAAAATTAGCTTTTAAAATCATTTCATAATCCTCCTAGTTAGAAAGAAACATTTTAAAAGGTTTTTTGTTTAAAGTCGAAGCAAATTTAGAAATGCAGGTGCTTGTAAATTTGTAAGAATTTCAACGCTCACAAGATTTCGACCAAGTTATGCAAATGAGCCAGAAAAAGTCGTTTTAAAAAAGAAAGGTATAATTTTTTTTGTAATATAAAGAAAGTCATATTCAAAGTGGAAATTTAGATATATATAAAATAACTCATTATTCATGTATAACGTAAGAATTGGTAGAACAAAAGGTTAATCATTTATTTTATTAATAAGTAGTTTCATCAGTCTAACTGTGTAATAAGACGTAACAAATAGTTTATATGAGAATCATTTTTTTTATGTTTTTAAAAGTTTTTTCAAAAATTTTTTATCAGTCACATAAATATATGACATTAATAAGTAAGGTTAATTTTATTATAATAATATGCCCAGAACCCTACTGATTTTAAGAGTCGTAAACGAATAAGAGCAGCCGAGGTAAGAAAACATAAGAATTAAATAAACTACATGTTTATAAATAGCATACTAAATAAAAGGAAACATTATTAAAATATATGTGTAATTTGGCGAACCCAATAAGAATTCTAATTATTACTATAATAATTATAACATCATTATATATACACACACACACATATATAATAACATATTGATTATTCAAAATATAATCCACTAAACTTCATAAGAAAAATATATTATTATTATTTCTAAATCAGGTTTATTCGAATCATTTATTTGGGACACACTGTATACATGATCATCTGAGACACCCTATATACACATCAAAATCATCGTGACAGATAACCTACAAAAAAATTTGAAAATTCAAATATGACATTTTAGGAAATAATGAAAGAATGTATAACTACAATTCTTTTGGAAGTAACTGATTTTACGTATTAGATTATTATAATAGATATAAGTAAAAAATTTAAGAGTTTATAAATAATTAACATGTAATAATTATAAGAGGGTAGTGAAGTTCGCGTTTCTAGTGCGCCAATAGAGATAGAGATGAAAAAAACCATTTGAAGGCGGATTTAGAAAAAACGAGATGGATTGAAAAGTAGCGGTGGCAATTCAGAAAAATTTTGGCAGAGAGAAGTTAATATGAAGATACTCGTATATGACAATAGAAAATTATCAAGAAGAATTAAAATCGAGAAATTGAAAATTACAATATATACCTTATTACAAACAGAATTCTGGTAAG